>CM067905.1:9697086-10297086 GCA_034621355.1 Mycalesis mineus | reverse complement strand
CTTGCGTATACCTTTATACCCTATCTTTATTTAAGTTTCGACGTCTGACGTCATCCCGGATCAAATCCAGAGCGCTCTGAGCGACTAGGTACTTTTAGTAATGATTGGCGATAAAACTCCAAGAGTTTCATTTTGTATTTTAACGAGATGAACGTCTGAAAATTATTTTGGAATACTTGGCGATAGTTGAAAAAAATCGAATTAAACGTTCATTAACGTCGGGAAAAGTGGGTGATGCTGTAAGCAATAATTTAATATTCAAGACTAGAAAAATTCGTTTAAATGAAGGAATTTGTTATCTTTAAGTGTTGGACTAAATTAATTGAAACAAAATTGTAAAACAAAGATGTGAAATTTTGGCGATATCAAAACAGGGGTAACAAGAAAGGATGAAAAAAATTTTCTTTAAAAAAATCTTTAGTAATGTTGACTATGTGTTTGCGGGTAGTATAAGCATAATATATTAGGTTATTTTGATACCGACGGCGGTATCTCTAAACTTAGAGCTTAAGATTCTAAAACTTAAAAAAGTTTTGTATCAATTTGTGTAGAAAACATAATATAGTAAGCATTTTCTATTATTAATTTATAAAAAGACTTCTAGTGTCTATAAAATTTGGATGTATATATTTTCAAAAATTGGCAATTAGTATTGGTGACTTCAAAATTTAAAAGACTTATAAAGTTTTATAGATGCAAAGAAATTGATACACGCAAAAAAAAATGTGTACATATTATGTAATTTTAAGCTTATCTATAATTTTGGGGGTACTTTTGAAAAGCAGATTGCGAACCGTTTATTTGCTTAAACCCATCCCGCACGATCTCTACTTTACAATTTTTTAAATGAGAAAGTTCATTCATACACTAGATATCGAAATTTAAAATAGTAACTACGCGTACTATGATTGACCCAAATATATAGTCACGTAATTTCTACACGTCAGTGTGTCGGTAAAGCAGTACTCAACTACCACTTTTAAAAGCCGTATTGGCGAAATTATTGGCGTTGAAGTCGCATTCTTACACCTACTTAAACAAGTATAAGAGTTTAAAACCAATAACATATAGAATTCATTGCTTTACACTAAGAACTTTAAATATTGCGGGTAGGTTAGTTAACCTACTTTAACTAACTTACACGAAATATCATTTTATGACCAATTTGACTAGATTGACAAACGAATTATGTAATGTGCATAGAAATGTTAACGCCAAGGCAATTGTCTAGTCGAGACAGCTCGACTTGATTGCTAAATGATTTATTTGGAAAAATCAAATTGGGCGATGTGGACGGTAGTTAATAAATTTTTTGATGTTATTTACGTGACTCAGTTGCTTTGTTTTGAAGTTTCTATTTTTTCGACCTTCATTTGTAGTTAGAGCCCAAAAGCAACCTAATTGTTTCCATTTTGTTAAGAGCCTTTTACTTGATACTAATCCTTTCTGCAGAGGCAACCAGGTATAAATAAATTGGCGTTTTCTTTGGGTATGTGTGGACGGACAATCAGATTGTGGCCAATACCATTGGCAATCAAATCGTATCGTATGGACGTATAACGCATTATTATTATGCGTGTGGCTGAGAATTTTCACGTAATACGACGTCATAATTTATAAAAGTGGTAGTTCTGTATTAATTCATGAAAAAAATTTTTTAACACATTTTAGAATAGATAACTGACAGTGCGGGATGTGGGCTGAATAAAAATGATCGATATAAGCGTGGTGTCGGTCGGTTATCCGCCTAGTGGCGGCCGTGGCTGCGTCCCGGTAGGTTAAGTTGGTTCGTGAGCACCCTGTGTGAACGAGCTGCTTGTTGCTTAAACCGCGATTGCATCATTCTAAACTTAGCCTTCATATATGAACTTGCTAGAACATCTCCCTGCCTCCATTTTTTCTTGTTGACAACTCTCCTATAACCGTTACGGCAGACAAAATGTTATGACCGTTAATACAAGGTTTAAATAATAGTTAGATATTAAAAATAAATCCAAGTTGTTTAAAATCTCTCTACGTCCAAATAATGCATTAAGAAATTACTACAGTCATACTGTAGTACTGTGGACACTCAAATACATCAAACTTGAAAATCAAAATTCTTTATAACAAAGAGTACATGACAGAATGCAATTTTTAGGACCGTCATGGAAAAAATATTTTTAGCTGAAACTGCCAATTTGTGTCAGCCATCTATAGTAATATTATAAAATAAATGCGAAAGTAACTTACTATTTGTTACTGAGGCGGGCTAAGTCGCGGCCCTCCGCTAGTACTTATATAAAAGCAGAAATTCATAAAAGTAATTTTTTTTAAATTAACATACATTGTTTTTTAAAACAGTTAATTTATATAAAACGGTGTTGCGGTCTCGTTTGAGCAACGAGCGCGCGTGGAGCGTGTGTGCGTGTGTACATAGTGCGTGTGTGCGTAGGCTAGCGCGAGTGCGGCAGAGTCGGGCGTGCCTACTTCTTTATACTAATGTATTTATACCAGACTTCTCTTTGTTATGTCTCTTCATTTTGTGGTCGTCTGTTTGTCCCATCGTTGCGACGCCGTGATGCTGTTGGTCATGAGTTACATGTAGTAGTATCTTGTCATGAAACGGCGAACACCTGACTGTATTTAGTATTTTTAATTAAAATCGTTAAAATTCTCGCATAGTTAAATCTATGTAACTCATGGCAGTGGCACGCTGATACAAAATACTTCAAGAGTGAAATATGTGCTATAAATCGATTATGAACAATGATTGATTATTTTACCATTTTATGATGACGTCGGTATTGACTGTCGTATTTAGTAATCACCACTGTATTTTTTTTAATACTTGAAAATTAAAATAAAAATAAAATGAATGAATGAAATTTAAAATTGTATGCGTGTTTTCTCTAACAGGGTCGTGGCGTCTCGGCGATATAAGGTTTTATTACATTTGAAAAAGTTAAATAAATAAAAAAAATATACAAAAATACAGCAAAAAAAATGTAGGCTGTTAAGAGTTTTACAATTTAGTAGATACGTAGATATCTACTCAGTCAGTTTAGTGATAAACTCGTTTTATATTTTAATGCGTTACTAATACATGTTAAGGGCTCCGCCCACTGCTTCGGATCTTGGGTTGGCAGGTTTGTTAATGAGGGAGCTAGCAGATGTTGGCCTGAGAGGGCGAATGTGTTTATCTGTATGGCTTATATCTTGTTTGATGTAGGAGGGCTTCAAAGTTCTTGATCCCATTTCTGATATTTTTCATAGACCCACATTTAGTCCGCCACTTTGATTCCATGATCCGACGCAGCGCGCGGTGGTTGTTAAGTTAATTATTTTACGCTTTCCCGTGCTTCGCTTCGTTTCGTATCGGTACGCATCGCTTCGCCGGTCCAGGCTGCCGACTAAAATTGAACCTTATCACAACATCGATATAGTTTTAAATCCAATGTATGTATAATGTAAATAATGTCATACGTACGAGTTTTCGACTTTACTACGACACTGTTCCGTGAAGCTGATCGCATACTGACCTATTCACAGCACCGATTTGATTCGCGTCGTGAGATACGTGCCAGTGACGTCATCTGCGGGCCAATTAATGCGATCAGTGCGAATGAAACATAATAAACTGTGAGCGTTTCGATTGTAAGATATTGTATTTTATTTTTTGTGAAGCTGTGTAAAGACAGCGAGGCGCTCGTTCGTCCCAATGTCCGTACGAAGTTTAGCTTAGAGCGCAACAGTGTTGTGTGAAACGTACTTTACATTGTTTAATGCAGCTCGGTTGTAGAACGCGCGTAAACATTAACTAGTTCCAATAAACCACCAATATGACTTCAAAATATTGATTTGGTATTTGTTATATTGATCTCGTTAGTACTCTGCTAATGTAGTCTCTTGGACAGGGTTTTACTTGCAACGGTTCCTCGAAAATCAAAATGCTAAATTGCAGTTTGGGAAATTAGAAAAAATGTAAATACAATAAAATGCGACATGAGCCTATTACAGAGTGCGAGCGGGATAGTAATACTTATAATTTTAAGAGTATGAAGGACAAACGATACTTATGTTAAGTAAGATTCGACTAGTTTATGTCTGTGTGCGTTCTGCACTAACTATTACATGTTGTTTATTTGTATAAGCAATAACCTGTGTTGGAGCATCGAAATGCAAGCAGCTGTGTTACGGTTCCAATGCGCTCGACAACTATACATATTATATTAAGTGTATCATTGTTTTTATTTTAGATAAACTGTCCTTATTAGCAGCTGTTATATACTTCGTTGCCTAGATTTTTGGTCTGTAAAAGTATAGAGATAATTCTATTTTCATGTTTTTTTATATACTAAACACAAATTGTATTACAGATTTTTAATCCTCGATATCTTTTTTTTCGACAGAATCTTAATAATTGTGTAATTGTAAAGCATTAGTCGTCTTGCGAGCGTTCCGCGCGTGACGTCACGCTGCGTGCGGCGCGCAACGTGCGGAACGAGTGGCAACTTAACTGTAACTTAGTGTATCGTCGCCCTAATGATCCATAGGCATAGTTCGACTTCTTAGATTGCATCGGCGGAGTTACAAAAACAATCGTATCGTAATACTTCAAGTAACATTGACAGATATCTACTGACGTACGTAGAGGAAGGTCACAGTTGTCATTTCAGACGATGCATTCTAAAACGGTCTTTTGGTTAGGTTAATTTACACTACATTCTCCCTCGAACCCCTTTAATAGTGTGGGATAAGTTGGTGACGTCCGATAACGTTTAAAATATAGATGAAAGAAAAAAAAGTAAAAAATACCTATTTAAATCACTACACTATACGAATAAATAAATAGTAAATATATGTGGGAGCCGGGGCGGCGTCCGTCGCTGTTACGGTAAGGTAGGGTAGCCTGCGCGGCGGTCGGCGGCGCGCCGCGTGCGGTCGGGCCGCGGCGCGACTCTCGTCCGGTGTTCGTACCGCTTGTCTGTTGAGGGCTTAATTTTAACAACAATTTATGGTACAAAATAAATAAATAATTTTAGTTCCATAGACGTTTAAGATTAACAGAGTTTATATTTAGAGGAGATTAAATAAAAAAAGAAGAAATATATTCGTCGCTGCTAAATACGATATGGATTAATTAAAAAGAGTATATATAAATACGAGAAGTTTAACGTGAAGTTATATTGTATTGAATCGTAATAGTGTATTCGTGAGCTAGAATCGCGTGAGTTCATTCGTCGGCAATAGGCAGTAGTAGTGTGTGTGGGTGTAAACGCTACGGGTTTTTGATTTTCGGAGTTTGTGTTCTGTCGGCCGGCGGGCCCTTCCTCGCTCTACACTGTTCTAGAATAAACTAGAGTAAGGCTCGAATCACATTACTGGCGTGCGACGGGTGCTAAGGCGGGCGTCAAATGTATCGCGTAACGCACGCGCGTCACTTGAACAACACGAGCCTGCGTCAGCACACGCTCCCGCAGGCACTTTGGTTCGTGCTTATGATATTATATACATTATCCCACTTCTGAGCACCTTTCAATAGGCTGGCTTTAATTGGAAATTATATTTAACAAAAAATTTATCACCTTCTGCAACCTCTTTGTTTTATAAGTAGGAGGACGATTATATCCGGTCCTCACCTAACTTATTAGCCCAGCTGAATAATCTTCTGGATTGTCTTTAACAATAGGGGACAGTTCTTAATTGTTTTACTATTTTCATCTTGATATATCAATGATGATAAAAGGTGTTGACATGGTTCCAACGTTGTAAAGTCAACATCATCTGATAATATTCCGGTTTCGGAAGGACTTGTGTGACTTTGACGCTAAGATTCTTCTGCCTTTCGTGAAAATTTTCGAAAAAACAAGCCAAATAAATTATTAACCATAATGTACTTCCGCAAAGACTGGATCCAATATTATTTTTTTCTCTCTGATAGTAAGCTTAACCTCAGTTGGTTATCCTAGTCCAGTTAAGTAATATTCACCTGTAGTGGGTAGGAGAAAGTGGTAGTGCTAGCCCGCCGGCGGCGCCGAGTGCTCGAAGCTGCCTCCTGTGATACCTCGCCTCGCGGCCCCCCCCGTGCCGCGCTACCGCCGACCGACCTGAGTCTCTATGCTTTACTATTATTTTAGTGTTTGATGTGAGGTGATGGCGTCTGATATAACCACAAAAAAGTCAGCATTTTCCTTTTTTATTCAAGAGTTTTAATCGAATTAAACAATGCCCACTGCCTGTGTTTCATTGCATTGTTCAATTCGAAAGCTCGGGGGAGAATAGTTCCCCTGGGGATGACCCGAGCAATAAACTAGCTCAATGTATGGCATTTGCAGTTAAGTCAATTTGAATGCCGTAACGGCATACGATATGAAGCCGATTTGTAGCGCCATCTGTGTACAGCAATACATTACCTTTTACTAACAAAATTATGTTGTGCCGTCTATTTGCCCTTTTGATGACCACATTCGCTTGACATAATTTTTTTATTTATAATGAATTCTAACATTAACAAAGAATTCTCGCGTCAGCAGGACGCTTCATGGGTTTTTAAAAAGGTTATATAAAAACAGCATTAATGTCACCAAAAACATCATTGATTGGGAAAAACCATACCACGGTTAAAGTTAAGTCTAAAAAACTGTTTATAATCTGAATCTTCATATTATGTTATGAACATGTTACAATAGTGGATCATGTCTGGACGTCATCATCTCACCGAAATATATTTCGAGCGTGTTTTTAAAACGTATCGGCTGTCAAGGTATGCGTCTGCGTTCAAGGTCTATTCGCTTGTGTGTATCTAGTTACAGTTCGAGCCATGCTTAAATGCGTCTCAAAATTTTTAATTTTCATGTATTTTATTGCATGAATTCTTATCTTCTGTAAAGTCTTACGTTATAACAGTAAACTTAATGCTTCTATTTAATTGCAGAATTCTGCATTCTAAAGAAAGCATTATTTTGATAAACTCTCTAATAAGAAACCGTAAATCTCGACAATTTCACGACCGATGAAAATCTGAACTGGTAAAGATGCAAATTTTGTATCATCATCAACAGCCTATTAAGGTTCTACTACGGTTCGGTATTCATTTTTATAGGTTCCTATAAAGATGAAGACCTAACCCTGTAGTGTATCTGTAATTGCCTGAAGACAATGATGAATTGCAGTTTGTGTGGATATGACTCCGTTTATGGCGTTTATTTTACATCTGTCAAGTTAGATTTGACAACTGATAATCTTTTTCTTCAAGTGCCGCAGCTAAATTCATTATTCAGACGCATTTAAGATTGTTGCTCCTTGTATACGGCTTGAGCACTGCCACTGACGTATTTACGAACAAACCGACGCTAAAGACATTAACGCATCGCATTTATATAATATACACCTATTAAGTATAGTTTCATTTCATTTAATTTTAAAATGTTATTTATATTTACACCAAGTGAGCTTTGAGTTGAATGTTTGCGTGTTATTTAGGGCTAGTTTTTTTTGCTGACGTTACCTTGATAGTCGTGTGATAGGTGTGTGAACTAAAGTTATAGTCAATTATTATAAATATCTATTATAATTTTGCTTCGTCGTCGTCACGCAATGTTGAAAATCAAAACTATCTTCAGTTTTTTAATATCATGAATTTTATTTCTTGCGGTATTTTTGAACAAAGTTGTTATTATTGCAAATCTGTCCCGATAACTCTACATGATAATAGGTGTCATTAAAAAAACGTAAATAAGTAGCTTGTATAGATGTTAAGGTTTAAGGTAACGTAATTTCTCTTAAGATTTCCGGAAATCGGTCGACTGGTTTGCAAAAATAGCAAAGGTCACTCTTAAATTGTCCTGACAAACTTAATGATTACGTGAATTGTTGAACTTAAGTTGATATTTGAATATCATATCAAGTAAAACTTGAAACGAATGATAAACGTCCAAGTCGAACAGTGTCATGAACTAGTTAAAATAGAGTTGAGTTGTGTCCGATGTATATAGCTATCCATATCTATCGCTTTTCGTACCTTTTAAAACTCAATTTGGGTAATTTATATACAAAGTAACCTTTAAACCCACAATTAGCTTGTACTTGGAAAAAATATATATAAGGATTTAGTGTTATGCAATTTCGTATGTCCGTCAAGGTCAGTCATTAACATTGAAGAAGAATTACTTATTGTAACATTCATTTTTAAAAGAGCAACTGATGAGTTTCTCTATTCTTCTCGACAGTATCTGCCTTCTGAACAGGAAGAGTCACTACCGACTTACAGACATGACGTTTCAAAAGAGCTTGAATATAGCCAACTTGAAATAAATGAATTTGATTTTTTTCTAACATAACCTAGTTCCAACATCCACATCAACAGAGTGACGTCGACGAGGCGCCGACTCCGCCCCAGCTCCCCGCTGAACATAGGCACTCGATAGAATACCGATCGAATACTGGATCGTAAAAACTAAAAAAAAAAAGAATAAATAAATGATTCAGAGTTATAATAGTACGTTAGTTTTAATTATATTTCTGATATTGATTGATGTTTTGCTAAAGATAATTTATCTGAGCGTTATGTTTGATGTCGCGTGGAGTTCGCTCTGGCGTCGCAGCCCCCGCCCTCCGCCGGCCCTCCGCCCATGGTCGTCTGTGTGCACTGCCGCTGTCTACTCCATATACAATACTGTCAACAAGTTGTGTACATACATTTTTAAATTATTTATTGGTATTCAATAGTTTTGGCCTTGGATTTAATTTAAAAGTTGCGTAACATTTACCTTATAAGACCAAAATCAGTATTTTTTATTCAAGCTTACAATTCTTTTGTTTCAATTCCTTTTATTTCCATAAAAGATCTTTGAGGGTATTGTTCAAACTTCTGATGAAATACCGTATTTTGTTTCACGCCGATATTGCAGCAATTTCAGATGTTCTCGAATTGTTACGTTAATCTTCAATAACTTCGTGTTCGAGTGCCTCTCCGACTAGCGAAGGTTGGCAGTAAGCTTCGTAAATTTCTCTCTTATCTTTCAATATCTGAATGCGACAATATTTACTTTTCAATAGCTGTATGCATCTAGCCTTCTATTTAATTGTTTCCAAAAAGAAAGCTTATGCTTTTTAAATACAAAAGTATTCCTTTCCTCCTAATCTTAAACCCTGTGATTGCTGTTTTTTTTAAAGTTAGATAACTTACCTTGAGAAATACCTTTATTTTAGCTAGGGGTGTAGCCGGACAGTGGCAGTGGGCAGTAGACTGGTTGTTACCATTCGTTCGTTGTCAGTTGCTCCGTATACGGCAATAACATCAAATCAATACACGCCTGATCGGTTATATTTACTAATATATTTTTATTTACTGTTTATATTATATCTTAATAATCTCGTTTATCATGTCATCTTTCGAATATAATGGTCCGAAAGATGGCAAGATATATATTTTTTTCAATTTAATTTAGCTTAAAATTTGTGAGTTTTTGTAAAAACTGCTTTCTAAGACACGACACGTAACTCCCTTTTAGCATGACATCAGAGAAGGGAAACTGAGACGTGGATGGCAAGCGCTTTATTCAATCAGGACAGGTGCATGTGTTGCCGCCGAGTCCCTGTATCGTGAAAGCGAGGACTCACTTCTATGTTCACTAACATTACCATTTACATTTACACCGGTGTGTAGTCAATCTCTTGGCGAATGATTGTATCTGCTATTGCGCGTGGTAAATGTTGGCTATCTGTATCTGGTTTTTTAACAATAAATATAACTTTGCCTCTACGTTCCTACATAGTTTCTACAGTTGGTAATGAGTTAACTTTACGTCAGGCGTAAAGGCTATGTAAAAACTAATATGAATACGGTGACTAACTTAGTTTATTGTTAAATTTTCAAAACAGCCTAACTCAGAGGAGAATAAAACCAGTGGCAGTTTTTACAAAAAAAAAAACAGCGCTTTCAAACTTCTTTAATATTACCGATCAGGCTTCAGATAAATTGCGCACGGTGACATGCGCGTTTTATCGGAACGCGTCAGACACAACAAAAGATTCCGAAAACATAAACAACACCATAAAAAATTGTATTTGTGAACAAGTAGAAGCAGTATTTTCAATTTTTTTTTGTCGTTATGAAAACTTATTCCTTTATCGTATGAGCATAATGGATCAGTACAACTTGATTCTGATTTTGACTTTTAAGAATATAGAGTGAATAAACAGTTTATGTTTGACTTTAAAACCCTTGACTTTAGGGCGCGTAATGTCACCGTGCTCAGTACTATCACACCGATTACCCGCCACTGAAACGAGCTAAGAAAATACAAAAAAAATAGTTCTTTTAATTACATTTAAGCAATACTAGTACCTGAAAATTGAAGTGTATGAAAAATTGTAATAGAAAATGGCAATAGTGGTTGGATTCACATTAACACTGGATAACGGAACGTTTGCTCACTGGCGAGAGCTCGCGCAGGAATTCGCAGTTTATGTAACGTCGAATAGTGATCTCCAATCATTCGTAGAAAAAATTTACCTTTTTTGACAAAATAAAAAATTTGGGCCCCAGTTTTTCTCCTTGACAGACACCACGCCATTGTAAAACATCTTATTCCTTTGCGAAAATTGTATTGGGTTATAGTAAGTAAATTTTCGACCATAACCAGTAAAGATGTAATAAAAATTGTTTAGTCAAGACGAATTGATTGGAGACTTGTATTCGACGGTAGCCTTAGAAATGGTTGTATGATTTGACTTTGCGTTATCGTTATATTGATTTGATTGGCCGGTTGTCGAACGGGCTGACACTGTTGGCTGGCTGCGGTACTTCGTAGCGCTGCTCTCTTGACCACATTTCTGTTGTGATGCTAATTTTCAGACTTCATTTTCTGGCGTATTTCTCATACCTTAAGGTATCAGTGTAATACAAATGAAATTCAACTTCGGGACGCAACACACATTCGAGTTTCATGATAACATTTCTATTTGTCTGATATATCTACGGTCTTTTTTGACGTTGCTTAGCAAGTTGTCGGCAGATGGTCAAGGGGCAACTATACGAGGTGTTGCGACCGGGCCGATGACAGGATTGAACTGTTGGGTTAGAGTAAACGGTTGTAGGGATCACAGGCGAAGCGTAAGGACGAAACGACTGGCGGTGGAGACACACTTGATACGCGACGTAAATTCAAATACCAAGTGAGTTTCCTTCCGATTTTTTTAAGCTCGTATCATAATTATGTGACAAGATAGACTGTTATTAATTTTTGCGTAATGTTGATTGAATTCTATATTGACATCTTAAATCATAATTGCCGTGAGTTTACGTCATTTTCATTTTCAGTTTTATTCTTATAGCAATTATTGGATTAAATGTGTGAGAATTAGCGACTTGTTACGTATGCTACGAGTCTAAAATTATCGCTGTGTTCGCTTGTACCAGTTTCGTCAGTGTACGCTGAGGCGATGCGTAAATGGGCCCCGCAGGCCGCTCATCAAATCTAATGTGCGGTAGCCCTGAGCGTTGACGATCCGATCGGATATCGTAATCGGTCGAGCCGATCGGATCCGATATCGGGACGCGCAAAATGTATGAGAGAAAATTTGCAGTTTGTTCATACATTTTTCGCTTATCGGATTTCTGTTACGCTGTAAGGCGTAGATTTCATCTACGCTTTGATGAATGTTTACCTCCTTTATGGTCGATGTATAGTCGGCGTCAAAATTATATGATTCAAAGTTTTTGCTAAAATAATTGAACTTGATATACATATATATTTTATTTTATTTAATACTTTTTGCAAACTTACAAAAATATTAATATCAATACTACTAAACAAAATAACCAGATTTCTATACGTTTTTTAAATAGTAATTAAAATATATTTCATATTTCATTTATGAACATTCAATTCTATAAATATTAAACGGCGTCACATTGTCAAGTCTTGTATATTTTTTATATTTGATGTCGACTGTACAACGAGACACTGTATAGCGTCCAGGGAGGTGTCGGTATAGTAGCCGAGTGTCGCAATACACAGCAGTACTACTACTGTCTGTATATTGCGACACCGGCAGTGTATATTTGTAGTGCTAAGTATGTATTGTATAGGTCGGGAATATCGGGACGCTTGTTCGACTGAGAGCGAGGACACACTGGCGATTTATATCAAAATATATGTGCGACTAAAAGTTGTACGGGCAAAAACATACGACTGATTGTCTTATAATAACAAGGCTATGTGATTAAAAGGAAAGTTTTTGGTTCATATTTAATTGCTAGTTCCTCAACAGATTCGCTTGTGTAATGTCTATGAATGAGCTGATGTTATTTTCAGTATTTTTCAGTGCGATTCATGTGACATCTTTCATTTCATAGGCACAAGCACATAATGTGGGGGTGGTAAAAAAAAAATAATTTTTGTCATTTAAATGAAATTGGCTAACTTTATACAGATTTACACCCAGAATACCATTGCGGTTGATCTATGAGCTGTAAAATATCAACTTTTAATGTAACTCCAATAAATCTTTTTGATCAAATCAAGTGGATGCAATAGACAAGATAAATGTTAAATCGAATTTTCATTAACGTGCGCTTCCTGCATGCCAAAATGTGAGAGAGTGCCGCCGGTGTGTCTACACTCTTAGCCACGTCACGGGTGATACGCTAAGTTAAAATATCATGAGAGTCGGGGAGAAGGAGCGAATACTGCCAATCGATGTAGTTATATTAAAGCGATATGGATAATTTTGTAGGTTTAAAACAATTTCGAAATATTATGTCCTAATAATATATTTTATGTATAGTATCTGATGTTCGGTGGTTAGGTCACGGCCTACCGTGTTGAAAACGCGGCGCTAGAATAAGAACATGAAGTCATGAAATCATTGCAATAATTGACTACAATTATGTCGACTAACTTGATTGTTGTGTATGAAAATGTGTCAAATGAAACGTCATAAATGTAGTGTTAAACTTGCAGTATTATAATAAGGTTTGTATCAACAATTAAAATCATTGAATAATGTTGTACAGTGATGTCGGCTAGGTCGTGACCTATCATCATGTAAATGTTTTCCTTAGGGTGAGGATGATGGATACAAACTGTGTTCTGTAGTGTACCGAGCGACAGGGCGTTGTCTAGATAGGTTTGCACTTGGCGTGGCGGCCATCTTGCGCTGTTTATAGGTGCAATTTTATAGATGATACCCTCTTTTTGACATAAACGGATGGAATTAATTATACCAATGACTAAATCATCGTATCAAAGAAAGTTACGACATCTAAGATAAACAGGAGTAGTTTATTGTACATTTGTTTGTTTTGAACTATATCTGCCATTTTGTAGCGCTTGGTCTCATCACAAGATGGCCGCGACGTAAATTAGCCGTGAACTTTGTTCGCGGGAAGCTAAGATGTAAAAAAAAATAGATCGCAATATAATTTGTGGTGTTAAGGTACGACGATGAAGGCATATTGGGTGTTGTGTATGTAGAGCGGATAGTTTGGAAGGTTTCCACTATGGGTGACTATTGACTAAATTAAAAATTTGAAAGTTGTTTAAAATTCTCTTCTAAAAGGAAACTTGTCACAAAAATATAATAATGCAAATTGTAACACTGAGTTTTAAAGCGATTACAACGAACAGGACGGCTCAAGGTCAATGACAAAGGTCAAGATAAGAAGGATCTAAAATGTTTGAGTGACAATTAATATTCAAATCATAACATACTCCTAAAAGTTGTTTGCAAAAATCCCGTGTTACAAAACATGCATACGTCAAATATAACTGCATTTTTACATTTTGTGACAGGTCACCTATGACAATTAGAATTTAAATTATAGACTGTACACCCAATATGTGGAAGAAAGATTGTTTTCGGAACAACAGTTGCACTGCTCAGCTCGTTACACCAATGTGAACTTGCTACTTAGGCACATTTTATTTTAAATGACAAGAATGACTTCATACTTTAAAATGGACCATAAGGCGTGGTTTTTAAGTTCACATTTACAGAGCTGTAGTGGTGCTTTAGTGTCGGTGAAGGTATTGTAATGAATGGAACGGTGGGACTGAAGCGGCTCATGTGATGAGGATAATGTTTATTATCATTTCGATTTTTTATAGTACTACGTGTCTGACACGAACCGTTTTTTGTACTTGAGACTGGTCCAGTTTGTTGGAGAGAAGAAAAAGTAGGTAGATTTTGAAAAAAAGTGAAAAGAAATTATCTTAATACTGATCGCATATTATAGCCGCACGCGGCGAACTTGTGTACTGAGTTATAAATTCAGATTCGTCAAAAAGTGCAGGTTTAATTTTTTTCAAAATCTTATCACCTTTACTTTCTGTCCTTGTGTGGCTCTTTATTATTTAATGTCAAACTATAGAAGCTCGATTAACATGCACAGCTTGAAATAACTTTGCGAAAGGATCGTAAACGTTACTCGTTATGGTATTTAGAGGTTTTAAAAACAAGGATTGTTATCTAAAAAAGTAGTAATATCATTGGCCATCATTAAACCATTAATTATTTAGGATATTTGTGCAGAACCGTGACGATTACGACTAGTGCATCACTACTCGGCACGAAAACATCAGTGGCTTCAATAGTTTAACTTTACATTTAGAGAGTCCCACTGAGATTTTGTATCCAAAGATTGCTAAGTGTGATGAATTTTTCCTATAGGTTTATTATATTATATTGTATTTAGTTATATTATAACTATAATTGTATACTATATACTTGTTGTTTTTCTGTTGTTCGATCTTAATATTGATCATAATTATGTGGTATATCGACATACATCCATCGAATTTGTTTAGCTTTCATGCCCGTTGCAGCGCGAACTGTCAACGTGTTTAGTACGTGTGAATCATTTAGAATGCGAATGGAAAATACGTACGGTTCGCGCTGCGGGGCGCGTTGCGATGTGCGAGCAGCGTTAAATGATATTATAATTTCCGTGTAAGTGCAGAGCGATGAATGAAGTTGGGCACAAAACACTAGACACGCATTGAAACTTGGGCGTAATTGGGTTATGTAAAAGTTCGCAGTACTTGAATAAAATGTGCTAGCCACAAATAAACTGTTTAGTCCTAAACTGCTAAAGATTTCAAAAATTGTAATTTTGAGGTTAGTGTACCCAGTTACGCCTAAACTCATTTTGTAACTTACAAAAATTATGTTCTGTTTATTTTTATATCGATAAATTTTTATCTATCTAGTTTATGGTTTGTATTAAATGAAGTTGGAAAGACAGAGTATCCCGCGCATTATGTTGGACTTTGACAATTTTTTTGGAAATGTTGGTTTGCTAGTCTCCATTTTGCGCGGGACCTTTTGAAGGTGAGGCAGTCAAACTGCGATTGGTGCTTGTGTACTTACGATGGGCATATTTGTATTGTACCTATAATATAATTTCTATATGATATAATATATAAATATACATTATTTCGCTTATTTATGAATTTTCTAACATTGTGAGAGTGCGACCGGCGGCGTAGTCACTGCACCGTTCGGTCGCGTTTATTATTTGTGTCATTTTTGTAAGTTTATATTGTAAGATGATTGTGTGAGCGCAACACGGTTACGGAGGAGAGAGAAAATCATACTTTCAATACCAAAAAAAGAGTTAAAAAAAATAAGTTTTTGTTCAAGTAGAGGGTAATCCTGAACCACTAGATCTATTTGATTTTTTTTATATTTAAGCATTATGAGCGTGTCTGCACTATAACACTATTGGCAATATGTCATAAAATAAAATTCACCTGTTCAATTGACTGATCGTATCATCTCTCGGTGAAAGTGTTGCGTTATACACTGACATCAAATCAAGGATCGAGTCAATTTTGGATGGACCTTGTTCACAAACACACACGCATCTAATCTTGAAATGAAATCCTCGCACCTAATCTTGCAAAAATAAATGTTAATATTCATCAGTTGATCAGACTGGCAACATTGGTTGTTACTGTAGATAGCTGTCAAAGGTTTGGTGCTTGGGAGTTTTTAAGACTATGGTTTTGTGTTAAGTTTCAGAACAAGGTTTCATATCAAAGAGTTGACTCGAGGCCGCAATGTGAGCCATCGTGGCACGAGCGTGGGCTGGTGTCGGTCGGTCAGTGTAGGCCGGTGTCGGCCGGTGTCTCCGGTGGCTGGATGTGCTCGAGTGTCGACATACACAAGGCGGAATATTGGCGCGACTGCGACGCACGGTGTGCCGTAGGAAAGTTTTACGATAAATGGTGAAAAATAAAGAAATTACAAAAAAAGCAGACGACGCAGTTTCATTAAACGACTTCAAAAAAAAGGAGTCTCTCAATTCGACTGTATATAATATATATATATATATATATATATATATATATATATATATATATATATATATATATATATATATATTTTTGTGTGTTTGCGCATAACTTCGTCGTTTATGGATCGATTTTGATAATTCTTTTTTTGTTGGAAAGTAGATAGTCCGGTGGTGGTACCATGATAAGGAAACCAGGATCTGATGATGGGATCCTGGAGAAACCGAGGGGAACTTTACTATAACAAAAATTGTAGGGACAACAAGTACGTTTGTTAATTTTTCCGGTAAGTATCTAAAAGCACTACAATTTGATGAAGGTCTGGAGTTGATCTGATGATGGAGCCGATCTACATATAAGACAACTCTTTGGCGATTTACTGCAGCTACCTCAATGAGAACTTTACATTTAGATGGGCTGTGACTGTCATTAAGGGTCTGGCGATGAAGAAGAAGGACAGCTGAGGGAGCTCTATAACGGTTTACAGTAGCTACTTTGTGATTGGGCTCGATTAATATGTCTCAATGAGAAGTTTGAAAGGTTATAGTTTCCAGTTGGTTTAATGTTTACTAAGTCATGATCCGATAATGAGATCTACGAAAACTCTGGGAAACTCTTCAAACTTTATAGGCACATTTGCAGGGATGTCGGAATGTTAAGGAGCTAGTGAATATTGGTACCTATTGTTTAGTTCGAGTAGGTTTTTTAGTATGTTCGTTGTTGATAAATCACTAAAAACCCGAACATTCTACTTTAAAGACTTTACCTAAACTCGGATGATACCGACTTCATAGATGTGGTTAAGTAAATTAAAGTAAGTAAATGACGTAGTTATTTTTTACTTTTTAGTGCTTTTTGAAGGCGTTTTTTTTTGTTAAAATTTTTTTTTGTTACTTTGTGCCTGGTTCAGTATGTGTTGGAAAACCTATGGATCCAAACGTCCTGAAACCTGACCTGACTAAAAATCCTCGATGAACACATCTATTGAGTTAAATATAAATCTGGCTTCAGACTTTGCAATGTTCTTCGTGGCGCACGGTAGACGGTTCGACGATGTACAGAAATGGGTATGGATTTTCAACCTATTCCAAAGCAAAGTTAGATTGCATCGTTAGGTACCTACTTACGATCTGGTGTGATTGCAGTCGAGGGCTGTTGTAATTTAATAAGAAGAATTGACATTGTACTGATGACACTGATTCTAGTGCTTCCGTATTGTAAAATGAAGAATGCATGTTTGTGGATTAGGTATGGGGCAAACCCATAAAAAGATAGCTCTTCAAAAATCTATAGCAGTGATTCTCAACCACTGTGCTGCGGCACTTTTGTGTGCCGCCAAATTTTGCAAATAGATATATAATAATGTTAATATTATTAAATTATATCATTTAAAAAGAAAAATATTTTTAACATGAATAGATATATATTTAAATCCACAAAAAAATAAATTATTTCAAAATTAATGATTCACTTTGCGTCGCATTTTTCAGGAACACAGCGACGCAAAGCGGGGTCTTGGTGTATTTAAAATTTTTGTCATAAACTATTTATGCAGTGTGTTGTAGTAAGTAAATAATTTTTATCTTTTTCTTTGTGTGCTGCCAAATTTTAAAATCATTAAATGTGTGCCGCAACAAAAAAAAGTTTGAGAATCACTCTAGATCTATAGGTTTACAGGTCTATACCTATATAAAACCGGAATCCAACTCGATAATCACGAAATCTCAGAAACTTTATACTCGATCGCCTTGAAACTTGGCATGATTACTCATTTTACAATATGGACGCTCACTAAGAATGGGTTTTCCATGTTTCCAGAGGAACGGGATCTAAGCAGGTGAAACTAGATATTTTTATATTAAAGTTAAATGAAAAATTATGATCCCGTTACCAAAATATGCCGTATTTAATGAGTTGTCCAAAACAATCAATTTAATTTTTTGAAATGTTTTAATAGATAATTTTATTTAATATTTGTCTTACCGCTCCGATTCCGATAATTTGCCGTTCCGATTTTATCACACTATCTCTTTCATTTATTAACAAAAGTAGCATTTTCTCCCAGTTCCATCCGCGTAGATTCTGTTCCTGTGTAATAAATTCATCTGAATGGGATAGAAAGTAGGTTAAGCTACTCCTTATAATACCTGTTGGCTGTCTGCTAGTGAGTCTTGTCTAAAACTGTTCAGCACTTCCAGTTATTAGTCGAGCAAACAAATCCAGTCAAATTATAAAAATAGATTTTTTGATGCAAGTTTCAGTATGTACCAGTATACTTTCGTATGTATTTACCTTTTTCTATGCATTTCATACGTTTGTAGTATTGGGATCTTTAATCACTCCTATGCCCTACCGAGTCCTTGAGCACGTCTCGACAGCGGCTAAAATAACGGAGATCAATCGACGCCGCGCCGAGTGACGTCATGCGTGCCCCTCCACTCGACGGGTGGGGGGCTCAGATCAAAGGTACGCGATGCATTGCGATGCTGTTGAAATGTTGTCATCGCTTTCATTTATTGCGCACTTGATGTGAAATAATGATCACTTCAGGAGAAGAGCCGAAAGATATTTGACATACCGTTACCTACTTACCGATCGACTTTATTAGTGTTACATTACTTATATAGACATTAACAGCCGATTTTAATGACTTGCTATAGAGTTAAGGCTCTCACCCTATAGGAGAGAAAACATAGAACTTAAGTAATCACGCTGCGACTAACACCTACTTATATTTGGTTATATGCCTAGGTACCTACCCAATTGTTGTTCAAATACGCGAACTGGCTTTACAGGAAAGGAGAAACTGGCGAAAAGGTAGGTAACTGCCTAACTAGCTAGAATTACAACCCACTACCCAACCTGACTAGAAAGGTAAATACGATCAAGTATTGGTACCTACTTAATTAGGTGTCTATTTATTTTGACCTTCATGCTGACTTGGGTAAGTGCTTGTTAACTAAATTGCCGTATGAACCTATTTTCGTCGAAACTAATCTTCAAATCAAAGTTAACAAGGTTGAAGTAGGTAGTGCGCGATTGCGGCAACTTTGTGCAAATTGTTGGGTGCTCGACTGCTAGGTACATTGGATACAAGGCCAGACAATCAATCAATAACCTCTACTTGTTTACTGCATCTACAATACTTACCTAAGATATAATACATACCTACTTACCTAGTTAGGTTTGTATTATGTATATATCTTCCTATCTATTTCGGCAGACGAGGCTTCGCGGTGTACCTACCTACTTAAAGGTAAAAGTTTTAAGTAAATTAAAGTAGACACTTATTATTTACTTAAGTCGGTTCTATTTATTATTTTATATTTTTTTCTGACTTTTTAGTGATTAGTCGAATACACACGACAGCAAACATAGGTGAACCTACTCGTATCTACTAAACTATAACAATATGGTAAGGGATTTGCAGCCAAAAAAGAGATTTAAAAAATAAAAGCGGCGATTTCGGCCTATCAAACTTGAAGAGTCTCTTCGATTTTCTTAGGATCTCACCATCAGATCCTTACATGGTGACTATGGGATGATCTTGGAAATATAACTTTTCTAATAAATAAACAAAGAATTATCTAAATCGGACTAGGTACTTTCTCTATAAAAACTTATGTGTGGTCATACATAAAAAAAATATTCCTCGACTTGAGAACCTTAAAAAATAACAAATTTTTGTAGGGACCTTTGAACATTGGTGCCCTAGGCAAGAGGTCCTATGGTAAAGAAGGTAAGGATCACAACTTAATTACATCATAGGAGTTTACCGACAGAGTTCCGTAACTTACTAATACCTACTGCATAATTAAGCACGGTTTTCCTCAACAGCAATAGCCTCGTACACTTATGTAAATCTATCAGTTATTCTAACATGCGACCTTCAGTTTAAATCTCTAATTAATTCAGCGAACAACAAAGTGAGTGGGAGGGTGTTCATTGTGACGAGAGAACGAGCGACACCTGGGGCCGGCATTAGCATCGCAAAGGGATGCGCCGGGTAGCTTGGCACTCGGCATGATAAACAGTTTACTGAGTTACACTCTGTTTTAACGTTTAGAGAGTTTCTCATTAGGTAAAGTAATGAAATGTAAACGATGGAGCTTTGCTTGTGTTAGCTGTAGTTTGTAAATTTCTAGGTAAGCACCAGATGTTTAACGTTAGGTAAAAAGGGTTATTTACCTAGGGTTTACTTTTAATCTAATAAAATATATAGGTATCCCACCAAAAACATTCTGTAAAAAACTAGCCAAGTCTCGATGAAGCTGTTTGTTTATCTTTAAGAAGTAAAGAAATCTAAACAAAGTCGTGCCAAGTCTAGGGTTTTTACTGCGATTTCTTTCTTATTATAGTTAATGTTGTGTGACTTGGCCGTTGAATATTCTTTTTACGTTACTTTATACCCTTCAACGGCCAAATCACACAACATTAACTATAATAATAAAGAAATCTCAGTAAGGAACCTTAGACTTGGCCCCCTGATATGTGAAGTGAAGTGTGTTTGATAAAGTTTTAGAATGTTTAACAACAAACAATTTAATAAAATACGGAAATAAAAATAACAGTTAAGTTAATTCTTGTGCTCATAAAAAAATGGTGATGCAGTTTCCGCAGTTATTTTTTGTAGTGTCTAGTCATTCTTGTGTCCGCAAAGAAAAAATTACCTTTAAGATAAGTTAGTCTGTATAGGTTGGAAAGATAACTTAATGAACCCATAATCAATAGGTCGAAAAAGAAGAAGTTTACCTAGCTTATAATTAAAGTATTATGACCAATAATGACATGATCTAAATTCTAATAACATCTCGAGTCATGAACGTGTCTAATTCTGTAAGCAATCGTCTCGCCCTAGTCAGCGGAGAGACGCGGACAAAGCTCTCGACGCCTCGTAGGGGCCGCGCCGCGTCTAGTCAGCATGCAGTTGGCTAGCTACTGATTAGCGATCATCACATGATCTAATAACATCTTGTGTCATGAACGTGTCTAATTCTGTAAGAAATCGTCTCGCCCTAGTCAGCGGAGAGACGCGGACAAAGCTCTCGACGCCTCGTAGGGGCCGCGCCGCGTCTAGTCAGCATGCAGTTGGCTAGCTACTGATTAGCGATCATCACATGATCTAATAACATCTTGTGTCATGAACGTGTCTAATTCTGTAAGAAATCGTCTCGCCCTAGTCAGCGGAGAGACGCGGACAAAGCTCTCGACGCCTCGTAGGGGCCGCGCCGCGTCTAGTCAGCATGCAGTTGGCTAGCTACTGATTAGCGATCATCACATGATCTAATAACATCTTGTGTCATGAACGTGTCTAATTCTGTAAGAAATCGTCTCGCCCTAGTCAGCGGAGAGACGCGGACAAAGCTCTCGACGCCTCGTAGGGGCCGCGCCGCGTCTAGCCAGCATGCAGTTGGCTAGCTACTGATTAGCGATCATCACATGATCTAATAACATCTTGTGTCATGAACGTGTCTAATTCTGTAAGAAATCGTCTCGCCCTAGTCAGCGGAGAGACGCGGACAAAGCTCTCGACGCCTCGTAGGGGCCGCGCCGCGTCTAGTCAGCATGCAGTTGGCTAGCTACTGATTAGCGATCATCACATGATCTAATAACATCTTGTGTCATGAACGTGTCTAATTCTGTAAGAAATCGTCTCGCCCTAGTCAGCGGAGAGACGCGGACAAAGCTCTCGACGCCTCGTAGGGGCCGCGCCGCGTCTAGCCAGCACGCAGTTGGCTAGCTACTGATTAGCGATCATCACATGATCTAATAACATCTTGTGTCATGAACGTGTCTAATTCTGTAAGAAATCGTCTCGCCCTAGTCAGCGGAGAGACGCGGACAAAGCTCTCGACGCCTCGTAGGGGCCGCGCCGCGTCTAGTCAGCACGCAGTTGGCTAGCTACTGATTAGCGATCATCACATGATCTTGATCTAATAACATCTTATGTTATGAACGTGTCTAATTCTGTAAGCAATCGCCCACGTCAACAGAGTGACGCGGCTATAGATTAAAAAAAAGTGTCCGTCTCGAGGCGCCCGACAGAAGTGATAACATAAATACGGCTAGCGCTTTGGTTTGCGGTTTGCGATGAAGAGTGCCGCTGCCATATGATTGAAGAGCCAGACATACTGGCGCCGTACAGCGTTACGTAACAAACCCTCCCATAAGAATTTATGAGTGCAATCAATGTATGGTATGTAATAGGTTTTCACTGCTAGATATAGATACTTTATAGGTGATCGTTTTTATTTATAGTTTAAGGACACTTGTTGTAAAAAAACCTAGGTTATCTAAGTAATTGATTGAGCGAACGGCGCACTCGTTACACCGCGGCGGCGAGTAGGGGCGGGCACAAAGCTGCACAAGTCAATTCAATTAAATAAATCCTTTAACAAGCAAGCAGGCAGAAGTGAGAGCACATCAAAGCGCTCGCCAGCTCTCCACTTACTCCGGCGGGCACGCGAGAACATCCGCTGTAGGTACCTATCTCACTAAGTACCTAAGGAGGTTTTAGAATCTTTAAAAGTACACGTAAGTTTAACAAATTGTAATAGTAATTCAAATTGTTTCATGGAAGGCTTTCCAAGGCTTTAACGTGCATTCACTTTTGAATCGACATTTACTGTACATTAATGACTTTGTGTAGTTGACTGTAGATACAACCGTTAGGAAGGCAGATTCTTCTGAGAACAGCCAGCAAGAAACTATTTTATTAGGATTATTTTAATATTTTAACATCTTAAAGTAGATAAATATATATTTGTGTTTATTTTTAATTGATGAATGCATATAGCCTAGTTTGCTAAGTGGTCGCCAACTAAGTACCTACTTAAATAAGAAGTAAAGCCGTAAGCTAGCTTAGCTAGCTGGCTTTATTAGAAAACCTTATGGAAATGCTAGCTAGCGAAGCGAAGAACCATAAGGTTTTCTAATAAAGGACATTGGTCAATCCGTACCCACGTTGTAGCAAATTGAGACTATTATTGAAAAATATGTAAGTAATTGCTTTTTCTATGGAAGCAACTTCTCAACCTATGGGAGAAAAAAATATTCGACGTTGAAAATTCCAAAATCTCTATAGATTCGTATCAACGGAGCAAAAAATTTGTCATAGTTGAATTTTTTTTCTTTACTTTAATTTAATTACTAAGAGAATATTTAGAACGCTGTTAACTAAATAAATAAATGCGATATAATTAAAAAAGAGCGTGCTTAATTTTTTTTATATTGAGGTAAAATTGAGTACCTAAAGAGTTGTCAAGTAAGGTGATTCTTAATTTCTCCCAAACTTTAAATATAGCACTTTGAAGGCTAAAAATAATTATTCGATTTACTTAGCCGTGTACTTCAATCACGCTAAATAACACTCCCATATCCTAAGCAGGCAATAGGTGCTTTGCGGTCGTTCATTCATAAACATTATTATCAGCCTCTTAAAGGCCTAATATCAGGCCTTATAGGAGAGGTTGCACCACGCTGCTCCAATGCGGATTGGCGGGCTTAGGGTGATAATGTTTCATTTATTAACGTTCACTATTAGATGTTGATGATAGTGATCAGGTCCGACGGCTTGACGTGCTCTGTTATGGGGGGTAACACCACCAACTTCCCGACTCCGGGTTTGGAATGTGCTGAGAATTACATAGAAGAATTAAAAATTCAGAATTAAGTACTCCGTGACCCGACCCAGGATTCGAACCCAGGACCTCGTGATCGAAGCCAGATAGACTAAATCTTAGACCAACGAGACTTAGAGAATTAGGTATCTATTATAAATACTTAATGATTTATTTATTTCACTCTTTTTCTTGATAATCCTATGAATTAAATTGTGAACATCTTCAATTGTAACGGCAGCATCTCCTGAGGATGATTGTTGCTTGGATTTGTCAGCTTTTCGCGAAAAATAGCTAGATAAACAAATAATTCATAACTCATAAGTATTAACATAACCTATGCACCTCTGCACGTAGCCGCTCTGTACGTCGCCCACACAAAACAAAATGCGACTGGCAAGCGTCTGCAAACATGACTCCTGTACTAACCTAATGAGACTGAGCGAAACGACGATATACAGCACCCGCGCTACCGAGAGAGACGATTATATAGCGGCAGACGAAAGCGCATCACCGCGGTATATCTAGCAATGACAATAGAACGAGATGAGAATATCTGTTTGTGCCGAGTGTGAGAGAGTGCGGTATATGCGCTCAGTGTAGCTTGGATAGTAATAATTTAAGAGCGCACGCCCTTTGGTGAGCCGCTGTTGGTACACAGATACTTTGTATATTATGCACAGAAGTATCTGCAGTATAGCCACGTTTTATGTATTTGAGGTTTGCTATTTCTCGGTCGGAACAGAAATACCGTAGTCTAGTGGGTATTGATTCTGTGCTATACAAGAAAGTAGACAGGGTAGAGATCATCTAGATAGATTTAGGTTACTGTTTTTATTTATTTATTAAAGCAGGTAGGTACTACAAGTTGGTCCTTGACTGCAATTTCACCTGGTGGTAAGTGATGATGCAATCTAAGATAGTAGCGGGCTGTTTTGTTAGGAGTAGGTACATGGGCTGATATTGATATCCTCACTCCGTTGGTTTCTACACGTACCGGAACGTTAAATCGCTTGGAGGTACGTGTTTGTCAGTAGTAACTAGTCACGGCCGAAGCCTCCTCCTAGCCGAACCTGGACCAACTGGACCACGTATATCTTTTTAGTTGACCGATTTTGATAAATCTTTTTTTTGATAATTATTAGAAAGGGCACACACGAAAAAACATGACGTCATGCGTCGTTACCTCGCTTTGAGGCGTTCCAATAAGGCTTGGTCCCATTGTCATCATGTTATTATCTATGTTAATTTTAAATTAAAAATTAATATATTTATAAATTAATATAGGTATTTATTATAAATTTGTAAAATCAAAATCAATTATTATATTAATTTAAATTAATATTTATAAAGATATACTTAAATTAAAAATTTTAATAACCAATTAAGTAAATGCTACCATTCCATCAGTATATCCTCGAGCGAAATTGAAGGAACCAATTTTTTTGATAATTATTAGAAAGGGCACACTTCCAAGATACCATTGTCATCATGTTAGGACCTGATGATGATATCCTGGGAAAATTAAAGGAACTCTTCAAATTTTGGAGGAACGCGATTTCGGTCTTTGTGTCGGTGTCGGTAGCTTTTTGGCTACAGGTGCCATATAATATACTATGTCAGTATAGTATGAGTACGTTACGTGGCGATTAATCACTAAAAAGTGAGAAATAAAAATTTTAACAAAAAATAGAACCGACTCAAAACGCACTAAAAAGTAAAAATAACTGTGTCATTTAGTTGCTTTAATTTACTTAAGCATATCTAGGAGAAGGTTTCTACTTTAAGGACGTTACCTATAACCCACAAACTGCTTTACTACGTTAAATAAATGTTCCTTAAACTTCATCGCATCGACTTCATAGATATGCTTAAGTAAATTAAAGCAACTAAATGACGCAGTTATTTTTTACTTTTTAGTGCGTTTTGAGTCGGTTCTATTTTTGTTAAAAAAATTTATTAAGTAGTATTTTTCCTCATGACTATTACCTACTATTCATCCAAAGTTGTGTGTGTAGCCCTTTTTTACCCAACTGCGTCAGAAGGAGGATAATGTTTTTCAAACGTAGATATGTATGTATGTATGTATGTGGGCATATACTTATTTATGTCCATTTCTTTAGCATATCTAAAAAAAAAAAAGTGGTCGTAAAGACCATTTCAAAAAATGTCAAAAGGTGTACCCTCTCATTTCTATACCACAAACTAAAAAATATTACCTATTATGAAAACAAAAACCCCACTGCTTAGAAGTAGGTACTTTATATACTTTATGGTGCTGCAGGCGGGGACAGTACGTAGTAGTTTTAGTAAAAAGTATTGTTGCCAAGGGCCTGTGCCTATGTATATGTTTAGCTCCTAACAGTGGACTCCAGCACCGGTGCCTGTACCTAACTATCTGATTTTGATCCATCCGTGTATACGTTTATTTCGTTTGGTTTTGTGTCGTTCCCATTGGTTTCGTTTATGGTGATATTTATGGTTTTGTAGAGTCATTCGGAGTAACCGAGCGCAGTGGGTAATTGAGCGCACTACTTCTATCTCCAGGAAGGGGCACTGGAGGTGAGGAGTATGTTTTGGTCAATCTGGGGCACCGGTAATGTGAATTAGTTGCGACATGCCCAAATGCCTTACTACGTGCACTCTGTTAGTAATTGTCAAAAAAGTATTTTTGTTGATTTATTTTCAACTTTTTAGCGTGTTGGAAAACACGGATACTTCTATAATTGTTATGTGAAGATGGTAAGCAACGTTTTAGTTTATCAAGTGCATATTCTCCTGTCTTTTTTTAAGCATTATTTAAGTTTAAGTTGTGTGTCTGCAAGTTGGCGGCCATTTGTTTGATATTAGGCATTCTGGGTAAAGTGTGCGCGGGTAAGTGTGCGCATGCGCTCACTTACCCGTGCGCTTAAACTAAGAAAAAACCTTTTAAAGTTAGACCTTCTAGCCCAATATTATTCCCCGTTACCTATGTCAAGATAAATATATTGACCAACAGAAGAATGGATTCAATGCGTAAAGAATAAGGATTGATGGCATGAATTGTGTGTTTCTCAGGAAGGTGATAATAGTATATTTGTTTCTGATTATTCTTCCAATTTGATTTAAAATTCTTCATATTTTTGAACATGATATTGTCATTCATATCAACAGGTTTAATGTTAAACTACTTTGTCTGTAGTGATGATTGTTTTATTTGTGTACTAGAGATAAGAATATTCATGAAGATTTAATAACAGATAGATCTCCATCTCCATTGCAAGACTTAATGTTAGATTTTAAGATACTTTTAACTGTGTTTAAATGAAAACTAAATATTTCGTTAAGATGGCTTTACATTTTTTGTTTGATGATTCAAGTTTCATTTCAATTTCTTTGTTATATATTGATTATTTATCGAATGCGCTCACTTACCCTATTGCGTCTACTTACCCCACAGAGCTGCGTACACTTACCCGCAATACGGGTCAAGTGTCCGCATTCCGACTTACTATCAAAATTTTGATTTTTTTTGTTAACTATGGAACAGGATGTTTTATTTTCTGTTTCAATTTGTAGGCTAATAAACATTCTTTTCGAATCATTTTTTTTATTTTCCAATATCTGCTTTGGTTCTGCTCTGTGAGGCTGTAAACAGTAAAGTGCGCACACTTGTCCCGAATGACTCTATATTGTCCTTTAAGTAGTGTTTTCTAGTTTTCTCGCAGATCCAGCTCAACAATGAGTTGTCTGTGGTTGATACCTTAAGTATTTCTGTATGGCCAGTGTGTGTTTCTTGCCATTGTTGGCAGGCTTTTAGCCTGAGGGCTGTTGTCTTTGCCTCTTCTTGTATGTGTAGGTGAAGTGGTAGTATACTCATTAGAGCCTCTAGACTTGCTGTGGGTGTTGTGTTCATGCAGCCGGTGATGGCTAGCAGTGACTGTCTTTGGAATTTCTGTAATTCCTTTTGCATTGTGGTAAGTGGCGTCCTGGGCCACCATATTATTGACGCCTAGGTGAGAAAGCTCCTCATTACTGTTGTGTATAGCCATTTCACTGTGTGTGCAAACCCCAGGTTTTACCTATCATGCGTTTGCATTGGCAAAGGATGATGGTGGACTTTCGTATTTTTGTTTCAATGTGTCTTTTTATATTTATGTAGATAATTAATTGTCATGACTAAATACCAAATATAAACTACGTACAAAATAAACAGAGCTGCTATTATAGGTAAGTATCTACGTACTAGGTAACTACTGCTTAACACATACTTACCAGAATGATTTTGAAAATTCCTCTATCACAATAAATCTAGTAAAAATCCTACTTATGATAACATATAAAATAACATCTAAAGGTGTTTATTACCGACATCGTAATCCGGCGGCTGAAGCCAAGCAGTGAGTGGTGTCGAGACATCACACGCTCTGCATTTTTTCTTATACCAATATTACGTTTGCCACAACAGTACCTACCATGCCTATAGGTAGATACCTAAGTGTTTTAGATATAAACAGACGTTACTTTGCGGAAGCTCATTATAATAAAAATAAATAAAATAAGCCTTTATTCCTGTACATACATAATTTTTACATACAATGCTGTTACAATTTTATTAATGCTTAATACTGAAGTTTTCTTTTATTTCTGTTATTTGTTTTTTTTTTTTTTGCTAATCATTTGTACAGTTTGTCCTTCGACAAAGGCCTCCTCCAAGACTTTCCATTTTTTCCTGTCCTTGGCAATGCGTTTCCAGTTTGGACCTACCATCCTTTTGATGTCATCTTCCCAGCGCTTAAACTGCCTTCCTGTATTTCTCTTCCCGTCTCGCGGGTACCATTCCGTTATTGTTTTTGTCCACTTTTCTTTATTTTCTCTTAGCATATGGCCTGTCCATCTCCATTTCAGGCGTTTATACACGGCACATATATTCTTAAATTTAGTTTTGTCTTTTATTTTCATTAGGCTCACTCTGTCCCTTCTTTTAACTCCAATGACACTTCTTTCCATACCATTTTGACATATTTGAATTTTATTAAGTTGCTGACCAGTTAGTGCCCATGTTTGGCATCCATATGATAAACATGGGAGTATACAAGTGTCAAAGATTTTCTGCTTGAAGCTCATTATAAATAATAATTATTTTGCTATTTTCCGCGAAAATCCGACGAATCTAAGCAACAAAGTTATCCAAATCCGACAGGAAATGTTAGCTCTTTAATGTTCAATTATACGAAAAATTTGACATTGTAGCGACATCTCCTGAGAATCTATGTGCATATAAATAGGTGCCTGACTTTATTTTCCCTTTTGCCATTTCTTTTTTTTCAACAGTTTGAATCTGTATCGGCCCGGTGAGGGAATCGCGGTGGTCGCTGTTTATTCAACAGTGATGATAGAAACAAAAAGAGTAACAGCTGCCGACGTTAGTTTCAGTTTTGGCCGCCGGGTCAGATAAGTTCAGCCGCCGGGTAGATAAGTTCTATATAAATATATAATAGATAAGATGGAATATATAATAGAGAAGCCGGGTAGATAAATAAATAAATAGATCTTCCTGCCCTCGATTAAAAATCAGGGCACAATTAATTTAAATGTCACCATACGTCACGATATAGCGTCAGACCGAGCACCCTGTCTCTAGCGGAGAGTCCCTCAGTTAATTACGTAAATAGAGTCCCCACAACCTGTCGTCGGGGTCCCGGCTTCGATTCCCGTGGGCTCGAACCGATTACACTCGTCAAATATTTGCGGAGAGCCCCCTCGCTGCAGGCCGAGGATGCTGTAATCTGCGTGTTTGCCCTCGTATATTGGGATTGAGAGTGGGATGACAGGCCCACAAACCTAGTTTTGATTTTCTCGATGTTTCACCCCAAAGTTTATAGTGACTATGTCACAATTTTCCTTTTGCTTTATTTAGACTTTCCTATCCCACCTATGCAAAGTTATAAAAAATCGTTAATGGTCTACCAGCAAAAATGTATGCTTATCGGGACGCCCGACAGAAATGATAACTTAAATATGGCTAGTGTGAGTAAGATAGAGAGAGGAGGAGCCTACCTACCGCTGCCGTATCCGTGATAGAAAGGGAAGACAGACAGACTGGCGCTGTACAGCGTTACGTAACGAAGGGGTTTACTCTCCCATAAGAAGTTAGCAAATAAATAAATTAGCAATAGCTCATTCTTTTTTAATATTACGTTTATTTTCAAATATATCCATAATTCCTTAAGTGTGCTAGATATGTATCTGCTAAGTATCACTATCCAATAACAATAAAAGAATAAATGTTGGAAAATATCTCCTCTAAGTTGAATAGCTTCATTATAATAGATATGGACGTTTGATAGTATTGTAACTTGTTAAAGTTCATACTTACTACTTAGATGGCATTACAGGCCATGCCTTTTGTAAAAAACCTGTTGTAAAAAATTAAACAATACTTAATATCTTGTGTAATTGGAACTGGCGGTACAGGATCAGTGGTTGATAGGCAGGATAGTCACTCTGGCCGCGATAGTCAAACAGACGTGGGTTTGAATCCCGCCGGCTTAGCAATTTTTGAATTTAGGTTTCTTTTCTAAATTTGTACCTAACTCTACCAGTAGATAAGTACAAGCTACAAGTCGTCCGTTCACCGCCTAGCACCGATCTATCCAATATCTACCGCACACGCTACCGACTGTCGATCGGGCGCGCGCTTACTCGCCCGGGCACGTGGCGAGCACGCGCCGCTAACTGCTGTAAACTAATTATCGGCTCATCGTTGCTGATTATTGCTTGTTATTGCCTGTTATTGCTTATTGCCGTGGACACCTCTAATATAGATAAGTCAATCCACGAAGGCTCTTTTTTTGTTTTTCAAACGCTAACAATGCAAGTGTGCAATAAAAACTGCAAGAATGTGAATTCTATTACTATGTGACGAGTAGCAATGTGTACACACTCACACCCTTCGGTTTCCCCTCGCGACAAATAGTGGGGCGAGCCTTAGTGAATTGACTTTACTATACAAATATTCTAATTTTGCATTTTTATTTAAGTAGATAGAATACAAATAAACCGGTCAAACTCTCAAACAAGCCTGTCAAGATATCGCCTGATTTACGTACTTAAACGGTGGACGAGTTGTGTTGAAAAGTAAATTTAGATTAAACGACGGCTTTATCAACAACGAACATACTAATAAACCTACTCGAACTAAACCATAAGTACCAATATTCACTACCTACTTATAACATTCCGACGCCCCTGCAAAAGTGAATATAAAGTTTAAAGAGTTTCCTCGAGTTTTCGTAGATCATTGGATCATGACTTAGTAAACATTAAACTAACTGGAAACTATAACCTTTCAAACTTCTTATTGAGACATAAATTAATCGAGCCCAATCACAAAGTAGCTACTGTAAACCGTTAAATAGCTCCCTCAACTGTCCTTCTTCTTCATCGCCAGACCCTCAATGACCGTCACAGCCCATCTAAATATAAAGTTCTCATTGACACAAATTAATCGACCCCAAACACAAGGTAGCTACTGTAAACCGTTAAAGAGCTCCCTCAGCTGTCCCTCGTCTTCATCGCCAGACCCTTAATGACAGTCACAGCCCATCTAAATGTAAAGTTCTCATTGAAACAAATTAATCGAGCTCAAACACAAGGTAGCTACTGTAACACGTTACGGAGCTCCCTTAACTGTACGTCGTCTTCATCACCAGACCCTCAATGACAGTCACAGTCCATCTAAATGTAAAGTTCTCATTGAGACAAATTAATCGAGCCCAAACACAAGGTAGCTACTGTAAACCGTTAAAGAGCTCCCTCAGCTGTCCCTCGTCTTCATCGCCAGACCCTTAATGACAGTCACAGCCCATCTAAATGTAAAGTTCTCATTGAAACAAATTAATCGAGCCCAAACACAAGGTAGCTACTGTAAAACGTTACGGAGCTCCCTTAACTGTACGTCGTCTTCATCACCAGACCCTCAATGACAGTCACAGCCCATCTAAATGTAAAGTCCTCATTGAGACAAATTAATCGAGCCCAAACACAAGGTAGCTACTGTAAAACGTTACGGAGTTCTCTTATATATAGATCGGCTCCATCATCAGATTGACTCCAGACCTTCATCGAATTGTAGTGCTTTTAAATACTTACCGGAAAAATTAACAAACGTACTTGTTGTCCCTACAATTTTTGAAAGTTTCTCTCGTTTTCTCCAGGATCCCATCATCAGATCCTGGTTTCCTTGTCATGGTACCACCACCGGATTATCTTCTTTCCAACAAAAAAAAAATTATCAAAATCGGTTCATAAACGACGAAGTTATGCGCGAACACACATAAAAAAAAAAATATATATATACGGTCGAATTGAGAAACGCCTTTTTTTTTTTAAGTCGTTTAAAAAGGAGGACGAGTTGTGTTGAAAAGTAAATTTAGATTAAACGACGGTTAGTTTATGTAGAACATTGCTTATGATAATCGAAGTCTTGGTGCACATAAGCCTAAAGATTGACGATCAATAGTAGGTAATGATCATTGCAGGCTCTATCTTGAGAGCTAGCCTCAGTGACGTCACTCTATTCAGGTCGTCGCTGAGTGCGGTGGTGCCGTGTGCATGGTTTTAACTTTTAACGGCATCGCTGGCACGACAGAGTCCTTACCATGGTTGTACCACAAGATAACAATCACTGTGAAAGTGGCTAAAAATATTAACGTTCGATAATTTTTGACGTAAAACAAACAAATAGGAACCTATCTAAGTACCTTTTATATCTAGTCTGAGGCAGAGTCGTCGACAAAAAACAACAGACAAAAAGTTATGTAGATCAAATAAACAAACATGGATTATTGTTAACCTCGCAATCACATCCCCAAACCACTCGACGACTAATAAATTGAAATCGCTTACTTCAACTGTTTTAATAACCCATTAGGTACTCCAGTTCGATTCCCGCCCGCATTCACGTTCACCCGACACCGCCCCTGCAGGTGGAATATCAACTGTAACTCTTAGCAATAGAGTTGGCAGTGCATTGGATGGTAGGTGGTAATGTAATTTGTGGTAAATGCAGGATGTTTCGACCGGAGCGCGTTTCATTAATGGAAACATAGCTTATCGTGTCGCCATCTGCCGGCTGCGAACTTTGCGGATGTTGTGGATTTGCGGAATTGATTTTAGAGTTCCACAATATTAACCATATTGTGGAACTCTAAAATCGTCGTACTTAGTAGGAAAGTGGTTAGGACTTACGTTACTACTTGTACGTGCTTAGGTATATTATATGGAGTCGTAGTTTGTCTTTTCATGTTCAAGCTCGAGTGGAACTCATATCCTTTTTCCGCCCAATTATTTAGTATCCAATGAAGTTACGCACACGTAACATATATGAATTCACACGATTTATTTTTTTAATTAATTAATATTCACACGATTTTTTAATTAGTAACATATAATAAATAAAAATAAATTAAATAATAGGCAATTTGTTTTTACTCTACCTATCCAAAATACTTCTATTAAACTAAACTGATCACCTGTATAATAAATAATTTAGAAATTAACTTATTTTATTACTAAAATGATTTTTCTTTTTCTTTAGGATAGTTTATAAGATCTTCGTAAGGAAATGGAATGAAATGTATAAAATTAAATTATTCTTTGGGTCGGAATTTCAATCAATATCTTATTCCCGATATAGTTTATCAGAGGCCCATCCCTAGTCAAAATTATGTCATTGATCAGTTCGGACATTTATATTTGTTTACTTCTCAATTCTAAAAACGGAATATACCTATCGACGCCTTCTCAATCAAGTGAAAACTACTAATTAATCGTCTGCTACCTGGAAAATGAACGAAAACTAATCGTTTCATTTCATAAAAACCAATTCGTTTTATTATTAATATACCTACAAACAAACGCGTACCTAATATTTATCAGAGTCGTAAACGAGAAATCGCTCGTTTACAAGTTTCTCACGGCGAAACAAAAGTAATTTCCGGCGCGCGGCAGGCGGCGGCGGGCGGGCGGCGGGGCGGGAATCGATTCCGATTATTGGATACACTTCATTTACTGTGGATACCTGCTCCTTGCATTCATTGCCTTACAAATATCATAAAATATATCAACATCGCTTAACACATACAATATTATAGACGCAAGTCTGGTCTGGTGGAAGGCTTCAGTTTTTTTTTTATCGACTACAAGTTGGCCCTTGACTGCTATCACACCTGATGTTAAGTGATGATGCAATCTAAGATGGAAGCGGGCTAACTTGTTTGGAGTATGATGAAACCCTATCGGTTTCTACACGACATCGTACCGGAACGCTAAATCACTTGGCGGTACGTCTTTGTCGGTAGGGTGGTAACTAACCACGGCGAAAGCCTCCAACCAGCTAGACCTAGACAAATTGAATTCCGGCCGGGAATTGAACCCAGGACCTCCGTCTTATAAATCCATCGCGCATACCACTGCGCACCGGAGGTCGTTTTGGCTCCTTACCACCCGAACGTCGAACAAATCTCTTTTGCTCGATAACATATTTATTAACCTATATATTGACGAAACCCACTTGAAAATTCATTCAGCAGTCCTGAGTTTAATGCGAACAGACAGACATAGAGACAAACTGACATGGCGGGGGGAATCTATTGCATAATCACCACACATTATAAAATAATGTTTCCCTCTCCGTCTGTCTGTCTTTTTGCGATAAAGTCAAATACACTCTGTTGTAATCAAACATCATATCTCCGTGTGTACATCTTTATTAATGCCATTAGTGACATCTCTGTCATAGCATGAAATAAATATTAAATAACATAGACAACATCACTACATCTTCCCCCTTACAAAAATGAAAAAAAAATAATAATAAAGTTAAAATAATACCTACTTATTCTAACATTTTTCTATAAGAAAAAAAATAATAATGTGACAGAACAAAATTCATTTTAAATTTCTTAACTTAATTCTAGCTTTGATAGCCGCTTGTCTCTTTGTCACCTTATTTGGAGTTTCCCTAAGTTGATCCATGATAGGACCTATGGAGGTAGAAGGAGCACAGGTGTCATCAGGATTGGAATTGTCACTCTCTGCACTCAACCATCGTTCTTGCTCCGAAGCGCGTTCTTCTTCTGGCGGCACACATACCTAATGACGCCTATTCCGTCTATACCGCCTTCCTGACATATCTTTGACGAAATAGGAGCGCGGTTGAGGCGCTGCACCTTGTACTTCAGCACGTTTGCGCCTCCCCCTATCCACTATCACAACATTCTGCCCCGGCTTTAGCCCGGGCAGCGCTCGTGTGTGCTGATCGTAATGCGCTTTGCTGGCGTTCTGCTTTCTTATCATACACTCGTAGTCTGCCTTGTTATCACGGTGGGGTCTGAGCGCCCGCTCGTGCGTCGGTAGCCTGGTGCTCAGTCTACGTCCCATGAGCAATTCTGCCGGAGACGCTAAACCGTCGCGCGGGCACGCTCTAAAATTTAATAAGCCTAAATAAAAATCCGATCCCGAGTTGGTGGCCTTTATCAACATATCTTTTATTGTACGCACACTTTTTTCGCTGCGACCGTTAGCTTGAGGATAATTAGGTGATGTGATAATGTGTTCAAAGCCCCATTTTTTTCGAAATTCCATAAATTCTTTAGAGCAGTAAGCGGGGCCTCCGTCAGTCACCAACATAGCTGGTATACCGTACCTCGCAAATTGGTCTTTCATAGCTAGTATAACCGCTTTACTCCCTATATTATTTAGTGGACTCACTTCAATGAAGTTTGAAAAATAATCAACTAGAATCAAAAAGTTTTTCTTCTGGTATTCGAAAATGTCTGAGCCTACTTTAAACCATGAAATCTCCGGTATCTGGTGCGATATCATCGGCTCACGCGTCGGCCGAGGCGCGTGCTCCGCGCACGTCGCGCAGCGACGCACGGCGCACTCAACGTCGCGCGACATGCCTGGCCAGAACATGACATCGCGCGCACGACGCTTGCACCGGTCTATGCCCATGTGGCCCTCGTGCACCCGATTTATCATTTCTGCGCGAAGACTTTTAGGCACATAAACTAAATTATCTTTTAATATAACATTATCAATATATTCAAAGCATTCTCTATATGACCATAATTGCCGTACACATTCATCCGCATCATATTTATTTGCTGGCCACCCATCTTTAATATACTTTATAATTGTTTGACATTCTCTATCAATTTCAGTACCTCTCCTAATCAAATTTAGTTTTTCACTACTAAACCTCACATTATCAATCACAAAACAAGATTGCTCTTCAACCTCATCGGACACGTTACTCTTCATTAACTCCGGTAGCGGTGCCCGCGACAGAGTGTCCGATACAAACATATATTTCCCAGGCTTATATACTACGTTAAACTTGTAGCCTTGAATCCTTAACATCATACGTTGTAAACGAGCAGGTACAGAATCTAGCGGCTTATTAAACAGGGCTCCTAAAGGCTTGTGATCCGTTTCTACCGTGACGCCACCGCGGCCGAACAGATACTGATGAAATCGCTCTAAAGCGAATACTATGGCCAGCAGCTCCTTTTCGATTTGCGCATACCTTGTTTGCGTTTCGGTGAGCGTGGCGGACGCAAACTCCACCGGTCGACCTCCCTGCAACAACACCGCGCCTAGCGCGCGCGCGGTCGCATCCACTGACAGAAGCACTGGCTCGCTTACTGAATACAGCGCTAGCACAGGCGCTGCGCACAAGGCGTCCTTAAGACGACGCACCGCGGCCGTCTGAACCTCGTCCCAGTACCACACGCAACCCGTTTTCAGTAGGCTACGAAGAGGTGATGCAATATCTGAGTAATTCGTAATATATTTCGACAAGTAGTTCACCATGCCCAAAAACCGCTCCAATGCAGGCCTATCCTGAGGCATCGGCATTTTTTCAATAGCCTTTAGCTTACTTTTATCAATCGCCATCCCTTGTGCACTGAACGTATGCCCCAAGTAACTCACCTCTTGTACCCTGAACTCACACTTTTCCTTATTAAATTTAATTCCTACCTGTCTCGCCCTCTCTAACAAACATTTCAGTCTCTTATCGTGCTGCTCGGCAGTGGAACCCCATACAATTATATCGTCTACAAACGATTCCACACCGTCCAGATCTTCCAGTAGTTGTCGCACCCTCGCGTGGAATACCTCAGAGGCACAATTAATTCCAAATGGCAACCGCAGGAACTGGTATCTTCCGAAAGGAGTTCCGAAAGTACAGAGATCAGCGCTTTTGTTATCGATTTGAATCATCCAGTAGCCCGAGCGCGCGTCCAGCTTGCTGAAGTAGTGAGCACCCTGCAGCTTCACAGCGATATCTGGAAGGGTCGGCAACGGAAAGCGCGAGCGCCGCACCGCGCGGTTTAACGGTCGCGGGTCGAGACACACGCGAATCGTACCATCTTTCTTTGCTACCACTACAATTGCATTCACCCACTCCGTCGGATGTGACACCTTCCTAATGACACCCATGTCTTCCATACGCTTTAACTCCACTTGCAACTTATCACGAACACCGATAGGTATTTTTCTTACCGGACAGATCGACGGCTGTATTCCTGGATCGATACTTATCTTATATTCGCCTGGCAATTTACCTAATCCTCTAAACAAATCATCATAAGAATCTATATTTATAGTGAATACACGCTTGATAATACCTAATTCTTCACAGGCATATTTACCTAGTACGCTCTGGCAATAGTTTTTACAGATACAAAAATTAAGGTTATATAGATTATTTTTATATATCCAAGATATAGAGCAAGAGCCCAATATAGGTATCATACTGCCACAAAAAGATTTAGCCTTAACATTATTTTGATACAAAGATGAAATATCTAAGCCTAATTGTTTATATTTTTCAAAAGATATAACATTAAGGTCCGATCCTGTATCAAGTTTAAATCTTTCAGTTTTATGACTATTATTATATAATTGCAATGTTTCATACCATTTGTTGCAGTCCTCACAATATGAACCATTACTCATCAAGATCTTGTATAACTCATGACTTGTTTCACTATTTTCCACTATTTCATTAACATTTTTTCGCGAATTTAACATACAGGCCCTTTTAAAATGACCTTGACACAGACACAAATAACACACCGCATTCTTAGCGGGACACCTGAAGCTACCATCGCATTGTAAACCTGCACATTTAGGACACGCCGCATGCATCGGCGTACCCGTCGGCTGGCTCCGAGCGTCACGAGTAGGCCCGCGCGGCATCCAGCCGCGCCCGCGCTGAGCCCGCGGCGCCCAGTTGCCAGCGCGCGGCGTCCATCCGCCAGCCCGGCCACCGCCACGCGCGCCATTTATGGCGTCCACTGCCGTCGACGATGATGCACCAGCCTCGTCACCGCACGGCTTGCTGCCCTCGAAATGCCGTTTCTCTTCATTTGACATTTCACTGGCCCGACAAATTTTTAATGCACCCTGAAGTGTTAACTCATCCGATCTTAATAATCTGTCGCGTATTTTTCCATCTAATACAACGCACACGATCCGATCACGAATTAAACCTTCCTCTAAGTGCTCGAAATCGCAATGTTCAGCTAGCATCTTCAAGGCGGTTACGTATTCATCAATTGATTCGCCAGCTTGTTGATTCCGGGTAAAGAATTTGAAACGAACCATTGTCGTGTTTTGTTTGGTTCCAAAATGATCGTCAAATTTTTTCATCAGCGTGTCAATGTTTTCACGACTTTCGTCTTTTGCGTATCTAAATGTTGTGTAAATATCGTACCCCTCCGGCCCGATCAAATTAACTAATAGGGTGGCTTGAACATCCGTAGTTTCTCTATGTACACCGGCCGCCTTTAAAAATACATAAAATTGCTGGCGCCATTTTCGCCACGCTGTCGCTCGACAAGCCGGGCCACCTTCTAAGCATAACTCCGACGGCGGTCGAGCGTGTTCCATAGTTGTATATCACTTATACACACTGATTCCACCAAATTATAATAATGCTCTGAACTAATTACATCTTAATTTAATATATTTCGTTCACCGCTGTCACCATGTTGTAATCAAACATCATATCTCCGTGTGTACATCTTTATTAATGCCATTAGTGACATCTCTGTCATAGCATGAAATAAATATTAAATAACATAGACAACATCACTACACACTCAACGTATGTTGATGCGCTTTTCATCAATAGATAGAGTGAGCGAGGTTAGAAGTGTCGGAAAAATTAAAGCCGCCTGAGAGGTTTCATCAAAAACGCTGCTTGATGATCCGAAGTCACATAATATCTTAACCACTGGACTAACGTAACGAGTCACCTATACCAATTTATTACGTCTAAATATTAATAACGGTATAAATAGAGCACGCAGCACTACTTCACAAACAGTTATAATTATCGGCAAATATTTGACGGAATTAAGAGCACAAACACGCACGTCCCTCCGGGAGTCGCGCATATGCCGCGCTGGGACCTCGCTGTTACATTTTGTAATATACCTATTAGGTCATGCTTATAATATTTAAATCGTCAATAGTTCAACGGGTAAAGGGTGATTATGAATCAATGCCGAGAGGCTATAGGCTCGATCCCAGCCCGCTCTTATCATGGAACGGAAGATTTCCCCTTATATGGCAAATATTTAAAAAATGCTAAGGGTTTCTTGATACTTAGGTAGTAATGAGGCAGATTGAACCGCCGAATTGAGGGTAATAAAATAACTCAAAAAAATAAAAAACAAAATTCGTTTATTTCAAGTAGGTACACATTGCAAGTTCTTTTGAAACGTCAAACTGTTCTGTCAAAAATCTCTTTGTAGTGACTCAATTATTGCCAGCAAAGTCTCAGTGTAGGTTATTGTGTTATGGACAAGGTCCTGGTTTCTAATTCTCTATTACGGGCTTGCTCCAAAACTCTGTCATTTTATCGCTCCACCGCGGAACCAAATTAGCATTTGAAGCCCTAGGGGCTAGAGTAATTTTTATTTTTAATTTTTGCTGTCACGAATAAGTGTCCGCTATAAAAAAACATTCCCATTCAGAACAAGAATAGTTTTATTTGTAAATAGAATGCTCATACTTTAATGACGTTTAATAAAAAAATGAAATTAAACTGAAAGCGTCGTGTGTGTCGTATAATGCATGCATTTTTATTACGTTGCGTCTACAGATAAAATTAACAAAAAAATAAACAATTTTAACAATTTTTTTTGTAAATTTTCTAAAAAAATTAAAATACTGTATTATTTTAATTTCTAACAATAGTACTTAATGAAAAGTAGATTTTATCTTTTTTTTTATCAACTACAAGTTGGCCCTTGACTGCTATCACACCTGATGTTAAGAAATGATGCAATCTAAGACTAAAACTTGTTAGGAGTGGGAGGAAATCCACACTCTTTTCGGTTTCTACACGACATCGTACCGGAACGCTAAGTCGCTTAACGGTGCGTCTTTGTCGGTAGGGTGGTAACTAGCCACGGCTAAAGCCTCCCACCAGTCAGACCAAGACAAACTAAGAAAAATCTCAATCTGCCCCGCCGGGAATCGAACCCAGGACCTCCGGCGTATAAATCCACCGCGCATACCACTGCGCCACGGAGGTCGTCAAAGAAATCCTTCCTAAGGAAGCAACGAAACGATACACACGGTATAGCACCAGACACCTTCGCGCATGTTAAGCCGTCAGACCTAGTCATTGACTATAATCATATGGTAACCGATAGGTATAGAGTTAACTTTGACAGCCGAGTGGCGCACTGGGTGTGACCCTGCTTCCGAGTCCAAGGCTGTGGGTTCGATTCCCACATCTAGGAAAATGTTTGGGTGATGAGCATGGATATTTTCCAGTGTTTGGGCGTTTACCTACATATATTATAATATAAGAATGTATGTACAATATCTAAATAAATATTCATCAGTTGGCTTTACTACTAGTGTCTTTAAATTGCCTTGCTATTAGCTTGTAGTAGCAAGCCTCAATGCTTGCTACTACAAGCTAATAGCTATATAAGTACAACTATCCTTAGCAAAGTACCAGAACTATATTTGAATGGTGTTAATTTATAATAAAAAAAACAAATCTCTATCTATCATTCTGGCCCATGCAATACATTTGTATGCATGCGACAATATGCCGGTAGCACCGGTAGTCCGACGCAGTAATTCGTGTAATCCTTGCACAATCACTTCCGTTTACGTCTATTCTGCGGTTTATTCTATAGGTTAGTGACAATCGCATCCTTTTCGGCGCGCCTCGGCTATTGATAGACGCGTCTATTATATTATGATTCTTACAACTCGAGTTGATAATTATTTTATTGTGTCGTCGATTTAAACTAAATGCAGTCACGCGCAAACTTTTATCACAAAACTCAAAAAAATTATAAAAGAAAATAGAAAAAAATGGGTATTAAGTAGCTGTCTTCGATTTGGTTTCTGTATTTGCATTAATTAGAAATTATAGAAATACTCGTAACTTCTTCTACGTTATTTTAGAAATTTTACTACTACGGAATAATCTATCTCTACATTAAATTTCAACCAAATTGGTTAAGTAGATGCGACATGAAGTAGGAACTCTTCTAGAAACTTTCGTATTTAAGTAGGTATATTAGATAGGTACCTACCTAGTCTCAGTCACGCAGGTACTCGTAACTTGTACTAAAACTAAAGATCATATCGTAACTATAATCCTACTACTATTATAAAGGCGAAAGTTTGTATGGATGTTTGTTACTCTTTCACGTAAAAACTACTGAATGGATTTGAATGAAACTTTACCACAATATAGCTTATATATCAGAATAACACATAGGCTACATTTTATACCGAAATTCCCACGGGAACGAGAACTACGCGGGTGAAACCGCGGGCGTCCTCTAGTTTAATTATATATCACTGTAACATACCCCAAAATCCAAATAAGTACGTTTATTTTCAGAAAACACAAAATAATATAAAAAGTAATTCCGAAATTCTCAAGAATCCTTTCACCTTATTCTTTGATATTGCAATTATTTTTTGCGAGCATTCCCTTTCGGGCCGCCATTGTGCGGTGAAGCCTTGTCATCTGAAGTGCTTAATGTCCCGAGGATCGTTCGGGCCACTGAGTTGTCATAACGATTTCGCGATGAGGCTTAGCGGATGAACAGGGGCTATTGAATTTAATAATCTCATATTTAAGTTATTGCAAGTGCAACTTAAGTTTTTATTAAACCTAGCCTGTTAAGATCTATTTGCAACCATGCCGAACCTAGAAACCCAGGTTTTATGTTAGAGTCAATACTTCTGACTCTACCACCTAATTAACTCGAACTTTTCAGATTAACCTCTACAAATTGAGATTATTATTTGAAGTACATAGGTACTCATATTTTACCTTGGTAATTTTATAAAATACCCACCTACCTGCCTATTGCATAGGTCAATATTATGGTGGTATTTGGAGGCAGGTGGTTTCAAAAGTCAGGTACCTATATTAAGACAAAATTTTCCTATGAATCTTCTGGCGATTGGGGATATCATTTCAGTTGTAAAATTTACCTCAGTTCAATAGAATTAGAAGAAATTTGGTACCTTTTGTCAACAAGAAACATTCCAGAATTCAAAATATCGTAGGTTCTTGTGGGAAGTATTAATTTACCCGCGTAGATTCCATTCCAATGTCACAAGTAATTAAAAAATAATACCTACTAGGATAATAAGAAAGTCATTACTTTAATTGAAAAGAAAAGTGCTAACTTTTAACCCCGTTCCCCAAAACAAAACCGCAAACAATAAAAAAATAATAAAAACAAAGGCTCGTTCAAGCCGCGCGGTTGACAATGGGTCCGAAATACCACATTGCCGTCAAAACAATAAATACGCTCAGAGTGCAAGCCTGATGCGAGCCGACGCGAGGGTTGAGAGGGGTTTATGAGGAGCATATTGCGCGGGTTTTTTACAACCCTCCGCCGCGCGCCGTGCGCCGTGAGCACAACAATAAAACAAAATCTGCGATCTGCGCGCCCCCGGCGGGACATAGAATCGGCATTAATATAAATGCGTCATGAAGGTATCTATGAGCTATGTAGCTCAAAAACTTTTTAAAATAAAAAACTTTAAAATACACAAAATAGACAAAAAATATCCAGCAGGTATTAATTGAGTAGGTTTTTAGGTATCTATTTAGATAATGAAGGACTACTTTTAATTCTCTTTTTGTGTTAACTAAATTTTGATATAATTTTTATACCTAATTTTAATCTGTAAGTGGGAAACTCCGGATTTAGGTTATATCTTTCAGTTCAATTGATTTTTCAAGGAAAATTTATTATATATCATTCACATAATAAATCACTAATCGTCTGTTGCTTTCTGTTAAAGCGTAGTACCTGTAGGTACCTGCTCTATTTGCACTTACCTAAACATAATAAATAAGCACGTGACTGCTATTTCGTTTTAAAATTAAGAAATTTCATACATTTTGTCACACAAATACTTGTATATTATTTGTTAAAATAAACTGTACCCACTTCGGTACAGTCTGTAGGTCACAAACCACATAACTCATGTCGCATCTGTAGCCTCTACGGGCTAGTCTATGACCTGTTATTATTTTCCCGGTGTGTTTCATATGATTGCGAGTGGAGTGCAGTTAAGTAACGCAAAGTTTATTGCTACGCTTTGCTTAATGACCCCTCCCGTCACCTCACCCCGCGCCCTGTGCCCCCTGCTCCGTGCCCCCGTGCTCCGTGCCCCCGTGCCCACGGTCAGTCTATTAGCAACAGTTAAATTAACTCGCGAGGGCGCTTCACTGATGTTCAACGGATTGATTGCTTTATTAGTTTATGTTGTTTATGATGCAGGTACTTTTATTGAGTGTTTATATTCAATTTGTGTTGGCGATGTTATTGAGGAAGTTAAATCTTGAATTAATAAAAATTATCTAGTATAATTTAAACTGGATTTTTATAGCATTTCATCTTAAAATTATTATATTTTAGGACCAGTCCTTATAGTAGAGAAGATATGCAGCTTGGACCTACCATAGTGTTTCAATGCTGGTTGGCGGGCTTAGTGTGATATAATGTTTGACTATGTACGATCACTATCAGACAGGAAACGTGCTCTCCGATTCACGGCTGCTACTGCTTTTCCTTGAAAGAAAGATAATCTCAAAGTACTTTGTCCGACTTAAATAAGTATTCGAAGTCAGGACCTCACGAGCGGTAGCCCTATAGACTAGTCCCGGTTAATATCCTACTGGGCTACGCTATCAACAATGTAGGTAAATAATAGAAGTTGCTTTTTAATAATATATCAGTGTAGAGATTGGACGGCCGAGTGGCGCAGTGGGTAGTGATTATAAGTATTTATGTATAGTATATATATAAATATTCATCAGTTATCATAGCACCCATAATACAAGCTACTTACGAGTATGTTTACTTTGGGGCTATATAGCGATGTGTGTATTTGTCCTATAATATTTATTTATTTATAGATAGGTATCTAACTACCAACCTTCATCCTATACACAGATGTATGAAAAAACATCTTATTGAGCCACAATCAAAGAATAGTTCCGTAGATAAAAGCGTAATCTCCCCCGCCGTGGAAAATTGTGCAAAACACGAGTTTTCTGCACAAAATCAACAACAATGGCGTAATCCGTCTGTCTGTCACAATACGGCGAGTAAGCCTATTAGCGGACCGCGGGGGGACATGCTTGGTGGTAACAGATGATTTTGAAGCTATTCGTAAGAAATTCATGTTTTGATTGGTGTATCTGCCTGTTACCTACAGGCTACATATAAAAAATACGTCCGAAATCTTGAGGAGATTGACTGCCCAGTTCGGGGAAGAGACACTGTCGCGAGCCAGAGTATTCGCATGGCATAAGCAGTTCGTGGGTGGTCGTGATCGTGTAGAAAATGAGAGCCATGATCGCAGACCCCGCACCAGCATTACAGCGAACAAAATCAGCTGTATTAGACGGCTTATTGAAGGTGACAGGCGTCTCACCACTTCTGAAATTGCAAGTGAAGTCGGGATAAGTTATGGGAGCACTTACTCCATACTCACAGAGAAGCTTGGGTACCATGAGGTGTGCGCCAGGTGGGTTCCTCGCCTTCTCACAGCAGAACAGAAATCGAATCGACTTCAGGTGTGTGAGCGTGGTTTTTGACTCACATCATCACCTGTGATGAAACTTGGGTGCACCACTATACCCCAGAGTCCAAACAAGCGAGTATGGAGTGGAGAAAAAAAGGAGAACCAGGACCGGTGAAAGCCAAGTCACGACTGTCACCTGACAAGGTTTTGGCTACGGTTTTTTTTGACCAGCGTGGTTTGTTGCACCTCGATTTTTTGCATGAGCGCAGGACAATCAATGCGGCCTACTACTGCGCCATTTTGACTGAGGTCCGACTTGCATATCGCCGCACAAGACGAGACCTACCGATGAGGGAAGTGGTTCTTCTCCATGACAATGCTCGCCCCCACACAGCAGCCTTGACCAGGGAAAAATTGGAGCAACTGGGGTGGGAACATACCACCCTCCTTACAGTCCAGACCTATCACCCTGTGATTTTCATGTGTTTGGCCCTCTCAAGGAAGCTTTGGGAGGCCAAAGATTCAACAATGATGCTGAGGTGGAAGCCTACGTGCGCAATTGGCTAGAGACACGACCTGCATCTTTCTACATGTAAGGTATTGAGAAGCTGCCTATCCGCTGGGAAAAATGTGTTTCTAAAGCAGGAGATTACGTAGAAAAATAAGATATTTACTTTTTAGAATTTAAAATAAAAATATTTTTTTTAAAAAATAAAGTCTCGTTTATATTTGATTCACCTTAGGACGTTTTGGTAGGTAATACCTACTTGAGAATTTCGGAGCTTCAAAAGTCTGTGTCACCACCAAGTAACTCCATAACACAAAGAAAACTTCAACAATTTACCCCGATGTGAGCTTTTTACTCAACGCCTGTGGTGGTATACCGTTAAGAGTTCGCATACTGACTGATACTCCGAACTCCTTAGCTATGAACTTAATATGGATATATACTTGTGTTTGATAGAGCGTACCTAGATACATAGAGAGTCAGTCAGAATACCAGAGGCACCCGGGTGACGTTTTCAGGTACATTTAACCAGTGCCATAACTAGGGCAGTGTCAGCGGTGCCCAGGCACAAGTCGCAGACCCTGGTGGGGCGCAGAAATGACTAGATCATATACAAACAGTACCTTATTTAGAGTCAAATAAGTCTGTAGGGCTGGCACAGGGCGCATAAATTGTTGGTTACAGCTCTGCATTTAACCCACGCTTGCTGCCTAAGGGATTTAATATGGTTATCTAATTTTCATAATCACATGGTAACCACCTAAATTATTTTTGACTTAATTCAAATTCATAATCGTTTATTTCAAGTGGGCTTGGTTTGTAAGCACTTCTGATATGTCATATTAGACTATTTAATAATATTACCTTCCGAGTTGGTGTTAGAGTCAAGTGAAGTCAGAACCTCAGTAATAAGTCTTTCTTAGGCGTGGGTTTATTGTCACCATTCCCAACCAATTCCGTCGGCTCTTTGAACTATGTGGCCAGCTCATTGTACCTTCAGATTTCCGACTCGAGGTGCTATATTACTTTGGTTCTTCAAGTCTCATTCGATCATGCAGAGATACTTTGGTGAAGAGGTAAATATGAATTAGGATGCGCGGCGCGTGTTCGATGTTACTTGAACACACTGCCGGCGATGAAGTATCTTCAATCAGTACCAGTCCTATCAGAGCCCTGCCAGCTGCCATGGTCTGGCACATACTTCGTGCATTGCTCCCTCCATCGCCCGCTGAGTGATTGGGAGTCTAGGTAGAACCTACCACTTCTTTTTATCTGAGTCACTCTGTGACTATAAGAAAAAAATTACAAATCGCGATGAAAATAATAAAAAAATAAGTAAAAACATAAAATAATTAGGTAGGTGATTATGTGTCTAGGTCGGTAGGTATTTAGTCTCAGGGTCACCAACTTAGGTATTTTATGATTTCACTGCTTTTTATTATAATTTTCATAGCGATTTGTAATATTTTTCCTATAATCCCTATTAATATTTCGGAACTACGTAACAAATGCATAAGGACATACTTACATCTAAGCTTACAAAACGCAGCGCTCTGTTTGAGGTACATCCTTTGTAGACACCGAAAGACATCCGATGTCCGGATTAGTGACACTGGCGACACCGAGTCTACCTCTAGGCTCTATTTAGTAACAATACAGAGGCGGTCTGTCTGTCCGTGTTACGGCGTTTCTTGGACAATGTTTATGGGTGTCGACACAAATGAGTGCGCAATGAGTATTAGCAGGGATTAGCGAGTTTTTGCTCTCGTTCGGATGTTTGTGACGAGAGGAATGTTGCGGGGTAGGTACGGATAATGAGGTAATAGGCTATTTGTTGTCAATAGGAAGATTTCTTTGAGTTCTTACCAAGTATGATGAATGGCCGGTGGGTACTTTGCGGAAGTCCGTAATAATAATAATTATAGGTAGCTCATTTCTTTGATTGCCTCGTTGGTCTCATAATTAAATTAGGCTAAAAGGTTTCGGTTTTGAGGTCCTGGGTTCGAATCCTTAGACGGGTTGTGGAATAATTGTAAGTTTTATTTATTCTAAGAAATATTTAGCGAATAAATTCTAAGCCTGATATCGGTAATTAGATGATACTATACATACCGAAGCATTGCCTTTTAAGTTCCTCGGTAGAAAGATTGATTACAAAGGACGCACACCATCCCTTGAGGTAGTCGTCCCGGTTACTTCAATGACCTCAATAAGGTAGACCAACAGCCCATTAACAATATAAAAAAGCGTCCACATCTGGTACCTATAGATCGTTAATATATTAAAATGTATCTGCCTACGCCCGTTAACCCCTAATGTGGTTGTCGTGTGGTGATCTAAGCTAGATATCGCCTCGCCAGTGAATAGGCTGAGGCTAATTGAGAATGAAGATGATGACTAATTAGTACTTACTTAACTACCAGTTTTGAAAAGAATCAAAATAATTGAACCTTTCTTGCTGATACGTGAAATATTTAGTGGACTGTTATTGCTCCAATCAGTGGTCTTATAGCGAAAGCATCGAAAATACCCTGAAATGTTATTTGATGCTTCTTATTAAAACGGAAGCTTCTTGGATCAATTATGAGGAGGTTCCTCACTCTGGAGCCCTGACCATGGGTTGCAAGCCCCGCAGTAAGGCTTTTTTATAAATTTTAGTTACTTACATTTTTATATGCATTTTAAAAAATTAAATAATGTGTAAATAAATAAATGAGAGAGCCAGTTTAATACAATGTTTTATGTTATTAATTTCTAGCGCACGCCCGCGTGGATTTTCAACACTTCTCTTAACCATCAGTACCATTCCCTTGAACGGTATTGATTTTCGTGTACAGAGTATCCTATATCCTTCCTAGTAGTATGAACAGAGGAGGTGAGTGTTACGCGTCACAAAGGGTAGCCTTAAACTACACCCGTGTCACAAGTCTCGGGTCTGTTCTTTCTCTCGCCACGGATCCCGGCACCCGCACGGTGAATCCATGGAATGCTAAGATATTCGTCTCAACCGAACCTCGGAGAGGTCGTTGAGCTGTCGGTCCCGGTCACTACCGTCCACATCTGGTACCTATAGATCGTTAATATATTAAAATGTATCTGCCGTTAACCCCTAATGGAGCAATGTGGTGGTCTAAGCTAGATATCGCCTCGCCAGTGAACGGGCTGAGGCTCATTGATAATGAAGATGATGATTGATTAATACTTACATTGAATAAAGTAACTAGTTTAATTTAACTTTTGAATGCCAAGGAAAAGTATCAAAATAATTGGACCTTTCTTGCTGATATGTGAAATGTTGAGTGAACTGTTATTGCTCCCATAGTTGTTTCAATCAATGGTCTTATCGCGAAAGCGTCTTGGATACAGAAGCCAGTAGTACCAAGTTCCTCACTCTGGAGCCCTGATCATCGGTTGCAAGCCCCACAGTAGGACTGTATTCTTTCTTATAAATATTAGTTACTTTCATTAAAAAAATCAGTTAATAAATAAATGAGAGAGTCGGTTAAATTCAATGGTTTATTTTATTATTTATTTGTGTTCCGTATGCTTGCTCAAAGTGTTTCCCAACGAGCTCTAAATACTTACTCCTGTTCAGGTGTTAGTTACCTTCTAAAAGATGTCTCCTATAAGGTGGTGTATGCGCATGACAGATGTGACAAGCAATCAGACGACATGCAGGCTGTTAGCGCGGTGTCATGTAGGCCGCCAGCTCTGCCCCCTTCACTTGTGGGTGTGATTGCCGTTTATGCTTCGATTTTTTACATATACATACTTATTACAGGGAGTCCCGTAAATAATGGATCACACGTAAATGGGAGATATGTATTAATTATATAGATAAATAATTTATACATATCTCCCAAGTAATTTGATTTATTTAAAAAAACGTAGGGTGAGCACTGCGCAAGTTGTATTTCTTTTATCATTTTCATTTTATTGTTCTAAATCACATTTTTTCAATGTAGCGATGTAGTAAATCTTTTTAGATTTGATACTTGATAAATATTTTTCATTATCTTCCATGCGTATGCTCAAAGTCTACTTCAACAATCTCTAGGTAGCTTACCTACGTCAAACATCTGGGAATAACTTACCTATAAGATAGGATTGCATTGCGCATGACAGGTATAACAGGCAATTAGACGACATGCAGGCGTTAGCGCGGTGGCATATTAGCCGCCAATTCCGCCCCCTCCCCTTGTGGGGATGATTGACCCTGTATGTCATGATGTAGAAGCGTGCTAATACCGGCTTCAACATTTAAAAAAATAAATAATAATTTTTTCCCAAATTATATTATTAAATTTAAATTAATTTATTGAATGTCTCAATAAATTTATTAATCGACGAAATAAAACAGAGGAGGTTCTCAATGCGACACGAGTTGTCCGATTTTGATAATTCTTTTTTTATTAGAAAGGGAACATTTCCAAGGGACCACCTTGGAAATGTTCCCTTTCTTAAATTGTCATCATGTTAGGATCTGATGATGATATCCTGGGAAAATTGAAGGAACTCTTCAAATTGTATAGGCACACTTGCAGCGATTTCGGTTTTTGTGTAAGTATCGGTAGTTTTTTGGCTACAAGTGCCATATAATATACTGTCACAGTATAGTACGAGTACGTTACGTGGCGATAAATTACTAAAAAGTAAGAAATAAAATTTTTGAACAAAAAATAGAACCGACTCAAAACGCACTAAAAAGTAAAAAATAACTGTCATTTAGTTGCTTTAATTTACTTAAGCATATCTAGAAGTCGGTGCCAGCCAAGGTTTCTACTTTAAGGACATTACCTAGAACCTACAAACTGCTTTACTACGTTAAACTACTAAATAACAGTAATTTTTTACTTTTTAGTCGGTTTTGAGTCGGTTCTATTTTTTGTTAAATTTTTTTATGAAAAGTCAAGTCAGTTCAGTGCGTAAGTAGTGCGTAGTGCGGAATTCGCAAAGTGCTGAATGAATGCCCTGAAGTGTCGACAAGAGATTTGTATTTTATAATTTCCAATCTTAGTCATTATATATTCTATCAAATAAAAGCAGAGCCGATTGCCTCCAAGAATCTATGTTGTTGCGAAAATCATCAATTCTATATTGTTTTAACTTCAACTTCCCTTTGACATTCAATTACAAAAAAAGATCTGTCCTTCGATATTATCAACGCTTGTGTTTTATTATTGTAGTTTGTGTGACCTGCCTCGTTGGTCCAGTGCTAGCTACCTTTCAAATCACGAGGTCCTCGTGCTTGGAGGGTGTGAACCTTGGGTCGAGCACTTGAATATTCTTTTAAAAGTCGCAGCTAAAAAGTAAGAAGTCGGTAATTTTACCTATTCCCTCGTGTTTCGGAGAGCACGCTAAGCCGTCAGTCAGCCGTTTTTTCTTTACCATAAATTAACCTTTCTCCTAATTTTGTACGAGCAAACAATACTTACCGTAATCCAATACTCACTTAATAAATTCGCGTGTACACTTCCGGTTAGTCGTATACGAAGGGCCATACGTTCGATTCCCGACAATAAGTCACGAGAGCTAACACAATAAATCTGTTTTTTGGTCCATTGTTCATTTACAAGTCAGAAAGTTCGTTGGCTCTTTGTCTAGTCGTCATTAAGGTGGGCGCACACTCGCACGCGCCGCCGCCCGCTTCCGCCGCGCACAATGCGCTCGCTATGTGCCGTTATTACTGAACAATAATAATTATTGTTGTGAGAGGCTCGTATTACGCTAGTTGGAGATTTAAGTTTTGTGGCAGAGGCTGCCAAAGTTTTGTAACGGTTTTTATTGATATTGTTACTTAAATTATGTATTAGAAAAATTCTCATTAATTTACTTTTTAGGTATTTATAGTAATTACAAATGAATTTAGAAGAGTATTTAAGTTTATCCCTGTGATAAATAATGCTAAATATCTACATAACTAATAATACCTACGTATTATCTTTAATTAATGTGAAAGCTAAAAAAATGCAATATGATTTATTTTTGTTCAATCATGCCAGAACGGCTTCATATACATGAGGCTTAGAAATTATAGTATGGAACAGCACATATTCTTTTATAATGATATTCCTACAAGAACATAACTATAGGTAGGGTCTGAATATTCGAATCATTGCATTTTTTAAATTATTTCTTATTTTATTTCATAGTTTACAATATAGCTTTCTATCAATTTTTCGCTGGCTTTGTTTAATAAAAGGCGAAAACAGCTCATCCAGATTTTAATATAATTATAGAGTTGGCCTAAAATTGGCAACTATTTCATTAGTAATGGGAGCAACTAAACTTACACCGTACACTTTAAGAACAGCTGTAGTGCAACTGCAGGCGAGTGAATCTCGAACCCCGTAATTTGTGCGACTGTTCAGTTGACAAAGCTGAGCTCCCACTGCGACCGATGGGAGGTTAAATCGACCTACCGTTTTAACCGTTACAGCCACTTTTTGTAAATCAAGGTTAAATTAATTATAGTTCAATGTCAAAGTCAATCGAAAGTTACGGGGATCTATCAAATACTATATATTCGTAAGAAACTGTGCTGTATACTTACGTCTTGTTATATCTAATGCGGAAAGACTTTGATTACACGCATACTTATACAGCCTTTGGTTCAAAAATATTTCTATACTTTTCTTTTGAACGAAAATGTATGAGTGTCGTTTTATCATTCATGAGAGAAGTGTAAATTTCGGGAATCTTTTTTAGAAAAAAAATCAAGGAAAACAAAAAATAAGAAAATATATCGTTATCAAGCTGTTTTTGTTCAATTTTTGACGTGAGCTACCGAGTTTAGGAAATCACACTTCCAATCACTTATGAATTTTCTAATATTAAAGAAATACTTTAACAAATAATATCTAAATTTTAATGATTGCAATGCATTTCTCAAGGTAATTGCCTCGATGGTGCAAGTCTGTATATCTTTCGACCGCATGAGAGCTTGGGTCGGGATCGATTCTTCTGCCGGCTGTACAGTTAAGCTTTTATTTTTTTTTTCAAGAAATATTAAATATAAAGAAATACCTTTTCTTTTAGTAGTATTTCTATAGTTGCAGTTAATTATGTAGGTAATATAAAACTTCGTGGTATTTTTAAATCTCAGCCCGAAGTTGGGAAGTTGGAGGTGTTAGATACATCCCAGAAGGGAAACATGTAACGCTAGTCGGTCTCGGTCAGTATCATTTACCTCTGTCAGTAATTGTTATTCGTTATTCTCACCCAATGCCCGCAAACTTCAATTGGGGCGCAGTGTAGAGATGGTTAGAGACGTAACGAAGAAATTGCAAAGACTATCAATATCTGTATCTCAATTTTTTTCCAAAAACATTTAACGTTTGTTCTTTTTAGAGGAAAATGGCTTCAATGAAAATACACAAATATCTATATAGATTTTCGTAATAGGCATTTATAATTTGATGATATACACTCAATATATTGCGATTGACATTAGTTAAAGGTGAATTCACATCTGCATTCCACCTCACCAAGAAAGAGCACAACTATTTGCTATCAGATGTGCGATCACCTAAAACGAAATATATACAATTACATATTATCGTATTTTACAATTGAATAATTTTATTTACCTATCATCGGTGAGAAGAATATCGCATTCTAGATTCTAGACTTGATCACAATTATTTACTAGATTACAATAACTATCCACATATAAACTACATATTTATAAATAGTTTATTTACAATTTACTGACAGTAGCAAGCAAATAGCACAAAAAGTTAAAAATCATTTACTGTAGACTGTTTTCAATTATTTACTGTGTGAAAAGCAAGGTCCGTAGATATTTTAAGCAATACGGCATAGGTACCTATGCTACAGTTATTATATGGCTGCAATGTACGAAAAATACAGTTAAACGTAAAAAGGTTAACTTTCTGTGCTACCTAGGTACCCATATATATCTTACAACAAGCCTCGTACCTAGAGTATCGAGTGTGGAAACAACAACGCATTGTAATACAATTCTTTGTACACAACACAGTCCAGACGTTGTCGAATATTAATTCAATGTAATTGAAAGTTACAATACAGATAGTTACAGTTATGTTTTTATTAATTTTTAATTTGTATACGTAATTTTTACGCGTAAATTAATTTCTATTGCCTTATACAGTTTTGCTACTGAAAGTAGAGACTGAAATCGCCTGAAAAATAAAAAAAATTCAAATTATATGTTTTATGTACTTATTACAATAACATTGCATTATCAAATAAAAAGGAATCGGATTATTATTTTGGACAATAATTGTTACAGGTTTGACAAACCTATATCTGTCATCATATACCATATATTATATCATCATATACGTTCCATATTTTATGATAAATGATGATATAATATATAAACTGAAGTATTATTGTTGTGGTTGTGGCAACATCAAGGCTAATTTGAATACAAACCTATGGCAACATTTTAAGTGCATTACTACAATAAACATCTTAAAGAATTAGCTAATTACATTCCTAAAATATTTACAAATATAGACATTTAACTAATTAACTACAGTGTTACGCGAGTATCATTTTCCACACTTATGTACTTCCACCATACGTGAACCAAATCTACTGTAAATGTCCTTGTTTGAGATTTTTTTAAGACCTGCGGTGAAAGAATAGTGTGCACACTTTAATCAAATCCACAATCAATTCATTTATTTAAAGCGATGCAGCTTCGCTATAGCTTTTGAAGTAGTTTTCGGGTCACAAAAGTTTGGAAAAAAACGTGTTAGGGGCGGTCATTCGCGCGGGATCCAATATCCGAGGGTAAGAAGCTCCGAGGAAAGGTCTAAACGCCGCTCTCGCTTCTTCGGTAGGACTGGTTGTCGCTTCTTGGGTGGATTCATCTTGCGTGTCCAAAGAAGAATCGTTGTTTGAGCTGCCGGCCCCCATGTGAAGCTTTCGCGTGTGTTTCTTGAGATCGAAGTTCCTGCAGAAGCCCTTGGCGCATATGCTGCATGTAAATGGCTTCCGCTCGTTGTGAGTATGCATATGGAAGGTTAGGTTGTAGACCTGGTGGAAAGCTTTGTTGCATATGCTGCATTTATAAGCCTTCTCCCCGCTGTGAGTCAGTCTGTGGTTCTTGTAGTTTCCTTTCTGGTGGAAGCCTTTCCCACAGAATTCGCAGACAAAAGGCTTGTAACCGGCGTGGATTCGCGCGTGAGTGTTCAGGGTCGATGATCGGTTGAAGGCTTTCCCGCAGGTCAAACATTTGTGAGGCTTCTCTGAAGTGTGGATGATTTTATGTCGACACAACGTTGACGCCTGGCGGAATCCTTTGCCACAGATCTTGCAGACGAAAGGCCTTGCACCAGTGTGGACTGGCATGTGCCTTGTTAAGTTATAATGGGCGTTGAAGACCTTGCCACAATCGCCGCACGCGAAGCTTTTATTTTTTGCAGGTGATGGAGTAGGACCTGTCGTTGAAGACACAGCGTGATCAGCAGCCGCTGGTCGTGGGCTGGGGACTCTTTGGACTGGCGACTGCACTGGCGGCGGACGCGGTAAATGCAACTGGTGGGCATACGTTAAAGACACCAAATCTGGTCCGTAATATAAGAGAGGGTAGTGAGAAACCAGTTGCCTCCTCGCTGCTGGAATGTACTGTTTAAACGCCGAGTCTAGCAGATGCGCTCCGTAAGAGAGGAAGCCAGGTGGGGGTGGCAACTCAGGGGATACGGACTTTTTTCTGTCTGGTTCCATCAGCCTTGCTATGGAGAAGTTGAGGACGGGTGTGGTAGGGGTGTCTGGAGACTTGGCCCGCTCGGGGGAGGACTCCCGCGGGCCCTCGGGGCGCGTTGTCGACTGGAAGGGCTGCATTGTTGACGAGTACCTGCGGAGGAAACACTTGTTAATATTTTTTTTAATTGATGAGTTTGTTTTCAGATTCTGCTCTTTAGATACTTGATAGACAATGCGACTACAGCGACTATTGCTGAGTGTTACTTGTCAATAATGAAAATTGTAAATTACTGTCTGTGTGGATATGAATCAATAAGTATTAAAATAATAAAAAATTTTAACAAAAAATAGAACCGACTCAAAACGCACCAAAAAGTAAAAAAATTCTAGGTAACGTCCTTAAAGTAGAAACCTTGGCTGGCACCGACTCCTAGATATGCTTAAATAAATTAAAGCAACTAAATGACACATTTATTTTTTACTTTTCAGTGCATTTTGAGTCGGTTCTATTTTTTGTTAAAAAAATTTTGTTTCTTATTTTTTAGTGATTTATCGCCACGTAACGTACTTGTACTATACTGTCATAGTATATACGGCACTAGTAGCCAAAAAGCTATTGATACCGAGACAAAAACCGAAATCGCTGTAAGCGTGCCTCCAAAAATTGAAGAGTTCCTTCAATTTCCCCGATATCACTATCAGATCCTAACATGATGAAAGTGGAACTACCTTGGATGTATGCCCTTTCTAATAAAAAAAGAATTATCAAAATCGGACAACTCAGTAAAAAGTTATGCGTGGTCATACATAAAAAAATAGAAAAAATATACGAAAAAATATACGTAAAAAATAATTGATTGATTGATTTCGTCGGTTAAAAAGACTGTTGCTGTAAAAATAAATTGTGTAACTCTAGGTACAAGAGCAGAGAAGTAGCTCTAAAAGAGACTTAACAAGGTATCAAACTGTTAAAAATTAAAAAATAATTTAGCGTAGTAAATTCCTAAAAAATTTTTTTTTTTTATTGACTACAAGTTGGCCCTTGACTGCTATCACACCTGATGTTAAGTGATGATGCAGTCTAAGATGGAAGCGGGCTAACTTGTTAGGAATGGGACGAAAATCCACACCCTTTCGGTTTCTACACGACATCGTACCGGAACGCTAAATCGATTGGCGATACGTCTTTGTCGGTTGCAAACTTGCGGAAAACAGTAAAACTATTTTCAATATGGATTTTTCTTCAAAGCGCAATATGGAAACTACTTTGTTTTTCAGCGTACATTTCCGTCGCTTGCTCCATTCACCGCGACCGCGCGACTCGATCGCGTGACGGTATTGTGTCGCGGTCGCACACAAAGCGTCGCTTGTTTTAACTTTTAAGCAAATTGCAAGGGGCGTAAACTCGTACCCTTCTCGATCTGTCGCCGCGGCTTTGTGGAGAAATCGTTTGCAAACATTCGTTCAGATCGCGTTTTGTGCCCCGCTCTCCCCTCGCCGCCAAAGGGACCTCTTCAATGTGCTATTCAAATTGGGACTCCACTTTCGTTACTAATTAAGAAAGCATGTTTGTTTTGGTCTTCGATTTTGTGTTTGACATATCAAATCAATGGTTGGTATTAGCACACACGGTATGTTAGACTACCGCAATGTGAAGAAATACATTTTAGTACGGAGCTCTTCCTGGGAATTTGGAACTTATTTGTTTTCTTTAGATACTAAACTCCTAACTAATACCGTATGATGGTGGTAAATAAAAAAATAAAAAAATGTTTCTGACAGTATTACTAGTGGACTTCTTCCCTTTATTGTCAAAATCTAGCGATCAACCTTACCCCTACCTTGATAAGTAATCAACAAATGAAATCAGTTTCAATTTTTCGGAGGTTAGTGCAAACAAGCCTGATAGATTTTGTTTGTTTCATTTCAATTGATAAGTACCTACCTATATTTTATAATAACCACTCTATATATAACGACTCTACTGAATTTTGGGGTATAAAATTAATGTGTAAGGTATTTATAAAGAATAATAAAAATGATAATTTAAATGAAATTAACTTTTAAGAAATTAGTTAGCTATTTAGAGGAAGATCATTCAAAGCGAATGTAGTTAATCGTCGGATTATGCAAATCTATTTTTTTATCTAGGTATAATATTTTCAGTAATTTAGGTACTTTCTACAAGCTAACAAAGGTTAAAATGTTGGACTGCGTGTAAATTTAAGTTAAAATTAACACGGAATTTAAGTTAAAATTAACACTGCCAACAAGAACCTATTTAGAGAATAATTTGTGATGAATTTACTAAATATGCAGGAAAAATGGCTTTCTCTCAAAATTGCGGTAAGTTTTAAAAAATATCAAACAACAATAATACGCCAAAGGGTTAAATCGATCCCCATTAGTTTAGAAATTTAAAACAATATGTGTCGGCGGGAGGGTTATACGGAGGCGGCGGACTAACACGCGCGGGCAGCTGCGGGGCGCGACGGGTAATTGCACCGGTCTTTGTCACCCCCGATTATTGTTAGCTTATTTTTAGGGTTATATGGTTAATAATTGCCTTGTTATTAATTGCCGTGGTTGATTTAAAGTGGTCGAATATAATTATTTGGGAATTGTAATATAAAGACGAATTTGGAACTCATTGTATCAAATTATAAAAATATAAACTATGTTGCTATAAAACTATAAACTTGTGTAATTTCTAAATGTTATGAGTTTATAAAAGAATTGTGTTCTTTATCTATCTTTGCCACTTTTTAATCTGGCATTGGCATTGGTATCTTTTTGGGGTTAAATAATAATTAAGAAACTATTTTAGATATCTAATCTAAATGAAACCTTTAGGCCCCGCTTCACCCCACATATAAATAGTTGTTTTCCAGAAACGTTCGTAGAATATTATAATAAGAATATTAATCGATTTTTAAAAAGTAATGTATTTTAAACGTACAATACCTATACCTAAGTAGTATTTGTTTAACTAAGTAATAAAAATACGTCAAAGCGACCATTTTACACATTCAGAAAATAAAAATAAAACATGTTTCCATATCACATTGTGTTTTTTATAACATTAAAATCTATTAGGGAGCATAGCTATTGAAGTCAAGTTCATAAAACCATATTATTAATATCAATGGAACAAAAACACAAATTAAAACAAAACACCAAACATGCATACTCGTCAACTCAAGGAGCCCTTTAGAACTTGGAACAACAATAAAATACGTCAAGTATTTTGAATTTCGAAAAATACAACAATTCCCTCTCACGCGAACTAATGAAAGCCCCCGACTCGCCTCTATTGTGTCAGTGAGTATTGTTGTGCCAACACTGCACCTGGCTTTTCTTGCCTATAGGTTCGCAATATCTTATAAAGACATATACTTAGCTCTAAATTTAATGTCATACAAACTATAACAGTCCCGATGTTACAGTGGTTTGCAATATGGACCATGAGAGTTTCTGGGTTCGAGTCCTGAGTATCTTATCGAGAAACTCAAAAATGCGTGTGTGATTGGTTCTGTTTGATACAAAATAGAGAGGCGTGGCTTGCGGGGGGTCGTAACAATAGGATGATAATGAATGGAGACTTGTAGTAAAAATTGTAATGTAAAACTACCTCCCAAGATTGGAATTTCATTCGTATAACATACCTACTAGGTAACTATTGAGAAAGTCAGGTTCAATATGTAATTTGAGAACTACTGACATCCTACCTCTATAGGCCTGATAGGTGGGCAAATGACATAAAGGCGATGGTTGGATTGGAATGCCAAGCTGCGGTCGAAAACCGAGATAGGTAGAAGTCCTTGGGGGAGGCTTTTATCCTTACGGGGTCTATATGAGAAAAGCCTTTATATGGAATACTTAAAATTATGTTATTAGATATTACTTTTCAGTAATTTTTATAGGGAATTAAATATAATTTATTATTATTATATTCTAACTAGCCGACGCCCGCGACTTCGTTCTCATGAAACTTGGTGTAGACTTGAGCATTAGAAAAACGTTTCTTAGCGCTCGCCTACGTCATTATAGCTATATAGCAGTCAACCGTGACTTCGTCCGCGTGAAAACCTCTTAGGTACCCTTTTAATTTTAAAGATAGACTTTCATATAAAGTGTGCTCTTTCCCCGATACCATCTCAATTTATAGTTTCCCGTGAAGCAATTTCCTCCGTCCCGTCCCGTGTACTAAAGATCTACATTTTTGTTAAACATTGTATGATATTACAGTACATTAACATTAAAAATATATTTTTGGCAAGCTGATGTGTATAGCTTGTACTAAATAGTCTATTTCACTTTTGAGTCTAGCTTTCATAATAAACAAAATAATTTACAATCCGACATGCAGATCTCGAGATTAGCCCGTTTAAACAAACGAACAAACTTTTTCGTATATTATATAAATATGGTCTGCCATGCCAAATAAATTGAAAGAAAAGATCAAAGATCAAATTCTCAAAGATTATCAGTACCAAAATGTTGACCCCTATTTAGTACGTATAACATAACACGGAGCAACTTAATTTGGACGATATAGCGGCAGAATTGTTTTTTGTAATATCTCCGAAACTATATAACTAATTAACATACTGTAAAGGCAAATCTTATCTATATATTATCCTTGTGATTATTAAATAATTTATTTTGATAAGGATTTTAGTTTAGCTGTATAAATAATGACGTAAACTTAAGCATATGAATTAAATGATTTATTACAGAGTCGCACTTTTTAGAAATTTTGTAATATCTCCGAAATTATATAACTAATTAACATAATTATATATGAAGGGTTACCCAAGCGTTCCGCGATACTATTTTCAAAGTATCAGAAACCATTTAGGTATTTTGACCAATCGGAACGAAAATGTAATAATAATTTTATTAAATATCAAAACACTCATAGAGGTGATATTTTTTTAATTTTTGATTTGGCGACGTTTCGACACTCTCTGCGAGGTCATTTTCAAGCCTTAAACAAGGAAGAGAAATCATTCTTCAAACTTGCTTACAAATTTTCAACTAAACAAATAAATTAAAAATTAAATTATGAATTTATAAATTAAAAAACAATTAGATGCATACCAAAGTCCGTTGAAACAACATTCATCCTTGTTCGTTATAACACTCGTCAACATTGAAAATTTATTAAACACTGTGATATTCACTCGTCAAAACATATTACAATTAATAAATTAAATAATTACTATAAAAAAGTTAAAATAATTACAAGTCCAAACGGTCAATAACTGGCAGGAAAACAAAAGATGACATTGACATAATTATGCTTGTGAGTAGTCAGGTACTAGCGCCAACTTGCGAACGAAACAGCAAGTAGCCAATACTCTATAATATGCCCATATATGTAGCACTAAGATTGTCAACATCAGATCTTTCGTTAACAGTGTTAGGTGTCTTTACAGTACAAATTATTTCCCGAATGATACGTTTTTTATAATTCCTTTCTAAATGGCGAACCTTAGTTTTTTTAAAGTCAAAATTATGGTCATACTTAATTCTATGTTTCGTTAGGGCTGTGTAAGATTTTTCATCACGTTTTATATTATAATCGTGTTGGTAGTGTCTCTGTTTTAAATACTGTTTTGTTTGACCGATGTATACTTTGTCGCAACCTTTACAGGGGATCTCATACACCACATGTGACCTAATCGGCATAGGGTCTTTATCTTTTAACTTACTAAAATTAACATTATTCTTGCGATTGTTATAGAAAACAGGTGTTACATTATACTTTTTTAATGATTTTTTTAGTTTAACATCAGCATTATTAACAAAAGGAATCGCTATGTATGTAGTATTATCATTATCAAGTTTTTGTTTTAGGATGCTATCTTTATGAAAACACAATCTCTTCTTTATAAAACGGTTAACAAACTCATTCGGGTACAAGTTATTTGAAAGAGTTGACTTGACTAAAGTTAAATTACTTTCATGATATTTTTCATGTGACAGTTGTAAGGCCTTATCAACCAAATTAAAAACCATTGCTATTTTTTGGTTTTCACTATGGTGCGAGCGATAATTCAAGATTCTACCTGACCAGGTTGGTTTTCGATACCAATTAGTGTGTAGTATGTTATTATCACGGATTATTAAAACGTCAAGAAAATTTAAACAACCATTATTCTCCAGTTCAGTTGTGAATTGCAAGCGTGGATGGAAAGCTTTTGTTTTCCTGCCAGTTATTGACCGTTTGGACTTGTAATTATTTTAACTTTTTTATAGTAATTATTTAATTTATTAATTGTAATATGTTTTGACGAGTGAATATCACAGTGTTTAATAAATTTTCAATGTTGACGAGTGTTATAACGAACAAGGATGAATGTTGTTTCAACGGACTTTGGTATGCATCTAATTGTTTTTTAATTTATAAATTCATAATTTAATTTTTAATTTATTTGTTTAGTTGAAAATTTGTAAGCAAGTTTGAAGAATGATTTCTTTTCCTTGTTTAAGGCTTGAAAATTACCTCGCAGAGAGTGTCGAAACGTCGCCAAATCAAAAATTAAAAAAATATCACCTCTATGAGTGTTTTGATATTTAATAAAATTAGATAAATCCCAATACATTTTCGTTTCGATTGGTCAAAATACCTAAATGGTTTCTGATACTTTGAAAATTAACATAATGTAAAAGGCAATTCTTATCTGTATAATATCCTTGTGATTATTAAATAATTTACTTTTGATAAGTATTTAAGTTTAGTTCTATAAATAATGACGTAAACGTAAGCATATGAATTAAATGATTTTTTAAAACATAAAAAGTTATGTCTGCCAAAATATAAAAGATAGATAGATATATGCTATCGCAGACTTTTTTGTAGAACTTTTAAGATGCATAAAGTTTTCATACAATGTTTTCAATTATATCCAATAGCTAAGGCAGCGTACGCGAAATAATGCCGATTTAATAAATTTCACGAACCGACTCGCGAGACAAAAAATGTGGTAACTCGGGTAATATATACAATACAAATATAAAATATAGTATAGGTGAAAGAATTTTAAAAATCGGAAGATTAGCCCCGACGGAACTTTTTTTACAAACTTACAAACTAACAAACTTTACCTCTTTATAATATTAGTATAGATATGGGCCTAATAAAGAGTAGCCGTGGTTTGAGTGTACCAAGTGAAACTTAAGTGCTTTTTAATTCAATAACTAAGTACTAGTTAGCTCTTGGCAGAAGTTTCAACTGAAGTTAAATATTAGCTTTGAGTGTGGTAACTACCCACAGCCAAAACGGACACTATATTAAAGAAATCGTCAAAATGCTAGTTCATTAGTTAACAAAAAGTAGGTACTTTTTTATCTCATCTCTTCACATCTCCACGATGCTCGCCTCGAGTGTTCCATCACGGTTTAATTATTCTAATCACGTACTACATTATGCACCCTGACCGCTTATGTTAAAGTTCAGTATCCTTCAACCGAGTGTAAGTGTATGCGGCTAATCTACGCTATCGATGGAGAGGCTGGCCCCGATCTGATGCGATTCCGATAGCGGGTAGGGTTGCGGAGTGCAATTATCATATTGGGTGAGATCTTTTGAGTCAGCTTATTTGATAATGTGATGGTGTGATAGCGTGATGTTTTGATTCTCTTTTGAGTCGACGAATAGCTATATTATCTACCTACCTATGAATAGTCTATACTAATATTATAAAGAGGTAAAGTTTGTAAGTTTGCAAGTTTGTAAATGGATCTGTTGAGGCTAATCTTTGGAACTACAGATCCGATTTAAAAAATTCTTTCACCAGTAGAATGCTACGACACTCACCGATAAGAGTGTCATAGACTATATTTTATATATTAACCAAGTTATCACAGTTTTTGTCGCGACGACAGTTTAGTCGGACTGCAAAAATCTATTAAATCGGCTTTATGAGCATCATAATTATCTTCATTATCAGCCGGTGGACGCCCACTGCAGGACATAGGCCTTTTTAGGGACTTCGAAACACAACGATCCTGAGCCGCTTGTGGGCAGCGGGTCCCTGCGACACGTTTGATGTCATCAGTCCACCTGGTGGGGGGTCGGACGACACTGCGCTTTCCGGGGTAGCCGCTGCAGCAGGGTCGCCATTCTAGCACCTTCGGCTCCCAACGTCCATCAGCTGTTCGAACCACGTGCCCCGCCCATTGCCTAGTCGATAGTCACCCCTTTACCGACAAAGACGTACCACCAAGCGATCTATCGTTTCGATACGATGTCGTGTATAAACCAAAAGAGGTGTAGTTTTCATCCCACTCCTGGCTAGTTAGCCTGTTTTTATCTTAGATAGCATCATCACTTACCATCACGTGTGATTACAGTCAAGTGCTAACTTGTAACGAATAAAAAATAACACTAAACTCCCATCATAATAAATGCCAAACAGCAAACACCATCTTTCCACCCCGCTTGTCGCGCTTGACGTCAATGGCCGTCGGCGCGTCGGCGCGACGTCTGTCGGCAACACGTCGTTACGCCGGTCATTAGCGTCGGCGCCGGGCACCCGGGCACTGACACGCTCCACCGTGACTACCATCTATAGATACGCTCATCTTAGGGCTAAATTCAAATTCATTTTTCAAGTTGGCTTTTGTAGTTTGCCGAGAAGAGCCTGCGAGGAATTCAGCAGTTCCATTGTTAAAAAACTTGTTTTTGTATAAATTATAATATTTAATTAGCTGCGCCTTGTGTGCAAAAGAAAGAAGAACCGTTAGAATCCTGTCATCGTGACGGGTCGAAATTGGTCGTTTTATTTTCTTCCAAATACCCGAAAAATATTAACACTCTTGGAAAAGTTGCCAAAAAGCTGAAAATTTTTAAAAGAAATTCTCAGAACTAGTAAAATTCAATTTTTGTAGACTTGTTCTTTTCTAAGGAATAGATACCTAAAGAAAACAATATAAATACAAATGTCGTAGACGAAAGTCGGACATTTAAAAACTTTTTGGAATAAAGAAAAGTTCAGAGCATAGCCTAACTAAGGACCCGAACGTAAGACCTCATGATCGAAAGGCATTTATGGCTAACCACTGGATCAAGGGCCAACATTATTAATGTAAGTAATTCAGCAGGCGAGCGGGGAACACTCCTCATCGCTTTGACACCCATAATACACCCTAAACGTCATTAATCTCCCGTCTCAGTCTGTCTCATGGGAATGTGTATATCTATCTCTCTCCCAATTCTATAATCCCGGATTTGGCGATTACGAGGGAGCTCTTCCATGATTCGTGTTGTGGTGTTGACACGATGGTTTATTGCGATTAAGTGTTTTTTGATTTGTTTTGTATGTAGGTAGTAGGTACAGGGTGATAGAGTTCTCAAAGGGAAAGCAAGGAAATGCGGGGCGGAAAGAAAAATGAGATTTTCAAATGATCACCTATTTCGAATTAAATCAAATATTTTTGTTGCATATTTCGATTATTTATTCGATCTTCCTATCTATGTATTAGGTATAAATAGGTAAACTAATTAATAATAAGTGCTTTTTAATTAGTTTTGTATGTAGGTATTGCAAAGTGAGTTTTCAGAGACAAATAAGTAGATGTGGGAATGAAACAAACCAATGGAGTGTAGGCATAAAATCAAATCAAAGTCTCCCAAGAAATCCACACCCCTTTCGGTTTCGACATCGTACCGGAATATGTCTGTTTTTAGGCACACTACCACCGGTTCGGAAATCAGAATTTACTAAGTGGTCGACACGTTTTCCTCTTTAACTCACCGATTAAGTACCTACGTAAATAGGTAAGTACCTATTGGTACACGAATGGTAATACACGAATGAATGAAGAGTTTTAAATTGCCGCTAAAAACACAAGCCTAAATAAATGATAATTTCCTTACAAATGAAGTACAAATTTCACCACGATCAGTTGTTTAGTAGCTTTAGTATAATTGACATGACAATAATATTTTAGAGAAACTCTGTCCAGTGTATTTTGACCCCAATTACGAATGTGGCATGTAATTATCACAGCTCTTCCACAGTGGGCGGGATTGCGAGGGCATTGTAAGGGTGTATGTTCATAGCTATTAGCGTAAGCCGCAAATTGTTTGTCGGTGTGTGATGTATTGATGGACACGTTTATATTTAGTTTATTATGAAGGACCTGTTTTGACCAAATTTGTGCTTACAATACCTACAATATCTTGGTGTAGTTATTCTAAAGAGATATGAAAAGGAATGCTTTACCCGTTTTGTCACAATTTTCTTTGATTATTCGCTCCTATTGATTACTAACTAAAAACTATAAAAAATATTTTTTAACTCATAACAGTAGTTCCGGAGTTTAGCGCGATTTAAGGTGCTTAAACAGATTCGATAATTATTTTAAGCTATATGCCATTATTAAAGGGCCATAGTTTTTGCCCGCTCTAAATCATCGTAGATCCGAACCATCGTAGATAAACTTTTTAAAATTATGATTATATAGAGAATGAAAGAGGTAATCCCGTATAAACTATAGCTTGGCATAGGTATTTAATTTAATTAATAAACGTAAACAATGAACCGATACGAGTATGTGCAAATGGTCAAGTATTGTCTCTGACCGTGTCTCGCATAAATTTTGTTATTTTTTCAAGAAATATTCGATTGTTTTCTATAGCTCCGATATATTTACTAAGTATTAGGTACAAAGGCAGGCTTTCATAGGTAGCTAATCATTAAGCAATCTGTACACACTTTATCATATCGAAGCGCTATCAACAAAATAGGTAAAAAATGTCATGATATTTCAGAATGAGACAGGATTAGGGGATGCGGGTGACACTCACAAGGGCTGATCCGCCCTCGACGAGAGGCGGCGGTAATAAGCCTTTTGAGCCTTCCGACAATTTGCGAAACTGACGTTAAGGGTAGAGTTGTGGATTATCTTGATGGTAATACGTATAGAGCTATAAGTTTGTGCTTCTGTGATTTGTTCGCAGTTTATCATAATGTTCTAATAGGCCAAACGATTATATTTAATATTTTTATACATAATGAAATACATGAAGACATTACTTTGTAAAGTTAATTAAGAATAATAATACAGCCCCTGGCTCTACAAAAGACCCCCTAAGTAGGTGCCTACGTTTTTCCGGAACATCCCAAGGAAATGTAAACTGTTTTAAATTTAACGCTTTTTCAATAAAATCGTCCGCTTTTCGCGAAGAAAAAATTATCTAATAAGTTTTAGCAATCTAAACGCTGTATCTATTCACTTTATTAGCGTAGGGTAATATATAATAGTGTAAGGTGTAATAGTTACCTACATGAAGTAATTTACGGTGTTTTAGTTTTAATCTACCTTTGTTATAATTAGGGGTGTTTATAACCCTGCGCAAGGGGTGTAATAGGGTACATCTCCGATGAACACCTCTTCACAGCAGTTAAGCAAACTCAAAGACACATTATCTCCGATCCATCGCTAATCTAATAACGGCCCTCTTCCCTCCGCCCGCTCCCTCGCCCTGTGCCCTCCGCCCCGGGGCGACGGCGCGTGACGACTTAGTGTCAGGTGTGAAAAGCGCTAATTGTTGACGTGTCACACTGTTTAATGTGCTCACAGCTTACAATACCTTCAAGCGAACTGTAACAAAGTAGAACTCTATCTAAGTAAGGCTTAACGCACATTGCTGCAAAGATGCGAAGATTCGCGACCCGTAATGTTTTGACCGACTGGTAAAAAGGAAGAGGTTTTCAATTCAACGCGATTTTTAATTTCATGACCTCATAACTCTATTATTTCTTAACCGACTTTGAAAATTGTTTTTATTTGAAAGGGTATGCTTCGAGATTGGTCCTATAGAAATTAAAAAAATATCGTCTACGTGAAAAAGCGTATTTATGCTTATCTGTGACTTTTTAGTTGCGTTTATTGTCACTACAAAATTTTGTTTCTAGTGAAGTGTTTGACTGTAGGCCACACTAAACACGGATAAATAAACTCTTTTTTAAAAAAGCCGTACCGTCTTCACAGATGTACTAAAAAGCGAAAAATAACATCGTACAATATTAGTACGTAGCACATAACTACTACTCCGTTGTAAGGCGCTGCCAATAAATAGCACAAAATAACTAAAGTCTATGTCGGTCTGCACGCAAAGTTTATTAGTTAGGTATATCATTTTTAAATAATTGAATAAATAGGGTGGTTGGAATGAAACCGTAGGCGGCACTACTACGGCTACGGCGTAGAGCTGTAATTGTGTAGTATAGTTAGGTATAGGGCGGTGACTACGGCGTAGCTAAAACAAAAATTTGTATGTATATAGAAATATTTATTACACAGGTTAGGCGTCGTGCCCAAGTGCTAACTAATTTGTGATCTCTCCTGATGTTATGTTTAGTGTAAAGATAGTAGTGCGCTAATTTGTATGAAAGTAGTAAATAGGTATTAAGTAAAATAGGAATCTTAAGTATTTCTACGGTTTCTATTCGGCATATTATCGTTTCGAAATAGAAAACTAGTTTGTGGCATATTTTTCACTAGCTAGTTGCTAGCAAAGGCTGAAGCCTACCAAATCTGAACCAACGGCAATGTATTCTTTTCTTGTTAGAAAGGAAATTTGGAGGTTAGACGCATATCGCTATCTCCTTCAATGCGCGTCGGTGTGCTTAGCGTAACGATTGGGACCGACGGCTTTGCGTGCGGCACATGTGTTTAAAACCACACTCCAACACCAGGCCACAATTGACACTAAAAACAGAAGCTCGATACTTCATAGTGCGACCCAATACTAGAATCCAGGACATCGTGTCCTAATTAGCTATGTGAATTAGGATCACGACTAACAATAACCACTGGACTAAAGCATCAATTACAAATCATTACGCGTATATTTAGATAAGTCGTTAAATAAATAACACCAAAAGAGTTTCTTAGGAGTTAAAACCGGGACCTCATGTATCGATTGAGTTAACCGAAAATGTTTAATACGCTGAGATCAAATGCCCATGCTAAATACAGTGTTAAGTAACAGCGGCTTAACAGCAATTAGTGCGAAGTTTCTGAGATTAGTTTTGTAGTATTGTGTACAAACAGATCAATGGAGATTAGTGAGCAAAGAGCGGCTACTTGCTCCGTTGCGGAAGGATTAGCATCTTAGAGATCCGCAGTGGATTGTCATCGGAAACACGCGAAAACTACATTTTTGGTGGCCTCCATGGCAATGTGGTATACGCGGTGTATTTATAAGATGGAGGTCTTCGGTTCGATTCCCGGCTGGGCCGATTGAGATTTTCTTAATTCAAGTCTGTCTGGTGGAAGGGTTCGACCACGGCTAGTTGGCCTTGCCAACAAAGTCATATCTACCGCCAAGTGATTTAGCGTTCCGGTACGATGTTGTATAGAAATCGAAAGTTGTGTAGAATTCATTCTCCTTCTAATAAGTTAGCTCGCTTCTACTAGGCTCCAACAGGTGTGATTGCAATCATGGGTTATCTTGTAGTAAAAAAAATGTTGAAAGAGGTGATAAGAAATCTAGTGGAGGAGTTAAACAAGCTATTAACGCCAACACCTTTGACCTAAGTTTTACCTTTGGCCTAAGTTTCACCTTTGGCCTAAGTTTCACCTTTGTGCTAAGAATTTCACTTTGGCCACTAACTTTTAACATGGACTAAATCTCAATTACATAAAACATTATGATTTTTTTCCATAATTCGGTTATGCTCGATAACTAGCACCTAGATTTCTTGGGCCAGAACGACCTCATGTATCGATTATTTAACTAGGTTTATTTCGCTGAATCAAAGCCCATTCTTTTTTCAGTGTTAAATAACGTTTAATAGATATTTATCTAATTTAAGATATTATTTTGTTGTATTTTGTACAAACAGATCAAAAAAAATTAAAATAATGTCTTGTCGTTGAGGAATAAATTTAAAAAAAGGCCTAATGAAATGAAAATACCATTAAAATCGCTATACAATCGACATATACAATTTTTTTTTTCAATTGACTCAAATATGACAGTAATTGTAATAAATGCCGCGCCTGGAACCTTTCTTTAAAATGCTACGTTATACTTTTGAGATATACTTAATAAAACAATGTATGGTAGGATTGTTCTTTTTTATTAGGAATACTAAAACTTCATTAGGATTATCACATAACATCGGGGTATATCCTGATCAGATCAACCGTAATGAATAAGAAACTACTGGTGGAGTTAAACAAGTTACTACAGAACATTTAATGTTTATCTTTACTAAAGTTTCAAATGGACGAAAACCGATAGAGAATCTTGTTTTATTCAATTTAAAAATGAATTTAAAAATCACGAGTCATTTTACACCTATTTTTTTAATTAAGTAGTTAATGATGAATTCATGACAATTAATTAGATTAGTAAGCTTAAAACTAATTAATATTTTCAATATCTTTTTAATAAGATTTTTTAAAATAACAAAGCATAATTTTAAATTTATTAGGCATAAAATGAGTTGCATTTTCTACCTTAATTTTAAGTTTATTTGTTGACAAGCATTCTCCGTCGAGTTTGGCTTTAGTATAGTACTTACGCTAAAACGTCTAACCCTAAGTTCTTTAGTTTTAGTTCTATTTTATCTTTTAGTTACCTAAACGTAATTTATATTAGATACGTACTAACGTTTAATTTATTTGTAAATAATTCACGGAACCAGTAAAAGTTGACGTTATTCTAAAATTCCAAAAACTTTCTTCTATTACGGAAGCGAGAAAGTTTTCAAAGGATTACTAAGGACAAACTTCCTGTGTCGGCGTTTTGTAGTAAACATGAAAAAAAATTGTTTGTAGAACTTGTAAAGTGCGGTTAGTGATACGAAAACGATAACAAAATACAAATGCAAATAGATATCTATCTGCTTACAAATGTTTGGCAAAAGAAACAGGTGTCTTAAAAGATAAGCTTTAGAGTTTTATGTTTATGAAAATTCATGGTAGGTACATACATACCTACCTACTCGTAATATATACATTACTTAAATTTAGGTAAGTAATTAGGTATCTAATTTTATTAACTTAATAACTTAAATACTTCATGTACCTACCTAGGTAGATAAGTCTCTTTCGATGCTTAGAAATAGTTATTGAGAAGGAAGTGTCTAACTAGATGATAGGTAAATATATCGTAGTTCCCGTTTCCGTGGGGAATATCTGGATATCTATATAGGTAAATTAGCCTGTCAGTCACTCTTTGTGAATATAGGTATCATTAGAAAAAGATGTTTTACAATCCGACTAGTACCTACTTAAGTTCAGAAATGAGTGGGAACAAACAGACCGACAAAAGTAATATCTACTTACTTCCAGATGCAGTTAGTGAAAAGCTCTAAATTTGAATGTTAGAATATAAAAAATACAGACACTTCATTTTAATTTATTTGTATAGATCTTTGCAGATACTGTCTATGTAAAGCCAAGTGATCGTTGAAGTCTTTTGTAACAAATTACAAGATGGAGAAGGTTACCTGCGAGCAAAAGTTACTTAATATCTTTTTTATTTTCAATAAAATAGTTGTTTTTTCTTTGTTTTAATTAAATACATTTTCTGTTGGTATAACCGAAAGTTGTAAGTAATAGGTAGGTATAAGTGTAGGTGAGCACTTACGTTGAAAACGTAAGGTTTTGAAAAACCGTTTTTGCACTAGATATAGGTAGGTACCTATATTAAAAGAAAAAAAATTCGATGTGATTTTAGAATTCAATTGAGACATTTAATGGAGTAGGTATGTAAATATCTAAGTATCTACACGTGGCTGATGTCCTTCTAAGATGTGATTTTGCGTTTTGTTTGATTTTACTTGGGGATCTGGATACCAATTATATCTACCTACATAGCTATATGTCGCTTAATTTCTTCTTTTTGATTATATTTATTGACGTTAACATTTTATTGTTGCATAAAAGCAAGCGCAAAACACAGCTTAGTTAATTATTATGAACAGTGAATAATATGTTTATTTTCCTATTTTTCAGGAAAAGCTGATATCTACGGCTATGCCAGTAGTACCTACCACCAATAGGTTTATTTCTTCTCTTTAAAGCTTTATGTACTTAGGTATATCACAATAAAAGACAGAAAATATATACAATTACTACTTATGTCACATTGTACTTACTACAAATACCTACACGTAAAGTGCTAAAGATGGGTTAGTATATAGTACACGATGTAGCTCAAGTACCTACCTAAGCCGCCTCAGCTCAGCATTGCTTCTTATATAAAAGAGCAGCAGTTACAACTGGATCAGTTCAGGCGATCACAGTCTAGTTAGACGAGGAGCACTGTGTAGGTATATCACGAGAGCACAAAACGATGAGCACCCACCTGCAGCTAGCGCGCGTCGCCCACCAGCCCGCATCAAGTGAGCATCGCGGTCATTGCACTGACGCAGCAATATGGCCGCGGGTCGCCGCGGACGCGGAAATTCTGGCCGCGAAAGGCGCGCGGCAAGTGGCCCGGGCAAACACGCGCCCCGCCCGCCCCGCGCGCACCCCGCCGCCGCCCCGCGCGCTCCCCGCCGCCGCCCTAGCAGCCAAAAGGGCGACGCCGCCTTCAATTATTCACGACTCCGCCCCTCGCAGCCGTCCCGCTCTGCCGATGCGCATTTACGACGATGATAGCGGTGCGACAAGATATTTTTTTTATTTTGACTGTCTTTGAGACGCGCGTAAAGTCGTTCCCCATTCTATCTTTATCTATCTTTTAGACCTCTGCTAGCAAGTTTGTGCTCTCATCGAAACTGCTGCTGAGTTCCCATTAAGGAATCTATGGCAAATATAAAATAACAAAGTCTGATTTTATGGTAAAGATTATACAAGTTAACTGAGTGGACTATGGGCTATATAAGATTAAGAAGTCGCAATCGCAAAGCTAAAGTAGAAATGGCTAGACACATAGGATCTAATTTGAAAAACTGTTGTACATTGTTACTTGTATAAGTATGTAGTACCTATTTGATATATTTTGCTCATTCAATTGTCATGTTATTTAAAAACAGAGATACCTACTAGCTACCGCGAGCGAGCTCTGATTCGGGCTATGAAATCGTTTTTCGTAGAAATTCTGATTTGCAATCTGGAATAAAGAATTTGATGTTGTTAGGCCTTAAGTTGATACAAATAAGTTAGGCTAAAATAAATATAATGTCAAGCGACAAAGCTTGGTCAAAATCTAGTGGTTTCTTGCGTGCAGTGTCGCGTCACACGCCTACCATACTTACTAAGCGTAACATAGAGTAATTGAAAAACATGACGCTTTTAATATTATTTAATACTGTTAGTCTCATTGTCCACCCGTGTGTTAGACCATTGCATATCTTATTTTAATATATCAACGGTACCCAGTATGACTACCCATCTCTATCATTCCTATAGCATCGACATATCTCCACCTTGCTCTCTTCCGTTGCGCATTTCCGCAGTGACTGTTGTCATCCCTGTCACTTCTGTAGCGAACCTGTATGCGCGTCCTTGTCGCGCGGGGCGGGCGCGGTGCGGTGGGTGGTACATTATGCAACGTGTTTGTCGATCGTTTTATGAGGTTTGCGCAGCGGCACAGAGCAGTGACAGGGTAGAGACATCGGGTAAATTTTAGGCAAGGTAGGTATAGGACTTAACTAAAATTCTGCCTTCCGAATCGTTGGTAGAGTCACTACAAAGAGATTTGACGCTTTGAAAGTGTTTGTGAACTAGTCCTACGTGGAATACGAATTTAAATTTGAACATTTCAAATTCAAATTATTTTATATAAACCTATAAATTTACTTATTTTACGCACCTAGGCACCTAGGCACCTAGGTTAAGTTAATAAGTGCTATTGGAACGTCAAATACCTAACTATATATAACTGTCTGTTTAATGTCGACTCGACTAGCACCCTTTCGGAAAGCAGGTTATGCTGAGAAGAGCCGATAAGGAACGGAATAGGTACTTGGTTGCTTTAAATAATATACCTCTTTATAATACTGATTATAGATATAGGAGGAGGTGGGTACTAATCCTGGGTACTTAGTCCAAATTATTATTTCTAATTCAACAAAATCCACAAGCAACCCCTACTCAATGTTAAGCTGCATTTAATCGGACAATATTAATGGACACGCGTGAAATAGGCTAAGTATAATTAGATTTTGACTGCCCAAAATAAAAAGAAACGGAAAATGAAAATGGCTAACGAAAAATATTTAGGTAGGTACCTACGTAGGTAGGGAAAAGTGCCTAAATAATAGGTAGGTAACTTAATAGGTAGATACTTAGTCTACTTTTGCTTCAGCTAAGTTTTATTTTGGACTAGCGGAGGCCAACGACTTCATTTTAAAAATTTGGTACCTATATAGTTTTAAAATTTTGGTAAGTAGGTAATACATACAGTAGTTTTTATACCAATTTTTATAAAGGTATTTTAATTTGAATACTTATTTGAATTAAGAACATTCAATATGAACTTTCAACGCCTATCCCTTGGGGGGTAGAATTTTAAAAATCTTTGAATCAGATTAAATTTTTAAGATCATCAGTAGATATTTTTTATACTATCTTAATATATTTAGAAAAATTAAGATTTTTTCATACAAACTCAACCTACAGATAGGGATAAAATTTTAAAACTTTGAATCACATAAGGTTTTATATTTTTTTCAATATTTATTCAATATTTATACTAAATTTCATAAACTTTAGAGATGAAGGACTTTCCATATACTTCTATTTCATTTTTGTTTTTCTGTCTGTCACTATTTTTGTCGGTTATTCACGTACACAGGTTGTACCCGATACCTACCAAAGCAAGTGATAATTTTGAGGCTAAAACTATCATACTATTGTGATGACATTGTAACTCCCTCTATTAGCAGGTAAGAGTTTCAATAAAGTGCAGTGTTCTAGATTTCTGCTCCTAGCGACATCTAGGGTCCTGCTAAGTACTAAATGACAAGTTTTCTTTGAAACTAAGCAGGTGGTGCTTGAATAGCTGTAAGTATGAATGTTAACTTTTACAGCTTTTAATAGATGGCAGTGTTACTATTATGTGACACCGGTTTTTGCCATTTATCAAGTCTGCCGTTGTTTTTGTCATACTCTTGGTTCTACCATTCTTCCATGCACTCCACTATTGCCGCCCTAACATGCGCCCGAAGATATATCTCGGGTACAAAAATGACAAACGTAACCCAATAGCAATGAAATTCGAGTGGGCGTCCAATCTGATCTGATCTGCCGCCTCTAGGTCGCGGTCTATACTGCCTTATGACAAACCCAAGACCGTACTGAACATCACCTTTTGTAGAGATTTCAAAACATTCTCATCGCTGTCATCTCCTGAATTTAGTTAATGAATTGTAATTAGGTACGTCTGAACCACGAGCACCCAGCGATTTAGGTTTGTTTGATATTGTCGACCATCACTGCTTTCCTGTCACTTTCCTCTTCCTAACTTATAGGTCGAAAAGAAAACGACGGCCTAAATTATTTTGTTCCAGGTTCAAGAATTATTATTTTTATTTTTCTAGACTGAATATTGCAATTTTCCGGGAGTTGACGTAATTCAATAATTTAGCATTGCAATGTTATAATTCATTATATTTTCTCTCACATTTATTTAAATTTTTTTAATATTTAACAATGCAATACATAAAAATAATTTGGTTTTTTAGCAGTTAAGTATGGAAAATACGATCAAGGTGTTACCTACAACTGACATAGGCCAACTACTGTAACGTTAGTATAATCGTTTATATAAATCGGTTTTTATATTCCTACTGCTCTACGGTAAATATATATGGAAGATTTTCATTGCAACGCATAATAGAATCAGGTTCAAATAAAACACTAATTGTTTTAAACCAACTTTATTTTTAGCTAAAATATAATAATTCATACATCAAAGAAGATATCTAAGTATACAGTGATAATACCGCAATAATACGAAACATAAAATAAAAAGAAAATAATGCATTATTAATAAAATTATGTAAATGATATAAAAATGTTAGACACGTACAAGTAGCTACCTCCAAATACATATTCGTTACAGTCAAAAAGAAAATCAAAACGCCTGCATTTTGTGCTGTTTTTGAGCCGTGGCAGAAGTTTAATGAAGTGATCTTAAAACATAACAAGAAGTACCGGGATTGGTCATTGGACGGTCGTCGAGTCGAACAAAACTCAACCAAACAAACGGTAATAAAAAACAAACAAACAAACAGCAAAGTCTTGCGTTTAGAAATCCTACAATGATAATAATTAATCACATTTAGTTCTAAAACAATTCATTAATGGCACTACGTAAAACAAAAAATAGTCAAAATTCCTAATCGCATGACTCGCTTGCACAACCCTTGTGCCCATTTTGACGGATATCACTCATTGTTTCAAAAATCCAAACTGTCTAAAACGTGACATTTGAGATCGCAATGAAAATGTCTTGTATTTGACGTTTATGCCTCTATAATTGTTACAAAACATTTTTTTATTTGAAACGTCAAAAAATTGACACATCACAAAACACCAATAAAAACAATGACACAGAGTTTCTCTATGACATTAATATTGTTGAATGCGGTATTTAATTTATTTACCTAATGAAATTCATTATGAATCCTAATTAAAGTACACCCTTCAGTTACATTGCGTTCTCAAATCTCCCAAATTATGTTAAAAATAAAACGTAAAACGTCAAAACGGGCACACAACAGACATGTCAACATAACAACGCGCTTTTACACAAGAGAGAAAGGGACAACATTTTTGACGTCAACTATCCACGGAACACCAATGATTATGTCACAATTGCTTAGTGTACAGTCTGACATACAGAACTACTACTAAAGATTTGAACATCTATCAAAAAAATATTCGTAGTTTAAAATACATAACCCTTCTTTTGGGCAGTCTAGTAAAATATAGATCGAAACTACAACTTAACTAAACATACTAATATGAAGGACATCAAATAAACTTATCGGGCGAGCAAACGTATGTAAAATATAGCATTCACTGTATACCCCAAAAGTTTTCATAAATGACCTTTTTATCGTCATATTTTAGTACATTAAATACGGTCTGTGCATTGTCGAAAAAAGGGCATATTTTTTTATTTTTTGCCGGTATTCCAGATCCCCGGAGGGATCAATGAAGGGTGTTTTTATTCAATTATAATTCAACTGGACTAAATATATTATCACATTATTAACACACCTAGTCAAGTTATGGTCAAAAACAACTTTTTTGTCATATACTTAACAAAATAATTACATTAGGTACTCTTGTAATCCAAATGTTCTAAGAACTTAAATATTTAATATATAGATTTATTTCCTCATGCTTTAATCGTGGTTCTGTATGTCGGACACTAATAACTAGTATGGCAAACTAACCTGATATGCAATACCCCCGGAGGGGGACAGAGCTATGCGGGCGGGCGGCGCGCGAGAGGGACGGCAACACCGCCGCGCCGGAAATGAAGGAATGAAACTTATATACTCTTAAAACTAAGGGCCCCCACAGTTTACAGACTTTCAGTCGCACCGACATTTAGTAATTTTTATTTGCATCAATAACGACAACAATTTTTTACACTCTTTGTCACCAATGTTATTCGAATTTATAAATCATCAACAATTCAACATTTAAAATATTTTTTACGGGCATGCAAAACATACTATACATACTAGCTAATTAATTATATAATATGAAATAGGTTCGCGGGTGATCGTAATGTCACTTGAAGGTAAGTGTCGCATTAAGTTGGAACACGATTGCCTTGTAAATGCCTGTTTATTTTAATTTTAAATAATGTGCCCAAACAAAATACAAATGTTTATATCTTTCGATGCGGAAAACTAACGATACATTCACAAAAGGCCTTTGACATGTGTGGGGTGATTATATAGACGTACAAGAACGACACAGTTCAAATTTGTTTTCACACAACATAATCTAGTATGACAACCTAGATTACTACACACGAGATAATCGTTTCCAATTTGTGACGTCAAACTGGTCAGTCGTATGTTAACTCGTTAAGACGCCATAAAAAAAAATTGATTACGATATTTCATTGACACCAAGATCCGATTTAATCGGTTCCATAGTCCGACTAAACTGTTGGCCGATAAAAAGTCTGCCGTCTGTGGGCGCCCTATCGGCGCGTGTGTGCGTCACCTACCACGGAGCTTAATACCTAAATGTTAGTAAAAATCCCTTAACGCATTCAAAATATATATATAATTATTATATATATCATATACTTAGTACATATAGTAGCTGATCCTAAAACGATATTTTGTATAAGTAAGTGTATAGTATAGTACATCTATGTATTTTTTTTTTCAAATAACTCTGTGCCTAATATACATTTAAGCCGTTTTTTGTTTGAGAAGCTCGTAAGGGGTGAAAAGTGGACATATTTTGTATTTAATAATAACTAATGATAATAAAATGTTTAAAATCTACGCGTGAAGTGTTTTGTACCGTTACGTAAAAAATGCAACGAACTTACGTCCGCTCTTGTACTATAAAGGTGGGTTTACATGCGGTCACTTGCAGCCCACAAACGTTCGTTAGAGAAAAGTTTGTTATTAGAAGATTTACATACCAAGCTATCATAGAAAGAATGCTATATTTTTATAAATTAAACAATCGATTAGAAAAATCATGCAATTATCTGATTATAAAATGTGGCAACAATACAAACAATTAAATATCTTGTAATAAGGTATATAAAGAAGTGAAAATATTGCTCGCGTGACTATCGTCGTTTGTGGACCACAAAAACCGTAATGTAATCCCACCTCACTTTTGTTCTTGTACTAACGTTAAATGCTAAACAAACATGGCGTTTACAACTGTTGGATAAAAGATGGCGCCACTGGTCAAATAAAAATAAAGGTTAAACAGTAAAAAATAAAGTAACAGTAAACAGCTGTACGGCGAAGCGTCTTAGAAGTGAAGTAATATACATATACATAGTATTTTACTTATGTACTAAAACCCACTTAGATTACAATAGATCGACTCCATACCAAATAACGACTACTGTTTGATACATAGGTACAACTTTTTTTTTAGATTTTTCACGATTAGCAGGAACACTGATTTAAAACTGATTTCAAAACACTCTCCATATTTTTTTACATTTTACCCTAATTTCATGCCTTTCATTTGTATTATATACTTATAGAAAATATATTGTAACTCGTTAATTTCACACTAGATAGCATCGTGGTCGCCAAGACTTTTTAAAAACCCATTAAAACCCATACATAAAACCATTTATAATTTTGAAACCGTCATAATTGAGACCGTGACCAGGATCTATTTTGCGGCAGTCCAATAAAAACCCTACCGTATGTAATCTCTTCCTACCAGTGCGCAGTGAAATTAGTTTTAAATCAGATTCAATATATAGAAGTGTAGAAAATATGGTATCGTCTATGCACTGAACAACAGTCGTTTCTACGAAAGCAAGCGAGGGAATCATGGTTTACGTATAAATTTGATATGATTCATTTTTTTGAGACTTAATTACACATATAGTACCCCCACGTGCGCTACCGAATGAGTAACTACAAAACTTTAATGTTAAAATACATTTAAAAAATGTGTTGCGTTTGATTTCAGTATTTGCAATACGACATTTTCATGTGCAGTTATAGCGCATTATTGCGACGCGTTTGTCGCATCATTGAAATGCGATTGTCGCGATGTGCACACAATTCAGTCTTATAACATTATACATTGCGTTCATTAAATGGCATAGTTATGAGCGTTAATGCCTCCACGATTATGATAGTTTTTTCGCCATTAAGCTTTACTTACGCAAAACGCGACAATCGCAGAAACAACTCACAGAATATTACTGTACATGAAAATGTTCATTAAGTGCTATTGCAATAGTTCATAGTGATGCATTTTATTTTAGTTTATAATTTCAATAATATTAAGAAGATAGTGTTATAACTAGTCTGAATATGCGACCTTTGATTTTTATATAAAAAAAAAACTTGAAAAAATTCAACACTTTCTTTGATTCTAACGTCATTATTTATGCCTCCACCGAAATGAATATCTTGGGTGAACACTATTTTCTTAATTATAGAAATGTACATTTAAAAATCCTTGCGATGCTTATAAAAATTATAAATGCGACTTAAATTCTCCTAATTTGTGCAATACATATAGTACAATCAATGTACAATGAAATATTTAAAGTAAGTACAAAAAATTTATAACATGTTAAAATTTAGTCTAACAGGAAATCAATTCCTTTATAAAACTGCTATGATAACACCTTTAGGGTTTAATAAGATGACCAATATATGCGTTCTACTTTAAGAAGTTTTATCCGTCACTATGGATCATTCTCCCTTCCATAGATATAAACATTCTCATTCTGGTTTACTTTCAAATATTGGTTAATAATCGACCTGCGATTTAGTTGTACAAACCAATTTATTTATGCCGTTATTCTATTTTCTCTACTCCTTTAAAAAACAAGTACCGAATTCCATTTCAATGAAACCATAACATTAAGGTAACAAAAAATGCTGTTACAAGTTGTTGTTATATTGCTCATTTTTTACAATTATTCTCTTCTGGTACAGTGAACATCTTTTGGCAGAACAGCATTTTTTGACCTTAAAATCAACACTTCTGTACTTTAAGATTTTATCAAATCTAAAGGTTAAAGAGTACACGCTTTAAATATTTATAACATCACAATATAATGGTCATATTACAAAATGCCGTGGGTATGCGAGGAGAGTGCGCGGCGGCCGGGGGGTGGAAGTGAATTCGAGGGGGCGAGAGAGTGAGTGTGCGGGAGGGGGGATGCGTGTGCGCATTACATTGTGCTGTTGTCCCACTCCAACTGGCTGATATTTCTGTACTTGTGCTGCTTGCCAGCCATTACTGGAAAACAAAAAAAATTATTAAAGATTTGTTTGGGATAATAAAAGTAAAATGCGTACATAGAAAAAAAGGATTTACAATAATGTCTGAGCGGTTGAGCTGTGTTTTTTGATATTTCAACAACTTTGTGACACCTTTAGTGTCTAGATGACAACGTACGGGAAACCTAAATCGCTTGGCGATACGTCTTTGTCAGTATGGTAGTAACAAGCCACGGCTGCGGTCTCCCACCAGCCAGACCTGAACCTATTCAGAAAATCGTAATCCCATAGGACCTCCGTCTTATAAATCCATCGCGCATACCACTGCGCCATGGAGGCCGCCAAAATGTTCCACTTGTAAACGACATCCTAGTAGATTTTAGGTGTCAATATGGTATGCTAATGCATATTGAACGTCTTTATTGGAACAACTTTTAAAGTTTAAGTGATGACAAAGCATATGTGACATATTGCTGATCAGTAATATGTATATAGAGATACACAATATCAAGAGATGCAAATGCAAAAAAAAGGGAATGTGTAAGAGATGCAATACAGCAGGCTTAACATGCCGCCTGTAGATATATCTCTGTACAAAAACGACAAACGTTGGCAATTAGCGCGCAATCAATAATATTCCTATCTTTTTCTTTGCGTTGGGGCGCAAGAGAAATACATATCCAATTTCTCCGCTATTTTTTTTTTTTTTTTTTATTTATTTATTTGTTTAAACAACATAAAAACATAACAATCACATGAAAGGTGCGAACATAAACTTAATTAAGTTTTTCCGCGCACCCTGCGCCGTCGACAGTAATATATTATTAAACTTTTATGAAAATAAATCTAGTATTAAGAGGATACACTAAAAACTAACATTCTATTAACTACCTTACTTAACTTACTTACTAATAAAGCGAGAAAAAATAATAACAAATTGAGGGTATGCAACAAAAAATCAAAATAAAATATCATCATACAACAAACAAAATCGGTGTGATATTTTGTGCTCGTGTATACAGGACGTTACTAGTACAAATGTTATTGATATTTATCAGTGATAAGTGTTTGATAGTATTGTTTCAATTTTTGTTTTATGTTTTTAGATGTAATTGTATCTTTTATACACTTAGGTAGCTGATTTATTAAATTAGGTATCACGTAATCTAGTTTTCTTTTTCCATATGAGTTATTATAAATAGGTAAATTGATTTTTATTTTATCAAGTCTGCGGGCTGAGTAGGTTTCCGGTTTTTTTACTAAATGTTCTGCAAAATAATTTTCTATTAATAAAGTTAGTTCAACTTTTTCATGTACAGGAATAATTTTACAATAAGCAAACAATTTTCGGTAATCATTTTTGTACATGTTTTTTATTTTAGGTGGAACTATTTCTTTTAGTATACGCAGTTGCAGAGAAAATATGCGATCAAGATGTGTTTTAAATGTTCGACCGTAGCTTGATAAGCCATACGAAATAATAGATTCTACCAAAGATTTGTATAGTAATAGTAGTGTTCTAAATGGTATTTTATACTTTATTATGTGAAATTTTGCAAGTATCCCCCTTAATTTATCACACACGTGATTAATATGTTCTTTCCAGTTCAATCGATCGTCTATTGTGAGCCCTAGGTATGTATGTTTATTTACTAAATCAATGGCACTACAGTTACAAGACATCAGACGATCAATACTATAGTTATGAAGACATTGGTGATTGTGTGCAATTAGTTTAGGTTTGTACGAGCTTCTATTATTGCTTGTGCTGATGTACAGTACTTTAGTTTTAGTAGCATTAAGAACTAGTCCAACGTCGTGTGACCATTTTGCCAATAAATCAAAATCATTTTGAAGTTTATCTTGGGCCTCTTTTATGTCGTTCCCTGCTGCAATTAGACATGTGTCGTCTGCAAATTGATAGATTTCACAGTATTTAATTATATTAGGTAGATTATTCACGTATGAGATGTAATGCAAAGGTCCTAACACTGAGCCCTGAGCCGTGCCCTCTGTTACCCTCACCGGAATACTGTCCGCTTTATTTACTCTTACCTGGTATGATCTATCCTGGAGATAATTTTGACACCAATTTAAGAGTTTACCTCTTATGCCACAATCATCAAGGCTTTGCAATAGGTTATTATGTCTGAGAGTGTCAAAAGCCTTACTATAATCAATAAAGAGGACTAAAACGTGACGTTTATTATCTATATGATTATTTATTGTATCTGTAAATGCTGAAAGCAGTTGTGTAGTGTTTTTTTGTAATTGAAAGCCATATTGCCTCTCAGTTAGTATGTTATTGCTTTTATAGAAGATTTGAATTTGTTCGCTAATGAACTTTTCTATTATTTTGTCAATGGTGGACAAGATAGTTATGGGTCTATAATTATCAAATTCTACGTGACTACCTTTTTTATAAATTGGCCTGACGATTCCAGTTTTTAAAAGGGGGGGATATTTTCCAGTAATTACGCTAGAGTTTATTAAAGCAGCAAGAACTTCTTTAATTTTATCACATAACATTTTTATATCAACGGCTCTTATTCTGTCAACACCTGGAGCTTTGTTACTATTTAACGATTTTATAATTTTTTTTACTGATTCAGAATCTGCAGGTTTAAATCGCATACTTACGTTTGCAGAGAATTTTGAAGAAGAGTTGTTTAGCATAGGTATATTACAACTTGGTATTATTTGTTGAACACTATTTTTAAAAGTATTGGCAAAGCTGTCCGCTACATCTTTGGGAGTTTTACCATTACTACAAAAAGAGCTCAATAAAACCTCGTCTACAGTGGATTTGATTTTACCCGTTAACCTATTCAGAATAAACCACAAATTTTTAAGATTGTGTTTATTTGATATAATATCTGCTTTTGTATGGTTATTTTTAGTTTTAAGAATTAATTGGTTTGCATAGTTTCTTGCTTTGTTATATTTTAGTTTTACAATTAAATTATTAGTATCTTTCAACCATTTTTGAAATAAATCGTCTCTAACTTCACAGGCATTAATAACACTTTTTGAAATCCAGTCGTTGTTATAGCGATTCTTATTAGAATTTATTTTAATTATGTATTCAGATTTACTATAGCATTCTAAAAAAGTATTGTGTATTTTATTGTATATGTAGTTAGGGCATGTACTATTGCATACAGATACCCAATCCACTTGATCCAGTAAAGAAAACAGTTTATCATTATTTATGCATAATTTAAACTTATGTACTGGGACATCCTGTGTGCGGGAGCTGACGCAAGCGAGTACGACCGCCCGATGGTCCGCTAGTGTCGTTCCGAGCGCTGCAGTATATAAGTTGAGTGAGTGAGATCGAGCGTAAATGTGATCTATGCATGATTTACTTAGACGTCCATTAGATAATTCAATTCTAGTGTGTGCTGAGATTCCACACACAAGGCCCAAGCTGTGTAGGGTGTTATTATATTTATGTTTTATAGGATTATCGAGTTTTAAGTTTATGTTTGTGTCGCCTAGTAAGTATAAATCAGTGTTTTTAGGATATTTTTGTATAATAGATGATATTTCGTCAATAAACAAGTGTTTACTCGAATTAGGAGGGCGATAAATAGCACAAATATTTGCAGTGTATTTTGTGTTAGATGTGATTGTGAATAATATGCTTTCAGAGTGAAGAGTTTTCGTGGTGTTTATGATACATTTATGTTTGTTACTGACATATACTATTACACCACCGCCTTTCCGACTCTTTCTTAATTCTGTAAACATTTGGTAGCCTTGAATATGATACAGACAGCTAATGTTATCTGAAATATTAACTTCAGTGAGTATAATAACGTCGATACATTTATTAGAAGATGCTATACATTGTTCAAGAGTGGAAAAGTTTTTTATAAGCGATCGAATGTTAAAATGGATACAAAGAAGGTCCATATTATTTTTACAAGGAATGTTCATTAAAAAATTGTTGATATTTGAACAGTCTAAAATCTCATTAATTTCATCTAAAACAACTGTGTCCATAATAGGGTATAAAACAATTTAAGAATCTAGATAAAATAAATTTAAATAATATAAAATTAACCTACTTAATCTACCTGATTTACTCGTATTAGGGCATGCAAGTTTTCCATTGTTTTTAAAGTAAAAATTTTTGAACTGTCATCCTTGCGTGCTTTAACGAATCCTTTTTTGAACCATACATATTTAAACTTCTGTTTTATTTTAAGTTCTTGTTTCGCCTGCCAAAGAATCGCCTTATTAGTTTTTGTCATAGCTTCTCTGATGTATAGGATGTTGCTATTATTACGTTCGGAAGGGCATAAGTCAGCAACCGTAGTTTTGCTGGTTTTCGATGCCGTTATCCACTGTTCTTGAGTATTTTCATCACGTAGTTCAACTTTTATGATTGCCGGTTGATCTTTTTTACCTTGCAGTCTTTGTGAACTTTTTACAGCATCAAGAGGCAGATTAAATTTTAAAGCTAATTTTTCCACCATTTTATTAACGGGCTCTGTGATTTGAGAGGGAATATTAGCAATTTCGACACTTTTACTTAGATTTTCTTGTTCAATCTCATGTAAACGTTGTTCTAACGCCCCGACACGAGTTTCTAGGTTATTATTTTTGTTTGTTAACTCCTGATTTTTTCGTTCTAAAATTTTTATAGTCTGCTTAAACGCATCCACACACTCTATGATATCATCTAGCTTCGCACTGTGAAATTGTAAAGATTCGTTTAACTCACGCATTTCATTTTTTATAGCCTTTTCGACTTCCTTAGATACATTACTAAGAAGCCTCTTGGCATTAATTTGAACGGGTTCATCTTCTTCATTATCTTCTTCTGGAATGACTATAGAACTGTTACGCCGCGGTGATTCCCGTTGGCATTCCAGGCACGTCCATTCCAGGCTTGGGGCTGCTTTGAGGGCAGCAATCTGCTTGCTTGTCAGACCGCTACATCTCGTATTTAGATGAACAACTCTTTCACATTTGCTACACTCCAATCCAGGCATAGATTTAGAAATACTTTTATTACAAATATCACACTTAGACATTGTAGGTATTTTGAGAAAATAAATTGTAATCGTAAAAAATGTGTTAAGCTGACGACTGTCTGTCAACGACTCAATTGAGCGATAGTTGTCGTTTTCACTGCACGAAACATCTTTTAGGGCGCATGTTATGCAGGCCCATAAACGTTCAAGTAATTCTACCCGAATGTCTATGGCTTGCATTAGGACTAGACGTATGTATAGTAGTAAATAAAGTAATGCGGCACCTTCTTCATCGTCGGAGGAGTCGTTGTGGTCGGAGTCGGAGTCAGAGCACGAGTCGCCGTCCGAGCTGTCTGCGGGCGCCGCTCCGTGCGACACAGAGCGTGCGCGTTCCGCTGCCGTCTGCAACATACAATACATCACATTAGTGGAAGTTGCAGATCAGTACAGATGAAAGAGCCCGTCGTCCCGCATTGAAGCAGCGCGGTGACTGTGCCATATCCCTTCTCCTTTAAGCAGGAAGGCCATGTCCTGTAGTGGGACATTAATAGGCTGATAACAATGAGAAGTGAAAGTGCCGATCAGCACAGGTCAAAGTCCCAATCACTACTGTCACATGAGCTGACGAGTAGTATGGCTCACCTCCTCCATGGGGTTGACGGTGATGGTGAGCGCGGAATCGTCCCAGGCCATCTCATTGTCGTGCGGCGGCACGCGGTGCGCGCGCGCAGGAGCTCGAGGCCGCGCTCGCGCACGCGCCGCGCCCAGCGCCGCCAGCGACACCACAGCGCCCACGCAAACGGCGCCAATCAGCACTGTCACGTTAGCTAAAGAAAAAAAATGCCATGAATAAAAATTCTACCCAAGTATTTTTCAACCTTAATATCGTATGTCATCGAGCTATGTCGTTCGTCGATCACGAAGAAATACTCCGAGCATTGCTATATTCATCCCCCGCTGAGCAACCCTGAGCCTTCTCATAAGGCTCGCATGTCGTCACTTCAGTGGCTAAAATTGATTTAACTTCATGATATTATCATGTACAAATTCGTCAAACTGTTTCAGCTTTAGAGCTTGCTAATGGACGCCTCAAAAAGTATAACACTCTTCTTCTTCTACAGACGAATAAAAAATATCAACAAACGATGCTCAGATATAAAATCATACTAACTGGAAGTTCGTTCACGATTGGGGTGCAAATCCAGCACGCGCGCGGCGGGCACATCGGCGGCGTGCGGCGAATGCATCGCGTGCGCCGCAAACGCGCGCGGCACGTTCAGAGCAACCGGCACCTCCGCGCTCAGCCCGCCCGCAGACTGCGTGCAAACGTGTCAAATTAACGTCCGGACACTACAACGCAAATCAAATTTAATAAGTGTCGGGTTAACACATAGTTTGCCAGTTTGCAATAAAATCTGTCAAATTAAGTTGACTCGAGAGGTACTTAAATATGATTTGCGTTTGAATATTCATATTTACATTCAGTAAGTTTATATACAAGCATCTTACCTTCTCTCGCGCGACGTCCAGCTTGTCTGCCAGCCCGCTGGGTCGCTGCGCGTGCGCGTCACCGGCGGCACGCGGATGCACCACTGTCAGCTGTACAATTCACAAAATTGACGTATTTTACACATGTGTATGTGTATGTATATGTGGGTGCATGGTGTATGTGGGTGCATGGTGTCAATATAGTTATAAATATTTTATTGACAGATATGAGTAGAGTGATTATCATTTTGATAATATCTTAAAAAGCACCCCACGCTTTTTTTTTAAATAAAATAATTTTTTTTTATTTACACTATTATTAATTTATAGTTAATGAAATTTTTAACACTATACTTAATTTAAATTTATTAAAATTTATTTTCTATTTTTTAGTTTGGGTTTCTATAAAAAGCGTGTTTTTAGTTTTTTTAAACTATTATTTATTTTTGATTTTTTAGTTTGGTTTATTTATAAAAGCGCGATTTTTTAGTTTTTTTCAAACTATTATTTGTTTTGTAGAGTTAAAAATCTCCTTAGTATTCAAAAATTTGTCAATATTAGAGAAATTGGCTAAAGATAATTATTGGAAATTAAAATTAACATCAAGTCCTGTCTTATCGACTGTAGAGAAAAATTATGAAAAATTGAAATTAAGTTTCTTCCTTATCGACTGCAGAGAAAAATTATAAAAAATTGAAATTAAGTTTCTACCTTATCGACTGTAGAGAAAAATTATAAAAATTGAAATTAAGTTTCTACCTTATCGACTATAGATGAAAATTATATAAATTAACAAAAATCATATTTTGTAAATTGAAAAATGGAATAATTTTATCAAATAAGTGTATTGTCATCGGTCCTCGATAAATCCACAAAGTTTAAACGAAATCTGGCCGTTTAAAGTTGGTCAAAATCGCGCCCAAAAAAGTCGGTTACAAACATACAAATATACAAACATACATACAAGTGTAGCTCGAACCCACGCCTGAGCGACTGTTGTACGGGCAGTTTAGCACTTAAACCGCTCGGCCACACAGTCGCTAGTAATTTATTTATTAGTGAGAATAAAATAATTATTTATAAATATTATAAATACGGGGAATCAGAGTTCAATTTCGGAGAGGGAGCCTGAGAAACGGCTACCAGAACCAAGGATGGCCGTAGGTGCGCAGATTACCCACGGAGAGTTACATACTGACATACTGACAAACTGACATACAAGTGAAGCTAATAAAAAGCGTGTAAAATATTAAAATTTATTTAATTATTTTTCAAAATGAATTTTACAATTCAACCATTAAATGAATGAAAATCGTGCTAATGCATTTCCGCGGAATGATTTAAATTCTTGTTGTCTGCCTGTCTGTCCGCACTATTTATATGTTCCCTTCCAACTCCAAAACGGTTTGGCCGATCCCCGATACGATGACATATTCTTATAGGAAAAAGTCTGAGGACTGTTCTTAGCTACTTTGTCAACCTGAAGTAGGTGCATATTTTTGATGGTATTGTTGAAACAAAATTGTTTCTAGGCATAAAATTGTATAGAAAATTCACTTCCGGTTCAAATTTTCAAACCGAATGAAGAAAAAACGACGTAAAGTATAAGATTGGATTCAATATCGGGCGTAGCTGAAATGCAGGAGTGTGAACGGCACTGAGTCAGTACTCACAGTCTGCACGTATTCGTTGCTGGTGAACCGGCCGTTGAGCTCGGAGCAGGTGAGCTTGAACACGCGGTTGAGGTAGTAGGCCGGCTTCTTGTTGCTGTATTCGATCTCGCGCAGTATCTGATGACAAGCAGACCAACATAAGGAAAGATCTTAGACTATACTTCAGTGTTGTTCTCTGATGTATTGGGTTTTTCAGGCTGCGGTTTCTTTACCTACTCATTTGTGGGTATCCTCTATTCGAAAGTAAGAGCATCTTCTAAGGGGTTGTATATTAGTTTACCATTAGCTATGATTGCAATCCAACGCTCGCCTTTCAATATACAAAAAAAAAAAAAGTTTAAGCTGAAGTAATCGAACATTAGCATGGTTTACAATAAGTATTCATTCAAAAGTAGCACTTTCAAGTTGATGGTTGAAGGTAAGTTAAGGAATCCTTAACTTTGGAATCCAGTTTGAATCCAGGTGACAGTATGTGGATTATGTATGGCGCGCTCTCAGAAAGGCCTATGTCCAGCAGTGAACTGAGTCTATGTCAGCAACGGGCTGAACATGATGAAGGGACTACTAAGATGCCTGGACATCCAATAGTAAGAGTCTACTTCCCTTTACCAAGGAACTAAATCCAATACTTCCCGAGCAGACCCAAAAAATGATTTTGCAAAAACTCGATTTGCAGGCAACTTTTACGTATCTTCTTACCTAAAAACTTACTAGCATAGTGATCCACGATTCCAAAGCAGGAAGCTAATATTTGGCTAATCCATCCCACAAATGAACGTATTTGAGCTTGGCATAAAGTTGAAGCTGTTACAGAGAGGAGTAAATACACTAACTCGCTATGGAATGCGTAATCTCTAACCTTCTGGTAGTTGTGCACGGTGTCGGTGCCGGTGAGGCTGACGCCGTCGCGCGTGAGCGTGGCGCGCACGTCGGCCGCCGGCAGCGCGCCCGCGCCGCGCAGCGCCAGCGCCTCGTGGTCGGGGTTGAGCGCGGGGTACACCGACACCACGCACGAGTCCAGCTTCTGTGTCTCCGCTTCTGTGAAAAATTGCCGGTTGGTTTTACTGTTGAGCATCTTATCCACTCTCAATGTAGAACAAACTAAGCATTTTTACTACGAACCCTTGACGTTGTCTCCAGACCGAGCCAGCACCTGCACCCTCAGGTCGGGGAACACTGGCAGGCCGGCACGGAAGTGGGCGTAGTCACGCGCCGCGTCCGCGCTGCCGTTCAGCAGGATAGTGGGTGTCTGCGGCGCCAGCACCATGACGTACGACTCCGCAGGACGGGCCTTGATCACGCGTCCGTTGTCGCATCTGGGAAACGTAACATTTTACAAATATTTAGGCAAATCCTGACAGACTCCAGTTATACGCAAATCTCGCAGCATCCAGCGACACGCAAATCTTTGTCGACTCCACCGATAAGCATATTCTGTCACGACTCCAGCGATAGGCATATCCTGGCAGATTCCAGCGATAGGCAAATCCCGGCAGATATCCAGCGATAGCCTACTAGCCCAAAGTCAGATACTCACGTAATGGTAGTGGCGAGGTGCACGTTGCGGCGCCCGGGCGTAGGGAAGGAGCGCGCGTCACCGTACGCCACGCGCCGCACCAGCGTCTCTACCTCCGCGGCACCGTCACCCTCCACCGACACCGACTTTAGATCTGAGGATGAATAGATAATTGTATAACATACCTTCTCTGTTTTGTTAATGGTCATTAGACGTTCTAAAAAAGACAAAAATGCAAATTTGTACACTATTATCTCTTCAAATTAGATTTTGGAAATATAGAAATTACATGAAAAAAAAAACATTGTTCTCTGCTATAAAAACTTCTATTGCAAATGGGGCAAAATGTTAATGAAAACATAACATCTTGACTTCCTTCAGGAGCACTCACACAGGTCAGGCGCTAGGCTGAGTCCCTCGCGGCAGCGCGCGCAGCAACGCAGCTCGGAGGGCGAGTGCACGCCGCCCAGCAGCAGCCCCAGGCCGGCCATCCAGCCATGCATGTGGTGCTTCATGTCACTTTCTGTGCCTACAACAAAAATATGATCACGGTTTTGCTAAAATTAGATAAATTACTTCAGATGCTGCTAGCATTTGGGCCATTGATTAAAACAATCAGTCATGGATGTTTACTGCTGGATGTAGACCTCTTGCAAGGACTTCCAAATATCGCAGTCTACAGTCGCTTACATGCATTGACTCATTGTAATCAGCGTCATGTCATCGGCCCACGTGATGGGTTGTTGATCGTTCCAGCACTTTGGGACTTCATCGAGATGTGACCCGCCAAATGCCACTTTAGCTAGTCGGTAAACTATGTCGGTACTATAGTTTATATTCCATTACAAAGAGTACCTGTGATTGCTGCTCCAAAATTAGCAACCAAGTCTCGCAACTATATCATGATTGGACACAATAAGAACACAAATACAATCCGCTATTCTGCTTCCTGCACAGGTACACAAAACTCTGACGTCATACCTTGCCAGCAGGCGCCGATGACGAGCGTAGTATTGACGCCGTGCGCGGGGTGCAGCGGCCAGTCGTCGATGACCTCGGGCCCCTTGCCGTCGGTGGAGCGGTAGGGTTCTCCGTCCACGAACAATTCCACGTTCGGGAAGCGCACGTTCACCGCGTAGTGATGCCACTCATTGTCGCAAACCTGCACAGCATAAGAAGAAAGTAAGAATACCAAATCTAACAAGTCTAAAATAAAACACCCCAAGGTTTAACTGATGATTTTGGTAGAATCTTTGGAATACCACAATCAACAAAGATTCAGTAGAGACAAAGAGCATTACATGGATTCACCGTGCGAGTGGCGGGTCGCTCGAGTGGCAGGGAATTGCGGCACGGATGTAGTTGGATCCTGCTAGATCAGCTTTGGACAGTCATTCTAAAATTGAGCTTACTATAGTTTTAGTCAGGCCAAGGTCTTTGAACAGGTGGTAAAGAGATTTTGGTGGTATAGCTCTCGCACCCACTTCTACTGCGTATAAACTAACCACATAGTAATTTTTTGTTAGTTCATTTAGAAGGTATATAATAATTTGTAGTTGATTGTCTTAAACATATTTCGTACCTCGGGTAGCTTCCAGCGCCATTCGGCAGGTCTGAAGATGTTGAGGTCGCCCTCACCGAAGTCCCTCCTCAGCAGCAGGATCAGCCGGCAGTTGCGCACAAAGAACGCGTAGTGGTGGCGGTTCATTTCTGTTAGCACAAATAAAACATTCGAGTTCAACATTCCGCCACTAAATACTGTCAAGTCGGTTAATAGAGGTTAAATTTGATACATGGCGAGAGAATGATCCCTTTAACGAGACCTTTTTTGGTGAAGGGGTAAGTCGGATGATATCTGACTTTTGTTTGTAGAAGAAGATAGGATCTGTCAGAACTAACAAATACCAGTGCTGGTAATGGGTAAAAGGTCAACTCGGGGAGAATTGGACGACCCTAGTCTACCATTAAGGTTCATCTTCTGTCCCGCCAACCCGTGATCGCTTTCAAGATGCACGCTATGAGCCTGAGACTATTGGAAGAAGAAACTTCGGCATTTCGAGCTGGGTTATTTCATACGCGCTCTCACTCAGCGGCAACCTTCTTTGAAATCACAACTTCGCAAAAAGTAACTACCCACCCCAGGCTTTTGTCGCGGCCAGCATTTTCACTATCATGGCAGGAGAAAGATCCCTACAATGTCTATGAATTCCACTATCAAAACTGTAAAAGCAAATGGTCTCACTGTGGTCATCAGCCAGACAGAGCACGTGCTCCTTGCGGTGCTTGTCGTGGTCGGGCGGCGGCGCGTGGCGCAGCCAGGTGGAGATGGCGAAGGTGCTGCCCAGCGAGTGCTTCACCACGCTCTCCGGTACCACGGCCGACGTCGACTCGCCGTCGAACTCGAACATCTGCTCGCCGTCGCGGTCTGGAAAATTACAATCATCTGATAGTCTTGCAATACAAGTAACGTGATCATCATTACATCTTTAAAGTTTTGTTATCAGAAAGATTGTTTGCCAGAAGGCTTTGGATCAAACAGTATACTGGCAGGTTCTCACATCAATCTATCGCACGTTTTCAAAGGACATGTTACCTTTATAACACATAGGTGATCATTGAAAATGAAAGTAGTGTGATGTGTAATTTGAAGAGGTTCGAGTATTTTGCAGCGCAGATTTTCACGTTATCATCATTGAAACTGATCATTGAAAATGAGTCTGGCTTCAAGCTTTTGCCTGCGCCAGGACTGGGATGTGAAATGTTATGAGGTTCAGGATACATACATACATACATAGCATCACGCCTCGTTCCCATAGTGCAGATTTTCACGTTATCGATTCTCGGTTTTATTGCTACATACAAATCTAAGAATTATATAAAAAAATAAAAATTAGATTCTTCTATACATTCCCATACATGGCTGAGCTACTTAACCTGAGTCTGGTTTCAAAATGATTTTGTTCCCATTTCATTGCCTCAACGCCTGTGACTCACGGGAACAAAGCTTTTATCAATTGTCAAAATATCTGTCACATGTTCATCTCTTTCAAAAATCATTACTTTCGCCTGACATTCACTTTCATGAAACTCATTAACTTGTTTCAGGATAGTGATCTGAATCCGAATTGCAACTTAGCTGTTTTTAAATCCGTTATCGTTATTAATTCAAGTTTCAAGTAGGCTGATTTACAAGCACTTTTTAAAATGATATGAAAATACTCCAAAATGGTAACCTACGTACAAACTGTAATTTTGATTAAGTAAAGAGTAAGTTGTAAGTTAAACTCGTAAGTTTCAAGGCAGCAGTAGATAAGACACATTAGGTGCGTCAATGGTGCTAGAGTCCATATTTAAAAGCACTTATCATAATAAAAGTGCAATCAAAATATATGCAATTATAAAAAATCTTGAAATTTAAAATTTTTTGTTAATGTGCACTTTTATTTTGTATAACATTGAATCCCGTGCGTTTCAAGCCGGGCTTATGAATCCCACTCAGTGAATGAGATGACCACAACACCTAATGTCCTAACTCTAACCACTAAAAGTAGTTTGACCGACTAGTTCAAGAGTCGTTACCACAAATGGTGCGCTGAGCGTGCACGGTGTACGTGTCGCGGTCGCACGCCACGCCGGCGCGCGACGCCTGCAACGTGACGGCGGCCTGGATGCGCGTGACACCGGGACAGCGCTCGTCGCTGGAGCACGCCTCCAGCCGCGCCGCCGGGAACAGCGCCAGCGGGCCAGTGCCTGGTGCGTAGTCCACGCGTTCCGCTAGACCTGGGAAACAACGACACTCATAACAATTTCGAGACAAATTCAAAGTATGTGCCTGTGAGAAGTATACTCCAAACCATATAGACTGACTGTAAAGGGCATTGAATCTTGAAAGTTGCTAAGAACATACGAATAGATAAACTACAATCTACTCTCTCTTTTATCTGTGTATTTGCAATCCACTAAGTGAGTCTCACTCCCAAATAATACGTTTTGTCAGTTGGTCACACTGGCAATTGCAAATACCTTCATGTAAGAGAGAGATATATCTAGATAATTGTGGTTGTCTGACTTTTAAAACGTCACTAAAATATTAGGAATCTTTAATATGAATAGAACATCTTCTAAAATCCACATTCGTATACTCAATCATGATTCAAACATCTTGAGGCGAAGAAGACAAAATTCGAGAGTGCTCCAAGTAAGTGGAGGTTTTGAGTGTCAGGACAAGACACGAAATGCTTAAGAATCACTTACCCTTCCAGCCAGCGCGGCAGGGCTTGTTGACCTTGATGGTGACCATGACGGGCGCCGACTGCATCATGCCGCAGTCGTACGCCACCACCGACAGGATGTGGTTGTGGGACTTGTCATACTCCAGGGGCTCCGTGTTGCGGATCACACCTGAAGCAAACAAAACAAACAAAAATTAAGATCAGAGTTATTCTTATATTAGTGCGCTTTGTTTACTTAAATTAATTAAGTTGAACTAAAGGCTTGGACATTCTTAAAAAACTTTTATACGTTTGTCTAATTGTGAATAACAACCACCTGTAAAAATATATTAACCAGCAAAAATATTCATAGGAGCCACATGGCCTCGCAAGTTTCTCACCCTGTATATCGAATGTGAGTTTATTTCGATAAGTCCCTTCGAGTTTGAACTTACTATAGTGCCTGCGCTCTAACATGGTGCCTGTGACATATGTCATTAACTTTCCGTTTCACTCTTGAAAGTTGAAGCGATTTACAAATTATGACTTAGTATTTCAGCTGTTCCAAATTCTTAATATATTAAATCGTTAATAGCTGTAGTAACTTAAATTTAAAACCGTTAAACCCAGCCAGAATGTTCTAGTCTACAAATAAAATCAAATTGAAAGAAAAATTAAGCAAAGTGTTGTAACGTATAACGTAACGCCATAGACGTGTCTAGTGATGGGACGTACTTTTACGATGAATAGTCGATATTTTTTTTAATAATAAACGTATATTGTAGTACAATTATTATTTTTAAAAAGTCTATAATTTTATACAACAACAGAACATCAGGGAAAGTTTACTCAAAAGGTTGCAAAGAAGAAATATATTTTATTCGTCTAAACTTATATCAGAATTAGGAAAATTTGAGCTGTCACTAAAATCATCATCTGAATCTATGACGAATATTATTAACAACTAGCGGTCTCCCGGTATTTCACCCGCGTAGTTCCTGGTCCCGTGGTAATATCTGGATACAAATTACCTTATGTCACCCCTTATGAGTCGAGCTATCATATACAAAAGGTTTTTTTATAATCCGACTGATGACTGATGTAGTTTCAGAGATTAGCCAGAACAAATAAACAGACAGACAGACAATAATTGAAAAAAAGTGTTATTTTGGTGTATGTACGGTATGCATATATGCACAAACAGACACTGCAATTTTATTTATATGTATAGATGAATTAATTATGTTGTTAATATGGACGTCACGATCCCAATCAGTCATAATATCCCTTTTTGTTTTATTCACAACCTTCGACCAGCCTTCAGGTTAATCTTTGTTGATGGCCTCTTGTAACAGTGCCAACATGTTATTTGCCGTTAATGGCGGTGAAGTAGGTATTAATTTTTGCGGCGTGACTGAAAATTAAATGGGAATATGGAAAAAAGTATTTAAATTCAATCAATCAAATAATCAATTATTTCATAGGTAATGCTGCGTTCGCAACGCTGATGTTATAAATGCTAATTTTATAAAGCTTCAAAATAGGAATTGAAATTAAAAGCATACATGTTATTTGGGCCCAATAACATTATATCTAAGGACCGACCGAGGTCAGACCTATTGTCATCTCTTCTAGAGCATAGATAGGAGTTGGTGCCTTTTGACGCCGGACTAAGGCAATAAGCTCCAACTTTAACATTTTTATATCTACTCCGTTTTCCAGTTCATCAACTCGCTGTTGCGATTGGATTGGTTTGAGGTTTATTAACCTGTACCAAATGGTAAAGCGGGGCAGATTGAGATTTTCTTAATTTGTCTTGGTCTGGCTGGAGGAAGGCTATCGCCGTGGCTAGTTACCACCCTACCGACAAAGACGTACCGCCAAGCGATTTAGTGTTCCGGTACGATGTTGTTTCATTCTACACCTAACAAGTTAGCCCGCATCCATCTTAGACTGCATCACACATCAGGTGCAGTAGCAGTCAATTGCCAACTTGTAGTTGTTAAAAAAATTATCACAGAGACTATAGTCAATAAAAGTTTAATCCCTGGAAACTATGCATTACTGTAACCGCGATAACAAAGTCTCCTCATAAATAACGATCAAATAAAAATTTGCCTTTTAAGCTAATTTTTTTACAACATTAAAAAGAGCTAGATTTATGCTGCGAGTATCGTCAGCGATAAACATGAATTTCTAAGCGTCACATCCCTAGTCACTGACGTCAACGTCATATTGACAACTGTCACCCGCACTTTCTTACAGCAATTCGAGTATAGTAGTTGTTAGCTGTTCAGACGACCGTTTGACAGCTGACTTGATGTGACGACATTGACACATTACATAAACATAAGCGTTAAGTTCTTTCAAATTATTACAACATCCTGACGAGAGAAGACTGCCATACCGATTAAGTCGAGGCTAATAAGTAAAGGTAACTCACATCACTCGTATTAAAAATTTGTATAGCTGACCTTCGTCGTCGATGGCGAAGGGTTGCTTGCGCTCTCCATCGCTGAGGATCTCGTACTTGCACACGTCACCGTAGCGCGGCGTGCAGTCGCGGTCCGTGGCGTCGACGCGCAGCAGCTCGGGATACAGCGCGCCCTCGTCCACGGAGCGTACGTACGCCGCCTGGCTGAAGACCGGCGCAAACTCGTTCACGTCCGTCACCGTTATGTGTACCGGCACTCTGCAACAAAAAACACCCATGCTCAACTCATCACTGTCCCCGGAACTTTGCAAGAAAAACTCATACAGAATCCATGACGTCACGTCAATGTCCTTTACCATTTTCCGAGACTGCTGAAAATACTTAAACTGAACTCCTCGCGTCATCGCATGCTACATTTTTGTGAAAATTTGACAAAACAGAATTTCTCGCGGGCGGAATACTTGTAAAAAGTTACGAAAAGTGGCAGTACGTACGTGTTTGAGTAAGACCCGTCGCAGCCGACGGCGGCGATGTCGAACTTGTAGTTGCGGCGCTTCTCGCAGTTGAGCGGGTAGCGCACGCGCAGGCGCGCCTCGTTCTCGTCGATCACCATTATCTGCAACCATACATGTACACACATAGTCATCATCAGCATAATTATGATAATCATCATTGTTATTATGGTTTGACAGAGTGGGTTTCAAATTTATCTCTATCTCTCTGTCTACTATGATATTATAGAGAAGCATTGGAAACACAGTGCTCATGCTGTATTTCATGCATGCTGATGGGAATGTCGAGCCTGTCCGTCAGACACTGATGCCATGGTCCGGACTGACGGCTTAACGTGTTCTCTGACAGACAGATTTGTGTAAGTTGGAATTCGCATTGATGATGTTTTTATTCATGACCATTTAGCTCTTGACTGCTATCACACCTGGTAAGTGATGATGCAATCTGAAATGGAAGCGGACAAACTTGTTAGGAGTTGGATGAAATCCACGCCCCTTTCGGTATCCACACGACATCGTACCGGAACGCTAAATTGCATGGCAGTACGTCTTTGTCGGTAGAGTGGTAACTAGCCACGGTGAAAGCCACCCACCCAGACCAAGATAAATTGTCGGAGGTCCATTTGTTGTCCTATCCGGGAGTGTTTACCAGGGGCGGACGATTGTCGACTTACACCGCGCTATTGTTGTAAAACAACTACTGAATCGATTTTGATCAAACTGCACAATAATATTGCTTACATTTTAATTCATTTATTTGATTTTAAACCCTTAATGCCCGGATCGGGATTTCATGTGTAATAAGAAGTTGGTTTCTACAATAATACAGTCGAATGGATTGGCCTTGGATGGTCTCATTTAAAATCAGTTTTGAAACTATTATTTTGCCATTATCGCGTTTTACAAAGATTGAGAAATTTAATATTGTATTGGATCCGAATACCTAGCTCATATAATAAAGTAATCGTGACTAGATTCTAACTTACTTAGTAATACAATAAGGCCGCCTTTGCATGTTTATTTTTAATCCTTTTTTTGATTTTTTCATGTATCTGTATTTCATGTGCAATAAAGTGTTTCTTCTTCTACAATAAGTACAAAGTTTTTTAAAGTCTTGTATCTTTGTATCTATGTATTTTTGTTATAATTGTGTGTAAGTAATTTTAACGTATTTAGTAATAGCAATAAGGCCGCCTTTGCATGTTTATTTTTAATCCTTTTTTTGTTTTTTTTTCATGTATCTGTATTTCATGTGCAATAAAGTGTTTCTTCTTCTTCTACAATAAGTACAAAGTTTTTTAAAGTCTTGTGTCTATCTATTCATGTATTTTTGTTATAATTGTGTGTAAGTATACACTTACACTCAAATAATTTAAATATCATCGTCTAATAAATCCACCGCGCATACCATTGCGACACGGAGGTCGTCAGAAACACTAACAAAACACAAATGAACATATATAACATCGTAAGAAACTGTATTCGTAGTAAAAGAAATACTACTAATCTCTTAATCTTAAAGTATCCATATCCATAAAGATAAAAAAGCAAAAGCCTGGTGTTTACCGAGAACATATTGAATTAACCTTTCTCCAAGGGTCGATGTCGGCTGAAGGGCTCTAAAGTTATCGACTTTTGAACTCGGGGGGTGGAAAGTTTTCGCTAAGTGTTTTATGGTTTGCTTTGACAGGATCATCAAATTAATTTCAGATCAAATTTTGTCTCGTGAATTTTCCGATACTGTGTTTTCTTTTTCTTATTATTTTCTGTTTTATTTCATCGTTCACGTATGAAGTATCAGATATTTTATGTTACAGGTTACTTGTACATACTGACCACTTCTTTTATTCTACATGAATAATGTCGTGGTCATCGTTTGTTGTAGTGGCTTGCATGGAATTATCCGTTAGGGTAAGTACTACACTCAAACGTTTACTTATTTATGCAAATTTTTTAGCTTACACCTACCTAAACTACTAGTTTCAAATTGTCATAAAAAATTAAAGTCTTTTAAAGTCATTCATGAAAATATTTTGGCTAGGTACGTCACTGGTTTTGCGTCGCGGCGGGAATTATTGAAAATACTAATATTGTGGGCTTTTTGATAAGCTACTTATATCCCGCCTTCTTAAAGAAGGTGATTAAATTTTCCAAGTTCTCATGAAAAATTAAAGTCTTAGTAATAACAGCTTACATCTAAATCTTAACAATTTTGGGGATGATAATGGTGGCGATGATGATTGGCTGGTGAGAGGCTTTCGCCGTGGCTAATACAAATATCGTTTTGTTAGAGGGAAGTTTTTAATATGAGCCCGCTTCATGATGATATTTAAGGTGATGCATAATTACGATAAAAAAAAAAATTACGATAAGACTGACCGACACCTTAACGTGCTCTCTGACAAACATTCCAATTTCGGGTCGAGAATTTTACTAAAAATGTTGTATTCGCTTTCCACTACGGGTTTATAAATTTTATTGAGAATTACTTAGAAGTAAGAAAAGCTCTATATTTCACAACTAGCAGACGGCTGCGACTTCGCCCGTAAGGGAAAAAATGTACAAAAAAAATGATTTACGTGACCCTTTTTTTAAAGAACGAACAGTAAGTATACCTGCTAGCAAACTATCCCTAAAAGTTTGGTATATGCCATCGCGGACTTTTTGAATAAAGAGGAACAATCTTAACATAGATTGGTTTGCTATATCTCCAACGGCAGCGTTTTCAATGAAAGCGTCCAGGTGCGCGACACGTAATAGTCACTAAATATCGTCCTATTTAACCTTTATAAATTATATTTTTAAACCTTCTTCATGAATCACTCTATCTAGTGGTGAAAACAGCATAAAAATACATTCAGTAGTCTGTGAATTAATCGCGAACAGACAACAGACGCGGCGGGGGGCTGTATTTCATAATATGTACCGAGTATCAGACATCTTGGTCCAAAAACCTTTACAATAACCAACGAGGCATCAGGCAATTTCCACAAATATCGAGATGGAACTTTTATGAAAAATACAAAAAGTTTCCACAACTAATGCAGTTCCCAAAACTCAAAGTACAATATACAGCGAAAGTTGCAACAAATTTTTCCCCGTCTCGCTATCCGAGGGTAACTTATTACTGGAGTTTATGATAAATTCATTCCAATACATTTAGAGTCACTGCAGAGCCAGCTCTCCATGCATCGTCAGATATACGAGCAACTCAGAGAGAATTTGCAGTTGATGCAATAAATAAAATTCAATAAAAATCTGTAGGAAACTAGGTTACGGAGATAAATTGAAACGAAATGCATGAGAGATTTATTATTTTCGGGTAGAAATAAAGTGGTTGTAATCAAATGTTGTCCTCAGGATGACCGACGACATCACGCGAGTGGCAGGGAGCTGACAATAAGCCTCTGAAAGGCAACGGACCTGACGATATACTGTTAGTTGCATTGCCCATACACTTCGGTAGGCACTATATACCATATAATGCCTCTGGGGTTGAGTGTGTGAGCTGCGGTGATCACTTAGCATCAGGTGACATGTATGCTTGTTTTCCTACTACAAGTTTAACAGAGGAAATAACAGATTCAAATAATCTACATAGGATGAATTACCTCATTGATTCAGTAGGCTATACGTGGTTTCGGATCACGATGTTCTAGGTACGAATCCTAACTAGGACGATGAAAATTTGAGCTTTTCGTTCTTCCAAGAAATTAACAAAAAATTGCAGTTACGAAGTTTCAAAGACCTTTTATGCCATTGGTTTATTTTGAATTTTTTCATAAATTATTGTTATCAACAAAACAATAGTAAAAAATGAATTAGCGCGCAAAGTCCGCAGTTCTCAGCTCGTGCTATAAAATGGGAATATTTCCGCGCTGAGTTATCGCCGCGGAGTTATTTCCCCGGAGAAATTAGCGCTGCTTAGTTAAACGCTTTCCGGCGGGGGAAAGAGTCACTTTCTACACGCTTTGTTGTGAGCATCAGCTTGGGCGTCTTATGACAGCTAGGCAAAGTTGTTTTTGTTGTACACTGCCTTAAGTGGCTAGGAACTAGTTTAGAACCCTAAGTACTGCTATAATATGGTAGTAGGTATATTATGCACAATACATAAAATTATGAATCTAATAAGACGTAGTACTTGCAGCACGTACGTACATAGCTTTCACAGCACTGATGTCTTGTGATATCTATGCCAGTTATCGAGTTTTGTTGATGATCAGGCAGCAAGCGTGGATACAATGGTAGGTACTAAAAATGTCATCCGGGTCTCTCGAGTTCTGACTGACTAACGACCGATTAGACTAGAAATAGTACCCTAGTTCAGAACTATTATATTAGTGTTACCGAAATGGTATTATGTGTTACCATTACACTACTTGTAAATTGTATGTAGATTCTTTTCCCGCGGGAGTCTCGAGAATCTATTTGATTTTAATCTATTGAAAATAAATTCAACCAAGTGTAGTTTTAAAGATGTCGTAATGGTGTTTCGCTTATTATAAATATTGGCTGCTATCTGCGCAAAGCTGCGGCGGAACACTTGTGTTCAATTCATACAGCACTAAAAATAAAAGTATCGATACGTTAGTTGCGAAAACATACCCGGAACTGCAGTTTACAGTACAATACATACTCGTATAACGTTTATTTGTTTTTATTTTATTATTTAGTTTCATATCGCCCGGTGTTGGTAGAGCAATAGCCGCGTGCAATCAGTAGTGTTGACCGTACCAGTTTCTGAGTTGGGGTCTTTCCACATTACATCCAAAACTTAGAATTCAAAATCGTTTATTTCAACTAATCTTAGTTTAGTTATATACACTTTTTAAACTTTAAGTTAAGACTATTTATAGTGACTCTACCACCGGCTCGGAAGGCAGGTTCTATTGATAAGAGCCGACAAGAAACTCATCAGTTGCTCTTTTAAAACCATTCCGTATTACATACAATTATTAATTCTACTTCCAGTGTGAAGTTGAAAGCCGATCCAATTGCCGAGAAGCATTTTGTCATTTATAAATTCATCAAATGTAAATAAATGAATTTTAACTTATTGTTTAAACTTATTAGCAAGACTTAAAATGTTTTGAGGACCTTGTTGTAAGAGTAACCTCCCAAACCCATACATTTTTGTACTTTTTGGAGGAGATAAGCTGATATAATTAAAATTTTAATAATACTTTTTTAAAAACTAAATTATAACATTTAAATTTATTAATAATATTATGAAGAGGAAAGATATGTATTTTTGTATGTAACGAATAAACTCAAAAGTACTGGACCGATTTTAATAATTCTTTTTTCATTCGAAAGCTACATTATCACTGAGTAACATAGTGAAATTTATTAAATCGGGTTTTTGCGCCTTAGCTTTTGGATATAATTGAAAACATTGTATGAAAACTTTATGCATCTTAAAAAGTTCTACAAAAAAGTCGGCTTATATCTATCATTTATATTTTGGCAGATATATAACTTTTGTGTTTTAAAAATCATTTAATTCATATGCTTACTTTTACGTCATTATTTATACAACTAAACTTAAATCCTTATCAAAATAAATAATTTAATAATCACAAGGATATTATAGAGATGAGATTTGCCTTTTACAGTTAATTAGTTATATAGTTTCGGAGATATGGATATACAAGGTAAAACAACGTTTGCTGGGTCTGCTTGTTTATTAATAAAAGTAAATAATATAAGCCACTTATATACACACACACTAATGTTACTCTCCTACCCTATACCAAAAACATCTTTCCAATACAGTGGAAAATATAACGAAACAAAATTCAAGGGAGCGCTTTATAAATGGAGCTTCGACAAATTTTGTTCCATTGAATTCAAATACAGTGTATTGGATACGCATACAACCGTCCATGTATTCGATAGTATTCGAGATACCGAATACATACTCATATCGAATACATGCTCCATATTTGATATCAAAATGCTATTCGATGCACGGGAGATTGGTTTTTGAAGAAACTTTTTAGTTTATCATTTTCTAAATGGAGATTACGTTCGAAGATACGGATTTTAATCAAATATAAGAGACGCTTTTATTTATTTTGTATTTTAATGAAATGTTGAATGTTATAAAAGTTTTGCGAGACTGTAGGTACAAAATCTGTATCTGAATTTTAAAATTGAATTTACAGTAGGTCTGATTTTTTTAACGAACACTTGCATTTTTTAATCATGATTAAATAAAGCAATATAAAGTATTTTTGCTTCTTTATTTAATCGAAAATTCTCTATCAGGAGTGAATAGGTACGACAATAGTTCAATGGGCAGGAATTAAACTTACTTACTTGACCGACCATCGGCTAGGTGATTGGCCACGTGGTCGTTTCCTGTACAATCACCTATCACCTAGCCCCTGGTCCTGCCAGGTGAAGTCGCTCACAAGCCTGCAAACAGCCACCACAAGAGCAGAAGAGCGGACTGAGTGAAAGGAAATTGCAAAAGTCCATAACAAGGACACTCCAGTGTAGACAAGCCAGTCAGCAACGAATGAATGAAGAAGCCGAGGAAGAAGATCTTTTGAGTTTGAGTTTAAGTACCACCCGTAAACTATCATTTATTTATAAGTCAGTTGCATTACTTACTTTATAATCCGGTTCAAGATTTTATACGTCAATAGATATTGGAATTTTAAATTAATTATGTTAAAATGGCTAAATCTTGCCAGGCTGAAGTCGTGTTAATATTACAATAAATATATTTAAAAAAATAATATGCGAAATTTCAAGCAATAAAGCCTATTGTTAAGTCTAGCGCCAAATGTAATGAAACATAAGTCTCATATAAACTAGACCTAGACTAGTGTTTCAATATCAAATGAAAATCCGATTGCCCACAATATCGCTGAGTCAGCAAACTGTGGCAGGAAATAGTTTATGTAAGTACACCAAGCTACAAGTGCTACAGGACACTTTAGTGAGGGAGCATTGCTTCGACTGAATTCGAAGAGCTTTAACTGAAGAATAGAGCGGAATATAAAAAAGAAATTCCTAATGTATGATTAGGTTTTGTCCATAGACAACTCATTTATTTCTTTTGGGACATTTTGTATATAAATATATATGACACTGTATGACAGACATGAGTAAATATTCCTCCTAAGTCGTAATACAGACTATCGTACATATCTAATCTAATTAGTCTACCATTTCTAACAATCAATCCAAGTACCGATCTCATATATAAATACCTTTTAAGGAGAGAAATTATAAGAAGTTAAACACTCCAATTCTGTTGGCACAGAAATTGACAATTGGCAGGAAAAGGTATGGTTGTTTTGTATTTTGTAGCTAGTTCAATCGTCTACGGTAAATCGCTTACTGCCGCGTCCGTGCCAAGTGTCAGACATTACCAGAGACGCTGTAGAGACTCTGTTACCAACGTTTTGTTTGTTTTGAACAGATATTGGAACAGATAATGTTTGATATACTGATATTATAGTACGAACGACTTCTTCATTCTGTTGCTAGTTTAAACATCTACGGCAAATCGCTTACAACAATGTCCGTGCCAAGTGTTTAGTTTGATGTCAACAGATATTGGAAGTGATAAATTAATGTTTGAGAGTATTTATTTATTATGTTTTAATGCTTGTGGTTTCGTCTGAATATTTTTACTCTGTGAGAGTTAAACGATTTTTCCTATAAAACTTGCCCGGTGCCCATACTCATAGGGCAAAGCATAGTCATTTTAAAATCAAGATTGTTCCACTACAAATTATGGAGACCAGTGTCGTCGACTGCTACTAAATCTAGTGTCGAATGTAGAAACTTTATACTCACTCGAATGTTATATGTACCTATATCTTTATATGCCTACATATAATTTAATAGAGCAGGCGTCACCTCAACAAGTATCGTGGTAGCACTTTGCAAGCTTTACTACAAGTCTCATCTTTAAGGGCGCCTCCCCGTGTTGCTTGATCTTGAGTATGTGGAAGGAGCGCAGTGGCCCACGCGTGCGATATTTCACAACAAAACAATTAAGGTGGTAGTACTTTCCTACGAGCTCGACTACTAGTCTCACCTCGAAGGGCGCTTCCCCATGGTGTTTGTTGTTGAGAATGAGGAAGGAGCAGAGAGGCCCGCGCGCGCGGATGGCGGGCGTCACCTCCACCAACGTCTCATTTTCTCTAATCAGCCCGTGGTAGCCCTCGTCAGGTTCCGCCAGCTCCAGGTATGGGATGTCTGCAACAAAGCACAAACTGTTAACATTTGCTGAAACTACAACAACTAGCCGTTGTATTGATTAGTGATAGAAGTGGGTACATTGCACAAAGAGCTGATGAACGTTGGGTTCAGAAGGCTCAGGCTCTGAAGTCCCTAAAAAGGCCAGCAGCGGATGTGAGGATGATGATGGCGTACCATTCACAAGAGCATCCTTTGAATATAATCTGAAATAAAAGGTTAACATTGGTGTATATGTGTTGTTTTACCTGCATGTACCTTATTGAAGTCAACCTCTAAATTAGATAAAAGCAATAACGTTTTCATTTTATAGTTTAGGTACAATTGTGTAAAAGCAGAGACTGTAATTTGGACTGTTCATTCATTTCAGCGGGAATTTCGTTATTAATTTGTCCACGGGGCGCGGAATTTAAACATGTATTTCGTTTATGAAGGTCCGCGCTTTCAACATTGTTTCACTGTAGTCCGGAATGCCGCCTCTCTTCAAAAAAGTACGCTGTTGGTACCAGGTTAGAGCAAAATTAAAAAAAACGGTCAAGCGTGATTTAGACGCGCAAAGAAAGGGGTTTATAAATACAAAATTAAATAAATTCAAAATTTAGGCAACGTTCGCAATGAAAGCTCTCAGGCGGCCTAAATTTTTACGACTCATCCAACATTTATAGTCAAATATCAGACAATTCACAGAAAACCTCAACAAATTGTATACCATAGCCTTCCTCAGGAATTCACTCTATCTATAAAACATAACAACAACAAATAAAAACGCAAGAACATCCGTTCAATTATCTTTGAGTTTATCGCATACACAATACAAATATACAGACGAGATGGGGGACTTATAAGATGTAGCGATATTAGTTGCTGCGACATGTCGGTTGCGGTCAGCTATAAACTCGCACCCTTAATATCGATAATGCCTAATTATTTATAGGAAATAAAAAAATCAGCATTGCTCTGTGATCCACAGCCACACAGATTTACCACAAGACCAAGGTAGTGGTTTATATAGATCTATTGAGATATTGAAAGACCTCAATCTCTGCAACGTAAACAAACTCGTCTAGTAGCGCGTGTCCGGTGTTGGCCGCCGCCCAAGCGCCGCCCGAGCGCCGCCCTAGCGCCGCAGCATCCATATTCTAGCAGCTGCAGGCTCGCATTACGTCGAGCTTATGTATGGAGGGGTATGCAATATGCAGCGTGCACTTACACTAATTGCTTGCTAAACATTGACGATGTATTACAGATATTATACAGACTTTTGTTAGATGGTGTGGATGGTGGTCGGTGTCTATCGCTAATATACAAAATTGTGAATTTAATCTTCTTTCTTTTCAAGGACCGTGGCGATTGGAAGGATGTGGTCTCTGCCTACCCCTACTGGAATAAGGCGAGATGTTATGTATGTTCTTTGTAAACTTAAATAAAATCTATATTTTTAAAATTAATTTAAAGTTATCACATTTACATAAAAATAATAATAAATAGACGCCCCTGTGCAGACAACTTGGATAACAACTACGTACAAAGAAAAGTTTAAAATACTTCGTAGGTTTAGTGGTTAGCTTCTGCATATATTCTATTGGATTCGAGTTTTAAATCAATTAATAAATATAAAAGGTTATGCATTAAGCAATAAGATCTTTTGTAACAATATCTATATCTAAATCCTGTCAGTATTGGAGCAGATTATTGGTTTACTCTGCAAATTCAGACGTAACCGAGGACACAACACAAAATGTAAACTATACCAATATTTGTTGTTTATGTGGATACAGTTACTAGTATGTGCAGATAATAGGAAATGTAAGGACGTAGCGCCCACCGGAAGACAAAGGAGGAGGAGCTACCAAAGTTTACACGGAGCATACAAACATAGAACTGATATATTGATCGCTTCATGTGTCTGGACATTGAACGAGTTTAAGGGTGGTAGGGTCAATTAGAGACGCCTATATTAAACAAGATAGCCGCTGACGATGCTGGTTAAGGCAGTCCACTAAATAAAGTATATCGCTGTAGTCATCTCCTGAATGGATAAAGAAGCTGCACAAACAGGAAAAAAGTGTGACACGAGCAGAATATAAATCCGAACATGAAACTAAGCTGTATTAAGAGTCCATTGCGCTCACGGGACGGGTAACGAGCTGTCACGCGTTATGGTAAACGGCATTGAATGTGGAATTTTATACCGGTTCCGGCACCGCGCGATTATATGGATCTACACGTCGAACAGAAGTATAAAATATTAACTATGTCTACTATCCCTATGCCATCCGTACGGTGTAGTCTATATATTTGAATCAGTTATTTTTTTTTTAACTGTATTACATTCCAAATACAAAAGCAAAAGTAAATAATAGCTTTAACAGGAAAATGCGAATGTCACAAGGAATGATGAAGCAACCGTAATGTAAAAATTTTGAAATAAAAACAGAACTGACTCGAAACGCACTAAAAAGTAAAAAATAACTGTGTCATTTAGTTGCTTTAATTTACTTAAAAATTTAATTTACTTAATAATTGTTGAAAAATTTAATTTCGCTCGCGGTTTCACCCGCCTTGTGCCATATATGTAAAATTTTCGGTATAAAAAGTAGCCTGTATTATTCTGATGTATAAGCTATAAATTTCATCAAAATCAATTTGCGTGAAAGAGTAAAAATTAAACATCTATCTATCCATACTTCCAAACTTTCGTGTTTACAATGTTTATAGTATTAGGTACACAACTTTAGTATTATAATGATACTCGTATTTACACTGGTATCTTATCTTATAAATTCGTTAGCTGCCAATAAAACATGCAACTGTTATCCATGCAGTGCCGCTCCAAGACGAAAAATCTTACGTTTGCATTGTAAGCCAATGCGAACGTAAACAGAACACGCTACCCTCGCGCCATCTGCCGGCGCTCGTAAAACGCTTCAATCTCCGGTCAATTTTACGACTACCCACTGTGGAGTCGGGCGGAATACCGAACGGTGTCGTTAAACAATCCGGTGACAACCGAAACTTTACTTATTTAATGTTTTATTTCGTTTCTGTTGCTGGTACCTTGTAGTGTTATTTTTAGGGACTCGTCCCTAAACATGAGAAAATCGGTAACCCTTATAGTATTATTTTGCTGTCCCGCATGACCTTTTTTCTAAGGTAACGTGGATTTAACATGTTGATTCGTCGAAATCCCTTAGAGCTGTGACGTCGACTGAGGTTATTTAGTTTCTCGGTTCGGGTTCACTGCCTATCCTGCTGCATTTACTTCAAGAAAGCAACGAGACCTTTCGTGTTACGGGAGAACGTTACTCTCTCAATCTTCGCAGCTTGTGTATCGGAGGCTTGTTTTTAATATTCTAACTTCGAATCCCAAAAAGAACTATCAACAATAATTGAAAGTCGACTAAATAGCCGTGTCCGTTGAATCGAGAGGTTCGGTAAAGCACAAAAAAGTTATTTATTCCATTACCCAAAGACGTCCAATAAAACATCCGGGGCAACGCCGGGCTTTATTAACCGTACAGTTTAGACCCGGGCTATAAACGTAACGAGCTATTTCCCGGCGCGGCGCGGGAAAACTTTGCGCTGATTTTAATGAAAACGTTCGGAAAACCCTTGAATATTTAGCCGGGGCTTTTACGAAAAGCGTTCGCAGTTTGCTGTTATGATTTCTGGGCCATTTCTTGGTTGCGAAATTCTAAACCCTCAATAGCTCTACGATAGTTAAAGGCTAAACTTAAATCCAAGAGAGGTCCAGTTCACTATCGTATCCACTTCTAACACAAGCTATTCTCCTTGGTGGTGAACAAGGAGAATATGATGTTATAGAGTAAAGAGAAATAAAAGTATTATTAAAATTAAAATAAAAAAAATTAATATTTAAAAAAATTATATTAAGTGATACCTACAGCTTAGATCATACGCATAAAATAAAGGTGCCAGTTCGTAGCCGACCGAATGAGACATCTACAGACGACGTGTCGCGGCGATCCTATACGTTATACCATATAAATACACAGACATTGAAGTGTAGTTGCGACACATCGTCTGCAGTTGTCGTCAGTAGACGGCTACGAACTCGCACCTTAACAGGTATATTTATTAAGTGTATGTGTTATATCATTTTGAAACGACTTATAAAAAACAATTTTTGCCTAACGTATAATTTCTTATGTCTGAAGCGAGCTAACTAGAACAACAAGGCTAAAGTCATTGCTTTTAAGTATCCTAGTAGATAATTCGCTGCTTAAATATAATTTTTAGGCAACTCCTTTGTGATGGTAAAGAAGCATCTAATTTCATTTTAATTAAACTTCCAGGACTAAAGGGAATGCTTTAAGAGATAAGAAATTCTTTGTCTACCTTTCCTTATTTTTATTAAGCTTTTATTTAACTTGCCCTGTTAGTTAGTATGTGTAGGTTAAATCTGGTTAGCTCAGAAACTACTTCTTAACGTTTAATCGATCTCAAGAATAAATCTGCCTTCCAAACCGGCGTTAGACTCATTACAAAATAAAAAAGTTGACTTTTCAAAAGCTTTTGTAAACAAAACCTACCTTTAGAATTATTTTTGTATGTTGTTTGTATTGTGACCGCAAGATCATTGCGATCACAAACATTAAATATCAGATTTATAGATGGTCATCGGAACCGTCGGGTTATCTTGCTTTCAGAGGCATGGGGTGTAATAACACAACCAACTTTCCAACTGCGAGTTGTAAATTTTTACTCAGAATTTCTTGAAAGAAAGAAAAGTTCAATAGCTTGACTCACGACTCGGACCATCTAAGCGTAATTTACAGTTAAACTAACAAATAGGGCAAGAAAAATAAAAGATAAAAAAGCTAGTATAATAAAAAATTAAAAACAAAAACAGTAAAAAATGTTTCGGACCTACTGATAATAAAAGGTATTCCTAAATAGGACTGGGAATTTATTTGGGTAATTCAATAAAGCTAAACAAAATATTCAAGGGCTGAAACATTTTCATTAAAACTGCGCGTAAAAGTTTCCACCGGGTGCGCTGGGAATAGGGTCTTTCGCATCTGACGGAACTTGCTTCGAGCGTATCAACGATCGCGTCAATCGGCCAAATTACACCTGCCACATTACGAGTCTAGTCAGTTTCTGTATTCGGCAATTGCAATGGCCTGTACACTAGCTATCTCCGCTGAAGTTACGTTGTAGTAAGTCAGAACTCGAGTGGCCCCTCGGTGGCACCTGGGTAACGTTTGTAGTTAGGTACATTTCACCCACACCTGTTGCCTAAGGAATTACTAATCAAAATACACATATCACGACGATTCCGTTATTATTTCCGTTATTACGTGGACCTGCATGCATTGCCGTTGACAGTACGCGACGCATCTTCCATCAGATGTGCAAATACCCTCATGTTAACGGCAAACGCTGCGCTGTGATTGGTCAATTTGCCGGCCGCGCTCGGAATTGATATTTTATTGGACATCTTCGGGGAGGGATCATTTCGGTTGGATTGCAAATTCGTTTCCGAAACTGCGTGTTAAAGGATTTTTATTTTCATTGGGATTGGAGACTGCGACTATGGAACATAAACGTCCTGAACATAAAGTCCTGGGTTCAAGTACAAAGCTGTGTGGTACATTTTCTTTTTTGTTCCTAGAAATCTGTATTAGCAGCTTAGAGTTGGGAATGTAGTGGTGTTTACAGCGCTAGCTGGCGTCGTAGACCTGATCATTTCAACACTTCAACATCGTAAGATTTTTAACAACCTAAGCCCGTCTAGTTGCATTGGAGCAGCGTGTTGAGTTTTATCTTCCCTCTCCATTAACCTCCTTACCGTAAAATATTAAAACTGTCCGAACAGTCCTAAAAACTTGTTCTTTATCAATACAATAATAATGTTTTACAAGTCGCTAAAAAATCAAGATATATTTTCAATAACCCACCGACCCCCTGCTCGCGACCCCTGTCTCCAGCAAGCCCCTCAACTAATTCCGAGACACGCTTTCACCTGTCGCCCGCAGCGGTGGTCGGGTCTCCGGGGCTTTTATTTTAATGGCAAATTACGACCTTCTTTACGATTAAAATTGATTGGTTTATTTTTACAGGCAATGAGATAAACGCATGAAAAATATTTTTGGCCGTTAATTTTTGTTTTTAAATCATTCTTGACTTTGCCATATGCTACGTTCTATGTATGACTAAAATGCCGTGATCAAAAAATGAGAATTGCCTTATTATCGGGCATTAAAATCACTAAGTTATTCGTACTTAAAATTAAACGAATTTAAATACGTGTATGTATACATATACAGCAAAGTAAATCAAAGTGAGATGTCACATGGCAAATTGGCACCCAACAAAGGACCTCAAATTCCATATTTTTACCTTCATCCCCAACACGGGCTACAGGCGGGGTGTATATAAATATTTCAGGAACACCATTCATAACCGCCCCCGCCTGTTGCCAACATCCAAATATATTATTATTTGTCAACGTACATATTAAAATGAACTCGATATGAAACGCGAGGGATTTTTTTGTTTGCAAAAGATATGATATATGTTTGCAACTTTAATTGTAGAAATATTCGTTTCTGCTTTTAGGGTTACAAAAAGAAAAATATTATGGGATCCTTATAAAATCACTCGGTTGTATGTCAGTCTGTCAGTATCGTTTGCTCAAGTGGGTACGAGTGGAGCTATCAAGATGAAATTAACACCAAATGCTGCATTAGCATGAAACTTAAAAAGAAATCAAAACCTACAGAATATTTTCGTTTGACTTAAAATAATAACAATACTTAGTTCCTTTCAAAGAAACTTTAAAAATCTTCGTTTAATGACCATTAAATTATTCCCGCCTTAATTAAGCATTTTATCGCTAGGCTCTTTTTAAACAATTTTCGATGCTGTTACAATAATTTAATTAGTAGTCTGGGTGGATAACAAGAGAAAAAGAAAATCTAAAAAAAAATATTTATACCGATTTAAAAGATTTTTTCACACCAAAAATATAGAACTAGCATCACACGAATGTGCTGTTTAGGTACTGTTCGGTTTAATGGCGGTGCCTTATTAAGTTAAGCTGTTTTTGACACTCTGATGTACTCTTTTATCTCTCTGTATCTACTCTCTCATCTATCTGCACTCTCCCACCTCTCCGCAGAGGGTCGGGGCACGTTTACGACCGCAATAAAACCGTTTGTTTTACACGTTGACGGCCGTCGCAGCGGGCGCCGGTTAACTTTTGCGGGTACACGTGATTTTTTCATTACACCGACACATAAATACGTTTCTCCGAGTGACATTTGTCTTATGCCACGTGTTTGTACATTATCAAATGTACAAAAATATACACTTTTCAACAAAGTTTGTGGTTTGCCAAAGTACCTACTGTGAAAAATATGTTTGCAAAGCAATCTCAGAGATTGCTTCAATAACTCTACGAAGTCCGTTATTTTAATGTTCAAATGTGTGAAGCTATGTCTGGCATGGGCCTTAAACAAGTGTCACTGAATACCGCAGTTTCCACTCATTATGTAGATACTTTACAATAATCCATTTTGAAGATGGACCTCAGAAAATTTGTAGCTCTATGACAATTATTTTCCTATTATATAAAGAGAACAAAACAAAAAACTATACAATTTACAAACTCGAAATGAGAACAAATATTTTGCAATTTAATTCATAATTAAGATATTACGAAATGAAAGTAAGTTAATAGAGTTATGTAAAATAAAATCAAACTTACTTTTTTTTTTATCAACTACAAGTTGGCCCTTGACTGCTATCACACCTGATGTTAAGTTAGGAGTAGGATGAAATCCACACCCCTTTCGGTTACTACGCGACATCGTACCGGAACGCTAAATCGCTTGGCGGTACTGAAAATACAGGTTGCAGCCTCCATCGTATAAATCCACCGCGCATACCACTGCGCCACGGAGGTCGTCAATTACTTAAAATACAGAAATGCTTTCAGGAATTATACAGAAAAGCCCGCAGGTGAAAGCTAGTTCATATAAAAATGCGCTTCACAAAAAAGCGTCTATCGTTTGAATGATTCTCGCCGAAGAAAAAAATACTCTATCGCCAGTTTTTGAAAAGGCTTTTCCTTTTTTTCACTTTAGCGTTCCCTCTCAGGGGCGGGAATAAGCAGCCTTTTTCATTTCGACTCATTGTAATCATGGCTCCCCATAGCCGTGACAGGGTTGTCGAAGATGGGAAGTTTGTTAATAAAATACTTCTATTTTTTGTTTTATTCTACAAGTTAATACTGTAAACAATTTTAAATCTCCTTTGAACATCGTAGGCTATAAATAAATTAATTGTAAATACTGTACTAACATTTAAATAATTTCTTCCGTAATGTTATTTATTTATGTTAAATAGAAATAATATTTTATAAAATAATTATTGATTGAAGGAATTTCTTATATTACAAAGACCTACAAAAGACAGCAACTGTGGTTAAGTCAGCCATTTAGAAAATTTACTTTTTTTCAGATCGGAATGATAATAAGTTTTTAAAAAAGTAAATGAAAAAACTAGTACTAGTGACAACCCTGAACAGCAGAAGATTGCTCCATTACCGCTCCCCTGCAAACACTACTCTGTATTTCAAAAAAAAACTGGAACACAAAAGTACATAAAAACAGGCATTGCAATTTGACAGCCCTATTCAACTGTTCCTATACGTAGAGTAGATGGATTCAGTAAACCAACACTGAGCTCATGAGCTGTTATGACTAGGCTACGGTTACAATGGTGTTGGCATTACACTGCGCCGCACAAGTTTTGCCACACGAATGTAGCTTTTATTTAAATGGTAGTGAGTGTGTATTTAGGTTGTTTTTAATGTTGTTCTGTGTTGCCTGGTGTTCGGGGCAAGGGCTCAGTAACTACATCGAACAATACCTGCGTTGTTTCTCTCTTAGTTTACGTTCAATTGTGACCGCTTTTCCTAGTTAGTAGTTTTGTTGACAAGAACAACGTACACGTTTGCTTTTTAGTGCTTATAAGTGACTATTGCTAGGCTAGTGGTAACAAACTTTCATCGACAAAAATAGGCACTCTTTATAAAGGTTCTAACGTGTTACTACACGTTAACGATAGCTCAATCAAAAATGAAACGATAAAATAGAAAATAAACATGTTTGCATAAAAGGTATTTTTATATCAACTATTTATTTTTCACTAGATGATTACGGTTGCCGAGATATCGGGTATTATCATAGTTGAAGACTACTTAAGTTACCATGCCTTCGATCGGATGTTAAGCTGTCGTTCATATTCATTATTGTTAACATGTTATTGTAATTAACTTTAGTTAAACAAAAACTTTATCACCTTAAGCCCACCAACCCGCGTAGCAGCAGCTTGGTGGTTCTACAAGCTCCATATCCCAGTTACGCTTCAATAGATTACAGTACTGCTTACACGCAAGATCACACTTTTCATCAAACAGAAAACTGTTTACACGACTCACATGTGCACCAGATTCCCTCGCACGATAAACAATATGGCAGATCCCCGGGGGGTGTTTCGTGTGTGAATAATGCAGGAGCGATGCGCTTTGGTTTGCCCTTTCAACATTAATGGGGTGTTGATCGCATTCGCAACGTTCGTTGTAGACTTATGTAAGCGAAGAGCTTTATTTTATGTATTACAAGTTAGCTCTTGACTGCTATCAGATGGTAAGTGATGACGCAATCGAATGGAAACGGGATAGCTTGTTAGTCGTAAAATAAAATCCAAATTCTTTTCGGTTCCTACTCGACATCATATCGGATACGCGTCGAATCTAGCGAAAAGTCGCTCGACGGTAATTAGCCACGGCCGAAGACGTCCACCAGTTAGATCAAATTTAGAAAATCTCAATCAGCTAAGCTGTGACTCGAACCCAGGAATTCCCTCTTATAAATTTACTGCGCAAACCATTGCGGAGGCCATGAGGAGCTGAGTTTAGTTTCAGTTTCAGAATTAACAACGCGGTAATTTCATAAGTATCGCGAGCGGCTTCGACCTCGGCCAGATTGAAGTACCTAATAACTCCAGTCTGATTAATTTTTTCTCCCGATTAAGCTTCACTAGCTTGCTATTTAAGGGTTTGGACGCAAGACCTATTGTTGTGTCCACATTTCACAGCTTCTTAGATCTTTCTCACAAGTCTTTACATACTTAGAAAATAAATATGAAAATAGCCTAACAGGCAATTAACAAAGCCATTAAAGAGAAGAGTACCGCATCAGGCGCGCCTCAAGTGCCGGCCGCCATCTTGTCGAGAGTTCATTTGCAAATGGCGGCGCGTCACAGTCATACTTCACTCATCACGCCATATTCAGAGCGTGATAGTAGAGGCCTAATATCTTACCGTCTTTACTCATTGTGACTTTTCTCAGCAGATATTTTGAAAAATATTTCCCACGGAATGAAAAATTGCAATCTTCGCTATGGGTATGAGTTGCTGATTGAAGAAAACGTGGGATATTTTAGTGATCTTACCAGAAAATGTTTCTTAATATTAAAAGTTATTTTTTTTGTGACACTTTAATAAGAGTTCCTTATAAGTTTAAATTGCTTATTATATTTGATGCCACTATATTACCTATGATATAACGTCACAAACAAAAAATCAAAGGAAAATATTTGGTCAATAAATATTTAGTCCATGTTTATTAAAACTTAGTAAACAAACCTAATATCAACTAAGTAAGCACACTATCACTTGCACTGCGTCATTATTATCACCCACGATCAAATCACAACAAGTTACAAAATAGCTATACAAAATAGAGATTTTGCTCTATTTTGTATAAGTATGAAGGTCATCGAAATAACATTAACCCTCGTGTCGATCTACTACTACTAAGAAAAGAAATATTTTACAGCGACTGAAAGCGCCCGTTAAGTCTGCTTCCAGCCGCTCGTGAATCTCACACTCGAATTGGTCATCACAATAGCAATCACAATAGCAAATCGCCCTTGCGGCCTTTTCAGGACAGCGGTTTTATCTAAAAGGCCTAACAAGTACTTGATATATCGAATCCTTCAATCTCTGATATCTGTCGTACGCTATGTAAAGGTGAAGATGCGAAAGATAATTGGAATGTAAATTGAATTCAATTTCAAATGCTTTTCTTTTAAGTAGGCTTACACAGTTACTTTTAAGTAGGTTCACACGCTTTTTGGAAACGTCAATTTAGATTATTTGTAGTGACTCTAGCTCTGGCTTGGAATGCACACTTACCAGTTATTCAGCCTTCACCCAGCGTTGTAGTCTTCTTACTTTCTCGGTTCCCTTTCATATACCTTTTGTCTGGTATGATTCAACATATAAATGTTTATGAAAACAATCAACTCAACTTTTGTCAAACATAGAATCTTCAATTCGAAGTCGTTTAAAAAGAGTTTAAAATTTGCTTCTTTTTTCAAAAGAAAACTGCGCTGGTTTACAAATTCAAATAAAAGCGCTTCTTCAAGCTAAAATTTTCATGTATAAAACTGTGCGTGTCCATAGAAGTCGAAAAACCCGTGCATTCAGACACTGCGACCATAAGATTCTAGAAGCTTCCACAACGAGCTGTAATGAACCTACTTCCGTTCACACTAAGGTTGACATTCGTGCGCTACAGGATTTTGTCAAAGAAGATCCTGCGTAGTTTCGCAAGCTACCGTCGTTTTGTACCTACTTCCCGCAATTACCTTAGTGGGTCAGTGGAGTTGCCTCGCCTCTCATTTACTGCGACGTATTTTAGAATTCAGCGTCAAAGTAAAGAAACTGCTTTCGGTTTGAAACTTTGTAGTTGCTAGAGAGATGAGGAAAAATTAGGAACTTCATTACTTTCTTTTTCAAACAAAAATGCTTTTTTAACTAAGATAAATGCTTGTGTTGCCGAGTCTTAGTGTACAAAACAACAATTACTTATTATTCTTTGTTACAGAGTTAGTCTGCTCTTAAAAAGTCTGGTTTTAATTAGTTGGTCTTGTTAGTGGCCTTTGCCGGGTAAATGTAATTAAATTTTTAAGCTCTCTCATGATTAGAAATTTGGTATACAACTGGTGAAAATACATTTATGACATGAACTTAGTATTAGAGAGAGAAAACGTTGAAATTTTACAAAAGCTGGGTTTGTCAGCCATTTTTCCTGTTATATGTAAGGTTGATGAGCAACTATCAGCTCATTGTGCGTTTAGAGTGTAAGTAGGTTTTCAAAGGTTTATGGCTACAACTACTACTTTCAATCGTAGAAGTATAAAAAGTACTTTTATTTTAATTTTAGTAAGTATATAGTAATAAAAATAAATTATATAATAAAAATAAGTCACATTTCTATTTCTAGTTCCCCGCCGAACAACATCGTTGAAGATTTAACATTAAACTTTAATGATCTGTGTTAAATGTTTACCGCAAACAAGGTCTTTATTGGCTTATGATTTTTTATGCAGACATATAAAAAATAAACGTGTTATATCAAAGTATTATAGGTACGGCTTTTTAAACACTGCTATCTTCCAAAGACACAACGTTACCAGTTTTATTTCTTGATCGAACTATTCAGTAGCTGTATATTCATTTTGCAACAAACAGCTTACTATCGCAAGCTAACCTAGCGACGTGCCTCTGCTGACGGCGGTCAATAAAGCGGGCCCCAGGGGACCTCCCTGCAACGGGAACGTGGCAGGCTAGCTTTGCCCGAGTTATCTCTTAGAAACACGCAGTTGGTTTATTCAAATAGGAAATATCAGGAATCATATGAAATGCAGAAAATGTAGCTTTTGCTTTGTAACATTTTATAAAGACATCGGAAACGCTATTAAAAATCATAAAATACTGCGCTCGCCATAGCGTGAGTCCATTAAAGTTCTTTGTCTTTGTCCCTCACGTACGAGATCATTACAAATAAAAACTCTTCTATAGGTATATAAAATATCCCACTATATTTCGTTCACGTTTACAAATATCAAAATAAAGATTAGTAATATTTATTGACATTGCTGCTTATATGGTAACTATTTTTAAAGTAACATTAGAGTTAAATTAGATAAGTGTTCCTCTAAGTACTTATGATATATAACGTTTGATTGGTAACAAAATTTTTAAACTTTTGTTTGCACATGTAATCGATAGAGCACGGAAAAGACGACATTTAATTAAAAACCCCGAATTCTGCCAGAAGTCATTATTCCACGCGGACGAAGTCGCGGCTAAAAACTAGTTATTAATAAAATCTATTGACCAAGAAATTTTATAGATACAATCACGAAATGTGAAATAGAAGTACTTGAAAGTATTGATCGTGTCGCAATGTTGTACATAAGCTTTCACAATAATGACCTTTAACAAAGATTAACAAGACTAAGTGAAAACTGAACTCGAGTGAAGTAATCATCGGGTTTCTCACTTCCGCACTTCCGATATTAGAAAACGCTAGGGATAACAGAGAACAATGTTTTAAAGAATCGATCGTAATGCAATGTGGAACATTAGCTTGTTGGCTCTAACAATTATAACCTTTAACAGAGATTTAACAATGAACAAGTCTGAAGCAACCGCGAGGCGCATCGCAAGACTCTCAGATGTGGTAACGAGCTACAAGTTAATAACCGACAACCCTCGGTCTGAACGACCAAGTGGAAACTTAACTCGAGCAAGTAGTCGACGGAATTCTTACTGGAGTTGTCTTGTTAACTGTATCTACTTCCGATATTGGGAAACGCTTTGTGAAAACTTAAAGCAGAGCTATTATTGTTACATATTTTAAACGTTTATCGTTTGTTCGGCTACAGATTTTTTGAAAAGCAAATATGTTTGAGTTCACATATTGGACACGTTAATTTTGAATTCTGAATTGCAATAAATACTTACACATTAGAGTGAAATCACTGTCAGATTTGACAAAATACCTTAACCATGTTTTAGTCTTACTACGGAGCATTTTTAGGAGACCTGCTTCCTGACCTTACCTTTTTACCAAAGAAACCAAGCAAGGCGTCATGGATGGTTGCATCCATTCGTGGTTGACATTCGCGCAGTGACTCGCAATAAACGTTTTGCTTCAATGTTTCTAAATCGAACAACTAGTGTAGATGTGCGCCTTCAGGCGTCTGTTTATCTTACAACCAACAATTTTCAAGGCAAGACTGGATTGGCATTTTCTAGGCAAGCGGAACCCATTTTTAATTTATCACTGCTATCAGACATGATTGTAATCAAGCAATCATAATAAAAATATATGATGGCTCGACACTATCAAATTGCGAAGTTCGAATATGATTTAATTAGTACAAAATAGGTTTCATTCAATAACACTCAGTAAAGTGGGACACTGAAAAAGGCTTTATTAATTTAAATGAAAAAGTCAAAACAGAGTGCAAAAGTTTCTATATAATACATAAAAAACTTAATAAACTAATGGAATTCGACTTCCCAAAAAATTATTATATGTGACTGTGAACAAAAAATATTTACAACCAATTTTGATAACGCCGTTAAAAAATTACTCTGCCAGCCATAAACCTGAATTAGGTTCACTCTAAAGCTACCTTTTACGGGCGTCTCTCTTTTTATTGCATTATAAAAAATACTTTTGGGATTTTATTGTGGAGAAAAAAAATCTTTTTTATGGGCAACACCGAAAACACCGACAATGTACGTATGTATAGGTATATAACATGTGTAAAAATGTGAAAAAGAAAAACTTAACAGTACACAAGATTACATAAGACAAAGCACTGCAAACCAAAAATATAAAAATAATCTGTTTGCTTGGTCACGCTATTTTGAAACTTCTGAATGATGGTTTATATTTACCTAACTGATCATAGCTCAGAATATTATTTGTTATTTATATTTTGTTGCTCTATATACAACAACTGATTAAAAAACAGAAATAATCTGAATTTATTCTAACTGCAATTTTCTAAAATAAACTAGCTGGAGTGAAGTATGCCAAAGAACTCAGGTCATATATAATCAAGCAAATAAAAGCTAGAAACTTATAGAGCGAAGTAAAGAGAACTCCATACAAAATGTTTATTAGTTAAGTAGTCTATAGAAAAAGGAAAGAAAATGCTGAGAACTTTCCAAGAATTCAAGTAATTTCAGTGGTCGAAGTGACCTCGATAAAATGCGCAATAACAAACAGGTAGAGCGGGATAAACAATGGTAAACGAAACAATTGAAACTACGGCAAATAGGATACCGACAATATACGAGTAGGTAACGTGTTATTGGCTTGGGGTCGATTTAGATGTAGCGCGGTCAGGGTTTACTAGCCTGGGCGTGTTGTGAACCAAATAGCTCGCTCTTTTTTGCATAGTGGTATGCGCGGTGGAATTTTAGGAAGGACAGTTGCTACGGTAATAGCGTTTTAGCGTTCCGGTACGATGTCGTGTAGAACCTTCCATCTTAGATTGCATCATCACTTAACATCAGGTGTGGTAGCAGTCAAGGGCTAACTTGTAGTCGAGAATTTATTTTTAAATTTGGTAGTAAGGGTTTTGAAAAAAAAAGTATTTCAAAGAAATACATATAGAAGTAGAGTCGCGGCGATACGTCGCCTGTTGTTGCTTTCCGCATTCATAGCCTAAAGCTTAATTCCGACTAACGCAGAGGCGCAACGTCGCCTCTTGAATTTTGTCTACAGCAAATTCATCTCTGTTTTCACAAAAATACACACTTTTGATTCACTAAAGTACAAAGTTGTAGTATTAAAAATTGACGCGCGTCGCACCATTCGATATATGAACGTAACTTTGTACCTTAATGATTTGAAAAATGCGACGATTATTATAATTAGTAGTTGACAAACTTGACGCGTCGTGTCGCTTCTAATCGATGTTGAGTATAAGAATGTAGGACTCAAATCCGTACTGGTACTAATATTTTTTGGATTGAATTGCACCAACATCTCAGTAACTAACCTCTGAACTCCCGAGACAGATATAATATAGTTATAATGTGTATTTGGTGCAAATGGCGGTAGGTAGTTAGGTACCCTTCACGTCGCTGTGGTTCAATTTAAATTATCAGCAAGCGCGCGCCCGACGTTACCGCTTGTATTCACTCCATTTAAATGCATTTCTGAACTTATATTGAGTTTCAGAAATTGATCTATTTCAATGCTCTGTTAATTGAGTACCTACCTACAATTTTATTATTGAGGAGGTAATCAATATGAAATGGTGAAATATCACATCACAAGTACTAAAAGCAACACTAACATTTTAAAAACAATTTATTAAAAACACAATCTGAAAATTTGTGCATAATTATTTAATCTCTGCTTTACTAATCTATACAAGAGCCACAGAATTTGCAACACTTCCCAATTTGGAAAGAATGTAGGACTTTGCCATAAAGCAAAGGTAACAATTGTGCAAGAGGCTATATATTCAGTAGAGCCAGCTTCACTAATAAAGCGTAATTGAGAGGCTGTCCGGAGCACGCGCCACGATAATTAAAAACACGCCTCTAATGGCTCCAAATTAGTGCTCACTTCTTACACTTACAGACACCTACTCGTAGGTAAAGAATACTTGTCGGTAACTTTTTTTTTAATATAATGTATTTTAAATTACATTGACGGGATGGTATCAAAACAGATTTTCTATTCACGCCTTAGGTTTAAGTAGGGCGGCATCTGGTCTGCAAGAGAGCCGGACGTAGGCGGCTTGCAACTAACCGACCTACCGACTAAGATATCGTGGGGTTTTACTCGGTAGAAGTTCGACATAAACATTTTGCAACTTCTTTGAGTTATCCACGAGTATTTCCCTACTTCTAAAAATCTTCACTTCTTTTTCTTTATAGGACGTGTCCATTCGATGTCTAGTTCTAGTTATAGGCGATAATTCTTTACTTACCGTCAGAAGGACCATCAGTTTAAGCCTACAATGAGTATAAGCATAAAAAACCGTAGGTAGGTATTTAACAAAATAAGCCAGGCCGTGTAGTGGTACATTACAACAGGTTAACAATGATAACGATGACTTAGCAGCAGTTCAAATCAACAATACGCATATTAATTGACTAACTGCTTTGCCTACACCGCCTCAGATGCGTCTCAATTTGCAGCGATGCATAATTCGTGTTACGAGTCGGGTCATTAACCTCAACTGCAAGCACTGACTGCTAGTACTTTAGTAGTATTAATCTTAATATTTAAACGAGCTCCTCTTGTATATATTCGTACTAACAAGTGCCAACGATTTTGATAACATTTAGTATTTATTCCTCCTCGCGTTACCTGAAACAAGCAATAAAAGAATTCATTAGTTACTGACTAATAAAAGAATTCATTTTATGTATGTTTGTAAAAAGACTCTAGTGATGGTTCGGATAGCAGGTTCAAACAGAATAGAGTCGGCGAGAAACTTTTTTCCCCAAAACTCATATTTTATTTTTTTTAAGTTATTAAAAATTTAAATTATTGTATCTTCAAATCTATTTTAATCTCTTACGTGCACAAGAAAGCAGATTGTTTCCATAATTCATAGTCATTAAGAAAACCACATGGAAACCCTGAAGAACCAAGACGTTCTTTAATAAACGATATTGTAATGAATCTAACTTTTAAACTATAACTTGAATCAATCTAAATTATATAAAAACCGCATTAAAGTCGGTTTCGTATAATAAAAGATTAAAGCGACTTTGTTTACAATGTATACAGAGATGCAGATCACATTAATTCTCATTTCCCTGTTACTACTGCTAGTAATCATTCTGTTTATGAACTCGTGGTGAATGTAAAAAGCAAACACGAGTACGCAAATGTAACGACAATATTTATATTACAGCTCTTGTAGAGCCAGCAGAGCGCATAATATGAGCACGCGGCGAGGCTAGTGTACAGATGGGTAAAGTTTAACGAGCAACAGAAATCATCTATATTTATTTTAATAGGTATACCACCTTGATACTTTTTATTCTGCAGAACATCCAGTCTATCTACAAAACATCACCAATCTGTACGTATATATAACGCAATAGTAGGCTGTATGGATCCATGCTTATTATGTCGTCAAGCAGAATCACTCCGTAAAAACAAGGAAAAAAGCTTTAGGATGCAATATAGAATATTGTATAATGCGTTTCAAAGAAGAGTGCCATGCAAGCTCGAAATAAATTCAAAATCCGTAAATTGTTACATGACTAGACATATACATTCATATAACGAATTCCCCTTAATCAGGACAGAAGAAGGACAAGAGTCAGCATTTTTAAAAACATTAACAACAACCAACATCAAATATTTAGAGCACATGGTTTTGTTTTTCAAAAATGAAGTTTAAAGAGTAGAGTTGCGTAAGTTTTTGAAGTCGGTTAAAATACACCTGCACGCAGTATCGGCGGCAATTTTGATCACCGTCAGTTATGCAGTATTTTTCCTCTGCAGGTTCGTTATAACGCGGTCGGAACTATTTTGATCTTGCGTTCACATGTCACACAAAACGAGCTTCACAGCTTATTTCATTGATGTCGAAAAAATGCGCTAATATAATTATTACCATTTACTAAAACATCACACATATTAAAGTATGTTTATATGTGGTATAATTAGTCCGTAATATAAGTTCAACACATATTCTTTAAATAGTTTTTTATAGGAGAACTGTACGCTGTGTCGTCGGCGATTTTAATCACCGTCAGTTAGGCAGTGCTTTTACCCCGCATCGCATAATACAGCCTCCGCGGATTCATTACAACGACCGCACCGGATCTGTGTCGACTGCCACGCTTACATGTCACACAGAAAAAGCTTCACAGCTTATTTGACGTTTTTTCGAAATAAAACCGCGCTACTGTATCGTACACTACTGTTTTCATTTCAGTGAAATTGCAAATTAAACCTCAAGTTTTTTTGCAAAGTAGGTATTTTTTTATAGCCAAAATCTACTTTTTAGGTAATTCATAAAAATTTGGTTATTGAGTTGCGTTTCATGGCTCCGACTTCCCATCTCTCATGAGTTAGTGCACCGATAAAGCAGCTCGAATATGACGGGGCTATAAATGTAGACACAGACAATAATTATAAGAGAAGAGGCCTGCCGGGAGTCCTAAATAAAGTAAAAATAAATATATCAAAAGTAGGCCACATTGACAGTACAGGCAAAAATTAGAATAGCCCTTCTGTTCTAATTGTTTTCTGAGCTATTACACTACACTGACCCATTTATTGAAATGAAATATAAAACAGACTGACGATGATGATGATAAAAGTGTACATATAAACAACACACCTCTTAACATTTTAATTATAAAATACTTTCACTCTAGCAACTCGTACACTCATATCCATTCAGCAGTAGTAAAGGATTCATTAATCTCCACTGAAAGCCGCACTGCCGCGATTTTCATCTGGAATTATTTACAGCGAGTTACATGTGCCATTAGGCCGCCATTACTGCGCCATCTTGCCGAATTACGTTTGCGTCGATTTAGTTCACCGCGCGACCGCACCAGTGACGCGACTGTCGCCAGACCATGTCGCAAATATGTTTGTTACATAGACTAAGAGCCTCATCCCCGAAAGAGAAAAGAACACGAGACAGTGGAAGTACCTACGAGGATATCTCGTACTCACACTAGGCTCATTTCGAATGGAGGTGCAACAGTGAATGCAGTTGCCAGCACTGCAAGTTCTAATTTATTCAATACTCGCATCTCGTCCCGCATTTGCTCTGGCTTGGTTAAATTAATAAAATTGGTTTTCTATTGGCGCAAGCTATATGCAAAGTAATTTATAATTACTTTCAGTTATCTTTTGTTAGCTTTGGCGAAACCTGTATGCAAAACGGGATTTAATCATTTTAGTTATTTTCGCTAGCTTCCATTCACGTGGCATTGAAAAACGTACGTATCGAAATGGCAAATTTACTACAAAAAATAGTAGTTTTTTTAAAGCACTTCTGCTACATAGGCCGCTTTTTGTACTTAATACTAATATAAGTTATAATACGTGTTACTATTTTATTTAAATTTTTACTTATGTAGAGTTAAGTAAACAGTAAATAAATAGATATACAAGGTTTCTATCGTGTTTTCTCTTCAAATATTACCTTTTATTCGATTTGAGACCTCTCGAATTTAATCCGACTTATTAATAAAGCTAGGTACAGTGGTTTATAAATTTGTTTACGAGTATAATATATGAAATTCTTATCGTGTGACTGCGACTAACGCAGCAAATAATGAAACAAAAAGTCTGCATATGCGACTTAGCACTTATCCGCCCGAGGTTGACTTCGCGTTACCCTAATGGCCGACTTATAGCTTGAAATGGAGGAGACCGCGTGTATTATTATTTCACATATGAATTAATATATTATAAGATACCCATGCATACAATATTCATTATCTACAATAATGAATATTGTATGCATGGGTAACTTATTCAACATTTGGATTTCAGACGTATTTTACTGGTAAAGTAAGGTCTGAAATCCAAATTTTAGCATTGCATTTTGAATATAATGTAGTCTTAAAGAAACCAAAGCAATGTGTAATAGTTTTATTGTACCCCAACCCCAAGTAAGTCAAGAATAAAAATTAAAAAGTGTTTTTCGACAATAACTCTTTCAGACCTAATTTTACTGACCTAATATGTACAATGCGTATACTAATAGTCTGATAATAGGTAACTCACACTAAAAGCCCCGTTAATCTAACGGTTTGTGTATGCGGCTTCGGATTAAAAGGGTTCGGTTCATCAAATACTTAAAATTATTCTTCTCATAATTTTCAGTATGAATTCTCAGCCCGGAATTGAGAACTTGATGGTGATTTTTACTGAAAATTTATTTCAAAAAAGAAGCTCCGTATTTCATATCCCAAGACCTCGTGATTCAAACCCAGATAAGCTAAACACTAAATTCGCTTCGCCTGCTTCTCTGTTTGTCTAACAGCTTTAACAGCCTTTCGCTTATCACTGTGCCAACAAGACAAAAGACAAAAGGCTTCGTCGAAGTCGGGTGAAAACATACAAAGATAGCGTGTTCGTGGGTAGTAATAAAACAAACAACAACAAAGCGGCGGTCAACGTTTACAGCTTCTAGTGCTTTGACAGCCTTTGCCCGGTAGTGTACAGGAAACAATCCTGTGGTTTTGCTAAGAAAATTTGCAATACATTGTATATTTTTACTGATGGGATTCTGATGGTAAGTTGCAGATAATAAAACTAAAAACACTCAATCGTTCAATTGTAAAGCGAATAGAGAAAATATTTATTAGTAATAACATCTATGTTTGTCTATTAGCTTTGACAGCCTTTGCCCGGTAGTCTATTTTCAAGGAGATGGGCGCAAAGCAATTTATTGTATCCGTTAAAATTTATCTGTAATAGACAATCGTTTTTCTGTGGTTTTGACGCTTAACTGAAAATATGCAATACATTGTCTATTTGGGCTCTACTACAAGCGATGGTTTTTTGCTTCACTAAAGGTGGTCAAAATGTATTTTCTATCAAATATTACTATTAAAACCAGGAGCGTTATTTTGAAGCTGCTGCGACACTAAACAGCTTCACAGATGCAAAACTAGTAACAGTCAAGCACTAGACTACGCGAGTCTTCTGCTTGTGGTTTATTAGTTTCCTACTTACGTGTAACAAGTAATTGAACATACCGCGTGGGAGAGAAGCGAACTAATATCTAGTAACAACGTTCGGCGTTTGCATCTCTGCTGGTAATATCACTAATTATTACCAAGAGCACTACTCTTGCTTCGGAGCCTGCGCTTCTTATTAAATAATCTACGCTGTTTAGTTAAGCTACGAATATTACATCGAAACTAGGTAAACGAATCAAAATTAATCTTTTACCGTTATCAGCCTTTTAAGAATATAGAGAAGAATATAGAGACATCATGCTGCTCAAAAGCGTGTTGGTGGGCTTAGGGTGACGATAATTAATTCATTAATAATCCCGATCAGATGTTGATAACAATTGACCGAGATCGACGGCTTAACGTGCTCTCCAAGGCATGGAGTTGTTACACCACCGACTTCCCGACTCCGGACATAAATATACAGAAAATTTATTAAAATAAACATCTTAGAATTATTCCACAACCGATCCCAGGACCTTGTGATAGAAGCCACATAAACTAACCAATAGACCAATGAGGTAGTCAGCATAAGCGTAGGTATATTAAAGCTAATAATCCAAGGTTAATCGAGAAATAAGATCACTACCCTCAGCCCGTTACACTAACCATGAACTCAGTAAAGTAAATCGCCTCGGAGTCACAAGATGGCGCTCCTAACGCTCTCCTAATGGCACGTATAACCGTGGTATAAATAATTTTAGCGGCAATATGTGGCTCACAGTTGTTATAAGGGAAACAAATTCACTCGTCGCCTGCTATTATGGTAATGTATGGGTACAACGTGTTGGCGGCGAATGGGTTAGAATGAGTGAGAATGGATGAGAGTGGGTGAATCATGGCGGCGGAAGGAGAAATGACGACAATTTTTGTTTGTATCAACGCTCTTTGCGTGAAATATTGTGTAAGAGCCTGTGGTAGACAGAGATTTCCGTCATTTTATAAAAACTAAAAGTTTGTCAGTCTATTCTTCTACAATGGGTGCGAAGGCAACTATAATAATAATTGGAGCTTTGAAAAGGCAATAGGGTAGTTAACTTTAATGCGCTATGTTCGAGCGTCATAACTGCGCCCTACAGTCCTGCGCCACTTGTAAGTGTTTTTATAAATAATGATTAATAAGTGTTGTTTGTATGTGGTCCTGGTCTTCTCATCTCCAGGGTTGAATCTAGTCCCGAGCCTGGGCAGCACCATACTTACAGCACTGATAACAACACAACAACAAACAACAACAGCTTTAAATCCTGAGGACTTGATTTCCGATACTACTCAAAAAAAATTAAAAATATCTTACACGTACGCTTTCCACTGCATATGTTTTGTGATGTGAAGTCTATTTTTTATATTTTTTCCGAGATAGTATAAAAAGTCATGACCTCAGTTACTTAGCTTTGTGACAACTTTTTGCTAATTATCGCTAATGATATTAACTTCACAATTGTCTATTGTGCTTACCCACTATAGGAGTATGGTCTGACAAACCTTTAAAACTTATAAAACTGACAAAGGTCTAGCCACCACAGGCTCTAGCTCTATTAGGTGTTATATATTACATGACGCGCGACCTGTCAGTGCGACTCCCCAGATGTGACAGCAGAGATACTGCGACACAAAGCCAATGTGTATTTGAAAATATGATTTGTGTACACAAAAACAACGGAAAATTCAAAGGAAAACGTGACTGCAATCCTAAATAAGTAATAAGCTGCCTGAGATATAAAGCAGGGACCTGAAGTCAGAAAGGGTAGGAGTTCGATTATCCTTTGGCCTATCGTACCTACTCTCAAAACAAGCTAAGTTTGCTCGTTTAGATTCCGGTTTCTTTTGATTACATAGAGGTAAAAAGTAGCCTACGTCTACGTATGCCCTGCGGTCACACGCGTTTATGTTTTATCTCTGTAAGGATCTAGGGATAAAACGTAATATATGTGGTGTTCTAGAATACAATATATCACTTTGTCCAGATCCGTTAAGTCGTTCTCGAGTTATAAATAGTGTAACTAACACGATGTTGTTGTAAATGTAAAATAGCTTGCAATCTCCTTGTCTTTATTAAGCGTATAGAAAAGGGCATCAGCATTATCAGCCTACTAACGGCCTACTACAGGGCCAGGTCTCCCTCCTTATAGGAGAGGGGATATGGAGCGTACACCCACCACGCTGCTCCAATGCGGGTTGGCGGGCTTAGGGTGATAATGTTTCATTTATTAACGATCACTATCAGATGTTGATGACAGTGACCGTGACCGACGGCTTAACGTGCTTTCCGAGACACGGTGGTGTAACACCACCAACTTCCCGACTCCGGGTTTGGAATGTACTGAGAATTTCTTAAAATAATGAAAAACTCAGAATTATTCCGTGACCTGACCCAGGATTTGAACCCAGGACCTCGTGATCAAGGCCGGATAGGCTAACCACTAGACCAACGAGGCAGTCTGAGGTAGAAAAGGGCATAAGATACCTTTATTTAAAGAAAAGTCCCGTGTCTTCTCTAATGTAATAAAGAACATTTGATTTAAAATTTAAATACTAAAAGTATACTTTTATCATTAAAACTTCACAAGAAACGAAGACAAATGGAAACCAACAAAAAATAAAAAAGTAAATAAGTTCTCTTACTTAGTAGTTGTGATTTCAAAAGTTTCAAAAAGAAAGTATAAAGTAAATAAGCATTGAAACGAAATGGAAATAAGTGAACGTTAACTCAATATAGCGTCTCTGAGTGGTGCTCAAACATTCACAGACATTTTAAGAAGATTACTCTCAGTCGAGCGAGCAAAGCTGGGTGCGGTCTAGAACGCTTCGATACGCTATCACTTAGATTTAGTGAAAGTACTACTACCATGCCTAACTACTAATACTCCATGACTCATAACTTTTAAGAACATTAAGTTCACTCCACGACGGTTCAGTCGTTCACTGACGGGATTTATAAGACGAAGGTTATGGGATCAATTCCCGGCTGGGCCCGTTAAGATTTATCTTTAATTAGTCCAAATCTGTCCGATGGGAGGCTTGGCCCGAGGCTATTTGTCGGCAAAGACATACCGCTAAGTGATTCAGCGTTTCGGTACGATGTAAACCAAAAGTGGTGTAGATTTTTACCTACCCCCAAAAAGTTAGCTCGCATTAAATTTAGATTGCATCACCACTTACCATCAGGTATGTCAAACTTAACTTGCATAATCACATAATTTGTATGAATACAAGTAACCAATGAACCAACGAGGCAGTTGTCGTCTTTATCGTAATTTAATTTGGCACATCCCCCTCTACTTTCGCGACGGATCGTTATCAGATGAAAGTTCAGTCATTTCAAATACGAGAGTTACGAGTGGAGTGTTAACGCCATTTCATCGAAGCAGAAATGTAAATAGATGGAAAGAAGGGCGTAATAGAATATGTACAATAAAATATTTATAACTTGTAACCTGAGTGCCGAGTCTTCACCTTCGCGTTAAGGGCATATTTATATGGAACTGAAGCAGCGCCCCTACAATAAAATATTTGTAACTTGTATTTTTACCTGATCGGATTACCTTTGTATCCATACTTAATATTATCATGGCCCTTGACTGCTATCACACCAGATGTTAAGTGATGATGCAATCTAAGATCAATCTATCTATATACAAATAACTAAAATTGAAGAATCTCATAACAATTTTGGACTTAATGTCACTTACGCATTGAAAAGTTCTCTCATATCACCATCGCGCTTGCCAATTCTACCGCTTTGTGAATTTTTCTAAAGAGAAAATGAATTTAGCTGCATTTTTCAATTATTAAGTACATGTAAGTAAGACACTTGTTATTGCAAAACCGTTTAAAATTCCGCAGCTGTAGTGTACTGCTTATTATTCCGCCGCCGCCTGCCTGATTGCTCTTATATTAAACAAGGCGCGCGGACTATACCTAGATACTCTTAGCTTAGCTCTGCCACATCTATTTTTTTTCTATATAACCGACGATCCAAGCAACATTTTTAGACAAGTTAGTCGTGTTACACCCCCGTGGCTCGGAGAGCACGTGAAGCTGTTATCTGTCGTTCCCGGTCACTATCATTAACCGTAATAACAATCGTTATACCGAATAGTAATCGTTATTGAATAAAACATTATCACCCTAGGCCCACCAACCCGCATAGGAACTGTTTGGTAGGTCTAAGTTATATATATACTGTTAGCAACGGTATAAAATTCATTCAAACCATTTTTAATGACCTTACTACTCTTAATTTGTATTGGTAACAATGCCATAAGAAATTTTAACAAAAAATAGAACCGACTCAAAACGCACTACAAAGTAAAAAATAACTGTGTCATTTAGTTGCTTTAAGTTACTTAAGCATATCAAAGAATAAATATATTACAATGTCAATTAAAATCAACTAGCTGATTTCTTTACCATTGGTTGCATAACTGATATTCATGCAAATCAACAGCAACATTAGCTTATTAGTAATAAATCAATTGTAGAAACATGCTTTGGATTCTGAAAGAATATTTTTTCCAATCTATAAATAAATATGAGAAAAAAAGCGATCTACCAACTCCTAGCTTAGCTCTAGCACTTCTATTTGTTTTCCATATTGTTTTTCAATTTATAAGCAAATGTGAAAAAGATATCGCGTTATTAGCGAACCTCTTTGCTGTTACGTAATTTAGTCTATCGTTATTTAGATTTAGTCTATGTTATTTATGTTTCAAGCGAAAGCGCTCGAAATTGTATGAACGGGTTGATTAAATTTCAGTGTTGTGTTAGTAAAAAAGATATTACTAAATAGACGCAGGTCTTACTTTAAAAAAATATTACTTTTTAAATGATCGTTTTTCTAGTAATGGTAATATCTGCGTATCGCCTCCGAAAAGTACAAAAGTCATTTGTGGGATTGGGCTTACTCTTCTGCAACAAGTTGCCCAATTCAGTTCTTGATCTGCAAATGCATAAGTTTAAGCAATATATCAAAACTCACTTACTGAGTCAATGTTATTATATACTATTGATGAATTTTTAAATGACAATTAAAGATGTGGAGAGGCTCCAATATGTCCAATTGTATAAATCTAATAATCAGTATAAATCCAATTGTTCGGCTTTCAACTTCACACAAGTAGTGGAATAAATAATTTTTTGTAGCAATACAGTTAATATTGTAAAAATGAATGTTTTTTAAAGAGCAACTGTTGTGTTTTTTGCCGGCTCTTCTCAACAGGGCCTGCCTTCCGAGCCGGTGGTAGAGTCACTACAAATAGTCTAATTTGACGTTTCAAAAGTGCTTGTAATTAGCCTACTTGAAATAAATGAATTTGTTTTTTTTTATTTTGAAGTTTATTAGATACATAAATATTAATTGAATTTGTTATTTTTGCAAAATTTTGTTGTGTATGGCATACTCAATATACTAATTGGCTTTTAATGTAAAGTAATAAGCATTATCGCCTTTGAGTGCCCAATGTAAAGCAACGTCAACAAAAAAGAAATGCTCTATCAAATTATTAACTCTGTTTCTCTGTATCTACGTAAATTAAGCCGACGGTCTCGGACATGATCAATAATATCCGATCTTTAAATTTAAACAACCACGCTAAACTCGCCAGCCTACATTGGAGTAGCGTGGTGGGTCTACGCTCCATATTTTCTCTATTGCAAGGAGGGACTTCGCCGTTAAATTAGGTTGATAATTATGACTATTCATATGTATCGATTTATTTAATTTGCTCCTCCACTGGCGGGGCCCAAGCAACTAGTGGTCAGGACTTCAGAGTGAAGAACCTCCTCACAATACGCACCGTCTCAGAAATCACCGCCTTCTGCATCTGACCCTTGATCCAACAGTCAAGCGAAAGCTTCTTAAGAATTTGGTCGAAGCTTTTCGCAATAAGGCCATTGACTGAAATAACTATAGAAAAAATAATCGTCGACTCAACATTCCACATGGCGGTAATCTCATGAGCAAGGTCCAAGTGTTTTAACTCGTTCATGAACTCTCTTAAAACAAAATGCTGAGATAAAAAATAATTCGTCAGAAGCGAGACCAATGTTCAATCTAAGGTAAGACTTGTCTTTTACTTACTTTTGTAACCAAATATCGAAATTGTAAACAAATAAATCAGTGGAATCTCATCTTAGTCATACTGAGATTCAAGCACTCGCAACGCAATCAATAGATCCTTAAGCCGTCAAAGACGGAATCAATTCCGTCGGACGGCTCAATACATTATTGCCGAAGTAATTTTTCTCCCAATCCCCGCGTCCCTTGATTAGTGGCTCGTTCCTTTGACAAGTCCCTCGTCAATTACGGGACGGGTGGATTGGCCGGGACCGCGGCGGGCGGGACGCTGTCGGGTCATTTGCCGGGACGGCGGGACGCTGATGTCTTCGATAAATACTTAAATACACCGCACCGTTTCAATATCTAATCATGCGAATAATCTTAGATGTTGGGTCTGTTTTGTTGACGCTACAGTTTTGCACGATGTTTTATGGTGTGCTCGGGGCAAAGCCTTTTTTAATTATTATATTATGTTGTTAAATTATTCAAATAAATTTTTAATAATTTTGACTAAAATATTTATTTTATTGATGCCTCGATATAAATTAAGTATGTGGCTTTATATCACTTGGTCAGAGTCATTTTTTTAAGAATTTTTTAGAAAATAATGTGGCGATATGAAGTTATGAACCCCGTGACTCAAAGAACAAGTTAACTATCGGACATCATTACTATAAACCTACTATAATAGTGATCGTTTAAAAAGAATCAGACATTATTGAAATTAAAAATTAATTTAATTCAATTAGGGTTATTTTACAAGCACTTGTGGACTCTACCATCGGCAAGCCCGCTAGGATTAGGTTACATTATTCTAAGCCCGCCAAACCGCATTAAAACAGCGTGGTGGGTGTCAGATTCATATCCCCTTTTCTATAAGGAGGGCCTGTCTCAAGGTAATTTTCTGTAATCATACATAAGTACATAGTTTTATTATTACTAAACAAAGGACAGAGTGCCTTTTTTCGAAAATAATCAAGTCACATCCAACAAATTGTTAGAAAAGGTAAATTAAATACGAGGTGGGAGGTGCCGTAAGGACAATTGTTCCCAAAATTTAATAAAACCTTCATTAGTAGAATCCCAGAATAAGGATAAATTTTGGGTTAATTAAAACATATGGCGACCCTACCACTGAGTTACTCTCATTGGATGTTGGGGGTCGGATAAAAAGCGATGCCGACGTGTTAACGGGATAGTTATGGGCTAACACGCACTGTAATAATGTCTTTCCGATCTGATTTCGGCCAGGGAGAGATTTTTGAGATAAGCGATCTACGCAGGAGGTGCACTTTTATTTTAAGAACCCTGGCTGAAGTTATAGGCATGTAAACATAGAGGAAACAAAGTTGCGAGTTAGTCCCCGTCATTCGCAAACGCCAACTACAGACGATATGTTGTTCTACGACTTGTATTGCTGATTTGTATGAAAACAATAGTGTCGCTGCGACGTATCGTCTGTGGGTAAGACCTAACACCTTAATACGATCGGGATGACAAGACAATCTTGCCCTACATAACGATATGTATTTACAGAAAACACACAGACTCATTATTGTTCCGATGGCACCCACACTAGTTATACGTGCAATGCTACTAAGAGTGTGTAGGCAGCCTTACGAGTAGATTAAAAACGACACTACAAATATAATATCATACAAATATCTGCCCACTGAAACGTGTAACGAGCAGACCGAGCTCTCTTATTTAGATGCTTTAACGAGGAAAAATAGGAAAAATTGAAACAGTGTCCAGATTCCCTTCGTGCCAACATCGTTAACAGTCAAGCATTTCCTTCGGAGGTAATAAGGAAAAGTATAAAGAAAATGATATCCCTCATTCCGAGCGATTACTATGAACAAGCATTCCGCCCTCGGGCGAAAAATACCCATGCCTTATGTTTAAAAACAAATTGGGGAATTACTTTTATAGTCCATCTATTTCGGGAAGTCCGTTTGGGTTTGGATGTAATTGTAAGGTTTACAGACAGGTGTGGTGAACTGAAGGAGTGTATTGAGTTGACCAAAAACAAAGACCTAGCTGGCGCTACCGTTAGTTTATTTTACACTAACAGTCTTTGACTTTCATACAAAGTTTCCCTATCTATTTTACCCTCCCAAATTAAATTTACTTAGTTTCACATAATCGTATGTGTTTTTCCCTCAATCACATATCCGAAATAGTTGTCCCCTATTTTTACCCCCCTTAAGGTGAAATTTTTACAACCTTTGAACGGCGTACATTTATTTATTCTAATCAAAAGCCTAAATAATACCTAACATTCAAGCTTCTAACAACTTTAAAAAATGTCGTAAATTTCATATAAACTTTCATCTCTCTCTAGATTGTCTCTGTGCCAAATTTCATTTAAATATGTTCAATAGTTTCGAAGCCAATGCAAACAAATAATCAAATAAAAAATATTAAATTTGCTATTACTAGTGTGCTAAAGGCCCCGAAGACTACATTTTAATATGTAGTTTGTAGAACGAATCGTTATAATTTGCGCACTTGCATCCATCTTCATACTGATTAAGAAACCGACTAAACAATCGGTCGATGAAACGTCTCTCTGCAGGGACTCTTACTTTGTTACTTGCTTACGCGAAACAAACGAAATTTTAATTACAATTATAAAAAGCTTATTTCAAAATTGAATTTCCGTCTGTAAGCGGCCTTATGAAGAAAACGCTACATCATAAAGGGAAACCGTTGAGTAATTACTTCGTAACGTACCTAACTTTGTATTGCGCGAATAAAGTGTCTTTGTTTTTTGTTTTTTGAGCGAAATTTTTTTGAATTAGGTTTGTTTTAAAAGGCTTTAGAAAATGGTAAAATTTTCACAGTTTTCCGTTTGCGGGGAATTGCTGTTTGAAATTTTTACCCTATTGTTGATTGTTGTGCAGCTGTTGTGCATTCGAACATAATAAAATATAATTTAAATTGGTTCAAATTTTATATGTAGGGTATTTAACTAAAATGCAAGTATGCTTTTTAAAACTTTTTAGGTATTATATATTTATTTTTAAAATAACATTTTCTTACATAATATGTAGGACAATGTGACTGACTCCGGTATTTCTAAACATGCATGACAATCACTCTATCAATGTGTGCTTGAACCTTGAACAAACAATCACACAGATCATTTTTTTTTATTTTATATGCCTTTTACCTGTCACGTTGACACATTTCAGTAATTTTTCAGTTCCGTCATGTTTTTTTTTTTTGCTTATTTTGATTATGTTGTTAGTGTCTACACACTACACAAACGGTGTCCGAGGCCAAGTAAACCTATCTACTGTATTAATAATAAAAAAATATAATGTACAGTTTTAGCTACTTTACGATTTTATTGCATTGACGATTTTTAATATAGATTGTTACTCGTATATCGTAATAAGTTTACGTTGTACGTCCCGCTGACGTAGCGCGCTCTCTAAAAAGCGAGCTCCCATTATAATATGAATCTCATCAGATAATGGAGTTGGAAAGCGATTTAACTTGCGTTTGCGATTTGTGTCGAACCGAGTTCACTCCGGCAGCAACTTCGGAAGCTACGGGGAGTTATTGTTATTGCATTGATTTGTTTGATTTAAGCTACGGTAAGACGACACGTTCGCTCTAAGGCGGAACACAAACGTGGACGCTGATATCAAAAAACTACCTAAGCTGCTGCAAAAAAGCTTGGTATCCTCAGTAGGGTGAAGCAGTACTTCACGCCACACCAATTGCTCACCTTATATAAAGACCAAGTCCGGTCGTGCATGGAGTAATACAGTCACCTTTTTAATCAGTATACCTCTGGACGCTGTGGACCGCCGAGCCAGGAGACTTATTGGCTCTGATCAACTACTTGCAAATCTCCACAGCCTTGAGCATCGTCGGTTGGTTGCAAGTTTGTCAGTCTTTTACAGGATATATTTCGGTGAGTGCTCTCAGGAGCTATTTGACCTCGTACCTCCTTTACCTTTTTATCATCGCACTGCAAGACACCGGGTGGGATTTCACCCCTGCGTCGTTGATATTCCCAGGACCCGTACAAAGCGTTTTGCATCGTCATTCATCATACGCATAGCTAAGGTCTGGAATGCTCTACCGAGATCAATATTTCCTTGTTCTTACAACTTGGGTAGCTTTAAAACAAGAGTGAATAGGCATCTTCTAAGCAAGCGCGTTCCACCTTAGACCACATCTACACTTACCATCAGGTGAGATAGTGGTCAAGCGCGGGCTTATTTCTTATTAAAAAAAAAACCGTTGTATTAACAATTGTACATTGTTTTTGTTCCTATGTATTTTTCTATTTTGTAAGCTCTTTTCTTTGGTGTACCATAAAGAATATTTCATTAATTCATTCAGGCGGTCTCGGAGAGCACCTGAAGCTGTCGCTCCTGGTTTTGATTATTATTAACATATAATACAGAGCCAAACATTATCACCCCAAGCCCGCCTGCATTGGAGCAGCGTCCTGGGTTGCTCCTAATCCCCTATTCTAAATGGAGAGGCATGCCGTATAGTGGGCTTTTAACTCGTCAAGGTGTGAAGAGGCAGCCGGACACCGCTTTTATGTACATGTCAGTCACGCCCGCGCCTACAGTGATCAAAATAATAGGCTTATTATAAAAATAATGACATATTTAATGAAAAATTATATACACAAATAACTACACATTTCAAAGCCAAACAAATAGAAATAAAACCTTAAACTATACCGAGTCAAGAAACTAAACGGAATCAAGCCGTCGTACAGGCTTAACGTAATTAAATTAGGCTAACTAAATCTGTAGGGTTTAAAAAAAAAGCTAAACACTTTAGTTCATTTGGAAATTACCTACAACTTTAAACTGTTTATGAATAAATTTATATTATTTCAGGTCTAGAAAAAGCCGCCACTTTAACTTTTTGTGAACGACGGAAAAAAGAAAAGTTTAAATTAAAGGGTTAAGTTTTATGTATGTCTGTCTATAGCATCGTAACTTCTAACCATACGGATGGTCCTTGTGCGAATTACTGTTTGTAAGATCAGAAAGACAGACAATTCTAAGTTATATCATAACTATTTATTACGCTGGGAGTTAAAGGACCAAACTTCGTATCTTGGTTTTTTTGTTTTAAATATATTAAACCATTGCAAGAGCTAACAAAATTCAAATCCTCGTAGTTCGTTTTCTACCAACACAATAAGGTAAACTGTATTAGAGCAAAGTGCTCTTACAAGTGTTAATAATATTACACAGGAGCCGGGCGTGGGCTGAGGCTTAAAAATATTAAAAGGCAATTGAAAATACTCGAGTTAAGCACATAATCCCACTGATTAAACGCGGCTAATGCGAGGAACTCCGCCAAAGTCCGCCAGAGTCCGCCGGGAGTATAATCCGGTGGACTTAGGTGGACGCGCGCACGGAACAGATCGCTGGGGGTTTAGAGGCTTTACTCTTTCGTTGGTTTAATTATTCCTACTTGGAGGCAATCGATGGAATACTGCCGCGTACCTGTACAAACTAATTTCAACAATAATCACTTATCTACAAATCAGATTTTCCAGATCGTTTATGCCGCGTAAGAAATCAACTTCCTGTTACGGTATTTCCTGGCTATTTTAAACATGGGGGTATTTAAGGGGTGAATAAACCAATTAGCAGTGCCTTTAGTATTGCAAATATACATGTTCGGCGGTAATCACTTAACATCAGATGACCCACATACTCGTTTGTCCGTTTTAACAGCGATAAAAAAACGAAAGGTATTGTTGCAGTATGACAGACTTATTAGTTTGGAACTTATACAGGACCCTTACTCATATAAGTTTGTTTATGCACGTAGCGTGCTTTGTAGCGTGCACTGCAATTACTGACGGTTCCTAAGCACTTGTCCTGTCTTCTTTGAAGTATACCGAACTATCGGTGTCATGTGTGCGTGTGTAGGTACACGCGCGAACTCTTGCGATTTTGTATGAATAAGTAGTTACCAGGCTCGGAGCCCTAGTCACCCTTAATCACACTTAAAATTCACGTTTTAGCCGTTTTTATACTTCAATAGCGTGGAAAATCTCACGACAGTTTCAATTTCATAACGTTACATGCATGTTTTATGATAAAAACCTTTATTTATCCAATAAGGCTTGCAATACACACTTCGACATTAATAAGGATCATGTTCTTTAGTTTAGTGCGGCCTAAGCGACCCATACACCGCAGCGAGGCTTAAATTACCGGGCGTGCGCCTGTGGGGGTTATTTAACGGTATTTATCGTCCCAGCGCTGGGGTAATAAAGGCCCGTGGATGTGTATTTATGTGGGCGATGGCACGGAGCGTCGCGAGGGTTGTATGTACATCCGGGATGTCACTCCACTTGAAAGATCTATTTTCCGAGCTAGCTTCTGTTTACTATTTATTAGAGTAGTCAATACACGTTCAATATCCTAACCTAATACTCTGTAACGCTACCATACCGTAGGTAATTAGGTATAGTCAAAACCATGCTCGTATGTTCTCTACAATCCCTACATCTAAGTAAACGAAAAATTTATTGCAGTTAATATTGCTTAAGAAATAAACGCTACTCAATTGAAGGCAAAGGGGACCATCAATCATTTTGTACATGTTCAATATTATATTTAAAAGAAATATTTGTAATAATGTTATGTTTTTTCTGTTGTTATCAAAAACATTTCCGTTTCCTGCCAACTCGCAAGTCATCCATCATTCGCGAGGAGGCGCACGGGGTTTGTGTTTATTACTATTAGGACAGGAGATAATTTATTACAGACAAAATACCTACAGCTGTATCAGGATATCCTCAGTTGATTAACAGTTCAAGTGTAGACTCGAATTTGAGAGATCCTTAGTTCAATTCCGATTGTCTATTTTAGTGTCAACTCTTAAGATTTTTAGTGTGATTGTGTTTTTTAGTTATCAATATCATTTGAATTCGTTAATTTCAAGTAGGCTTAATTTTGAAGAGGCACTTTTGAAAGGTTTGATTGTTTTTAGTGATTCTTCCACCGGTTCGGAAAACAAATTCGCGTAGAAGAGCGTGTAAGAAACTCATCAGCAGCAACGAGGGTTTAATTTTGCGCAGTGCGTTCCTGGACTAACATAATATAGGGGAACGGAATATCTCTCTTATATGACTTGGCCTTAGAAATTGAACTCCTTCGAAGGCTGAGCAAGGTCGTTCTTCTGAATCTGTCCCCGTGGTTGAAAAAACCGTGGTGCCAAGAAATCGAAGATCGTAATGCGGACATGATTGCCAGCTTAGCGCGCCTGCCGAATGTCTTCGTCCCCAATTTCACCCCCATTCTTTGTCCCCGTCCCGCTAAAGGACAATGGGGATACAATAAAAAGTAAATTCTATTCACAAGTAACAATAGCTTTACAGAATATCCAAGGACATGGGCTTTTTATAGGCGATTCTTGGAGTCATCATGTTGGGCGCCATTTTGACGGTTGCCTGTGTCATAGAACAGGCCTAAGACCCACGCTGTTTTTTTTTTCGAAGTTGCTCGCATCGTTTCATAATCAGCATACTTATGGGTGTAAAGATGTAGAGTTAAGACCTACTACGAACTCCAATGCCGTTTGGTAGTGGTGATATTTGTTGGTAATAATAATCCTTAGGATGGACGGTTTGACGTGCCCTCCGAGGAACTGGGTAGTAACACCACCAATCCATCTACGGAACTGAAAAATTCTATTGAGTTGACAATTTACTGATACCTTCTATACGTACTCTAGTACCTTAATAAATAAATACTATAAGAAATACAACAGGACAATTACACATCGCTATACAGCCCCAAGGTAAGCTTAGGTAGCTTGTGTTATGGGTACTATGTAACTGATGAATATTTTTATATATATTATATATAAATACTTATAATATACAGATAAACACCCAGACACTGGAAAACATCCTTGCTCATCACACAAACATTTTTCCAGATGTGGGAATCGAACACACAGCCTAGGAGTGCAGAAGCAGGGTCATTACCCACTGCGCCACACGGCCGTCGAACTTAACTACTGTATGGATTTTAATGCAGTTTTCATCATTAGAGAGATGATGCACTATTCTATGCAAAATCCTGGCGTTAGTTATATAAGATTTAAGGATTTTGTAAAACTCTTTTACCTTAACAAAGTGTTCTCTTCATAAGCTACAAATATTTAACTTAGAAGCCTCGAGTAATTTACACAAGGCTGAGAGGAAATTATGCAATGTTTAAAGCAGTTACTAAGTAAACGTCTCTAACAAGCGTTAGGTTTTAGTTTTCCCAAGCTTTTCTACTTTTTCTTCACCCTGGGAGTACCTTGTTTTACTAAGTTTCAGTTTTAACAAGAGTGTTGTTTGAAACAAAAATGTTCTGAATTTTATTCACTTCACTGCAACTCCATTGTTTTTCGTTTGATACAAATTTTATTAAAAACATAGAAAAAGCCTATTTTCAATTTACTTGTGAAATATTAAAATGTCCATGAAATAATTTAAAAAAATTTGTGAAATTTTTGTATCTGAAAGTTTCAAATAAACACAATAATTTTCTCCGAAATTTTCAAGTTAATCAATTTTATTTAACATTCATCGTTTTTAATTAACTTTGATCATTGAATTTTTAAATTGAAACTGAAGAATCCATTAAAACGTTATTCCAATTATGTTGAAAAAATAGAGCAAACTAATAGAGTTGTTACCAACCAAATATTTTTTTATAACTCAAGCATACAATTTTGAACACACCCGAACACCTGAACAGGGTACCAGAGCATCAAAAATGCTAAAATTAGTTAGTAACACATTCACATTAATGTATCAAAAAATACATATGTATGTATAGGTATATAATAAATTGGCATTCAATTTAGTGGTGCGTTTCACAACAAAACCAGAGCATCCTCAGGAGATGTTAACTCTACAATGTTCAATTGTAAAAATACTATTCAATTGAAAACAATTGTTCATTGAATATTATAAACTCAGCGTCTCCTGAGGATACTCAAGCGATACACTGAAGATATTTAATTACCCAATCAAGTTAAATTTCCACAAGTATCTTTTCCATCCACCTTGATAGGCTAAACTTAACTTCGTTGTAGTTAAACAGGGAACGGGCTGCTCATGCTCACTCGCTCCGTAGAAAAAGAACGGGAGGTAGGAGACGCCGTTGTCTCCAGCCATCCCGCGCCGGGTCGTCAAAGTAAATAATTCTCTGATCTTTTGACGTCTGAAATAGGGCGCAGCGCAGGCGGCTCCGCTGGATTTTAGTGGGTATTCTGGGTGCTCTACAGCCAGCAAGTCCCACATACCCGGACGGACATATCCGGAGGATGCGCAGTTCTGTTCTGCGCAGCCTACGACCGGGATGCGTAAATGCATTTCCCAGCGTTAAAAATAATGGGGCTAGCTCGGAATAAAAGTATTTGACCATAGCATAGTATAAAATATCACGCAATTAGTAGAACAATGAATACAGGCTGCATCTATTCTATTGCATCAGAATTGGTGGTTTTGCGATTTAGATTCGTATTCGCTTTTCGTGCTAAATAGCAAGAAAAATCACCTATTCAATAAAAATAAAGAACTTACAGGAAAATAGGGACCACAAACCACCAACAAAAGGTGGAGTGAACTTACGCAGGTGACAAAGTCCAGAGAACAAATAACAAATAGACAATTGGAACGGTGCGCGGCAGGGCGTTAAAATGGCAATTAAAGCGACAGACGAACCGAGTTGTATTCCGAACCTGTATTTAACACTACAATACTTGTATTTCCAACGTGTATTTAACACTACAATAAGATATAAATTAAACAAAACAGTTGGCGTTTGATTACGGATAGAGCGACAATTAACGCGGATTGTGCTACGATTGTTACGATTAGGTATATTTATTAATTTGTAAACATGAAGTTATATTGTGTGCTTTAGTTTAAAAATCAAACTGATACATGACTACATGAGTAAGGGTGTCAGTTCTTAGTCGACTGCATACAGCAGCAGAAACCCACCACAACCCATGAATCTTTTCAACCTCTCGATCATTTGGGCCCAATCTCGGGAGGGCAAGCCGGACTCCACACTTCTCTTCGCGTTTCATCACCGGGCCGCCTCTTGATCTCTCGTTGACTCTCTACAAGTTCTCTATGTTCTCGCCCTTGTCTCTATAGTACACTCGCCCCCTTCTGGTACATGCACGTCGCACAAGGCGACTCGCTCGCGACGCCGTGGTTCTTAGCAATTCCACATCACCTTTGCCTTGTGTTCATCGCTACGAGACGCTCCGCCTCTGCGCGAACTCCCGTAGCTTATCTACCGAAGTAGGCCGCCGAGCTTACATATCCTAATAATAAACAGGACCCACTTCTTCTTCCTAAATTTTCCATTTGTAAAAGCCCGATTAAAACTCACAGCGTGGTTTAGAAGCGACTGACGAAACAGACAAGGCGGAAAACCTACTACACAATGTATAAATAAAAATTTCTCACAAGACAATTAATTTAGAAAACGTTCAAGTGTCCGCGAGCAGTTTGCAAAGCGCTTATCTCCTCGCAGCAGACGCCGGCCGGCGGGGCGTGGCGTGGCGGAAATAATGGAAAATAATAAATTTATGGAAAACAATAGCAAATTAGCGAGCCAGCCACCGCGATATCGCCGCCCGGTCGACGGGCTGACGGGAAACGGGAAAGTGACATTTACAACAAGAAAATCTTAAATGCCACTGGCGTTTGAGCCAGATCTAAAAGTATTTAAGTTTTCTAAGTAACTACAATTACTAAGTTGATTGTGACAGCCACCGACAATTACTGAGTTGATTGTGAAACTTCGGCTGTGGTTAGTTACCACCTTGCCGGCAAAGAAAAGGGTGTGAATATAAAGATTGCATCATCAATTACCATCAGGTGTGATTGAAGTCACTATGGCCAACTTGTAGAGAATACAAAAATAAAGTCTCCAAATGTTCAGATCCACGACAAGTCAATTCCATTCATATTTATCTGCCGAGCAACCCGTCGTCGCCCAAAGACCGATGTTATTGTGCAACCCGGTCGAGTCGCCGCTGTCCAAAGACCGATGTTATTCTACCAAGCCCGGTCCGTATTCTACGTGTTTACATTTTTACACTCGAAATAGCGTTTGCTCTGCGGCCTCTCGACCTTATTACACTCTGTATCCAGTGACCAACAATAAAAGGTTATTAATTTGCCCGGTATGTTGTGTTTGGCAACGTTATTGCGCTTTCTTGTGAAACACGAACTCATTTCTATTTAATTTAATACGTCCTTATATCATTTGAATACGTTTAAGCACAATTATTAGGAACGAAGGTATACACCTACTCGTATTTTATATATATTAACTGCCTCATTGATCGAGTAGTTAGTTTTTTATTGGCTGATCACGAGGTCCTGGATAAATATTGAATTATATAATAATTGAAAGACGTTAGCTTAGAGTTGAGAAATTGGAATAAATAAAGAAAATGCTAAGAACACATTCAACAAAGGGTCACCCACAGTCTATAAATGTTATATTTGCTACAAAAAACTCTACTAATGTTAAAAAACAAACAGACACACACGTACGTCGAAAGGTACTAAAAATATCTCAACCAACACACCACACTCAACAGCCTTGTGTACCAATCCAACATTTACAAATTCACATTTCCCTGTAAATCCAAGCCGAGATTCCTGCAAGCGAAGCCTTATCGATGTAGGATCGTACAATATATCAAACGACTCATCCTGTCCGACCGGAAGAGGTGGCGGCCATCTTTGGACGGGCTATCGGAACGTATCTGAGACTCGGTGATATATTGTGCACTTTACAGGTATTTGAATGTTACATCTACTATGTTTCATTGAGATAGACAGTTTCTTAGAATTGTGTTCTGAGCTTTTTAGGGATCCGCAGCTTTAGAAGACCAATTGAAAAGTTACAGATAAACATGAAATATAATTAACTCTCTTTGTCGGGCAGGATATTTTTATTATACGTATGATCATCACCGTTTCACCCTTATTGCTAGAAGGTAACCTACCACCTTCCCATGGCCTTATCAACCTCGCGGTTATGCAGGCCGAATCGTCAGGAGAGCGAACCGGAATCCGCACTTCTCTTCGCGTTTCATCACCGGGCCACCTTCTTGACTCCCGTACAAGTTATTTATCTCTGTCCCTCCATTTCGCACTCTCCCCCTTCTGCTAGAAGGTAAGATAAAACTAAAATCCGCAATACTGATCCAATGCAAATGGTTCAGTCTACTTTACACTTTCACAAATGTAACGAAAGACAGTGCCGCCAAGCGATTTAGCGTTCCGGTACGATGTCGTGTAGAATCCGAAAGGGTTGTGGATATTGTGCTACTCCTAACTTGTTAGCCCGCTTCCATCTTAGATTGCATCATCACTTACCATCATATGTGATTGCAGTCAAGAGCTAACTTGTAGTGGATAAAAAAAAAGAAAAAAAACCAAATAGAAATTCAAGTTTCTTTTTCATTAACTGGTTACGAAAGACAGCTATGAAAGTGGCCAAATTTTTCTTAATTAATAACCAGGTACGAAAATGGAAATAAAAATCTTCTTTCGTAGCTAGTTATGAAACTTGGTTACGAAAACGACAAATTAATTCCGTTTTCGTAGCTGGTTATCAAAGGAAGAAAAAAATTCCACGTTCGTAACTGGTTACGAACCATGCAAATTGGCGCACTATAAGTGTGAAGATTTTTTTGAAAAAAAGAAATAGCCGCAGACTAACTATCAAACCAACAAGGTAGGTACGCTATAACTATGTGCAATGCTAATAATTTTAGAGCAAGACCTAAAAACTTCATACAAAGTCAATATTATGAAAATCAGCACAAAACTTTTTGAGCTTAAATAGCGATTAAATTTTTCATAATAATAATATGTTCGCTTAATTGGCACGACAGGGCGTGATACATGGTGTTCCGAGTTCAACACAGCGCGTATTGTTAGGTATAATTTGAGCCAAATGAAAATGTATGAGGGTTTAATTAAAATTCCGGCCTGAGCGACGTTAAATGTTTATTGTTATGATGTAATTGTATGAAGCGCGTTGTGCCCTTTTATTTGTTGCTGCCAGCTTCTAAAAACACATTGTTCCTGTATTATAACGCAGATTCTGAATAAATTAGGCGCCATCTTGGTTACGCATAATATTAAAAAATATATTACATGTAAGTTCCACAGACAAAGGTGAATGTATTAATGTGTTAGGTTAAAATTGTACAGGACATACACATATATTATAATTATGATACATACATATAGAATTCTAGCGTATGTCCTTCCTCAGGTTCTAAACTATCTCTGTACCAAATTTCATTTAAATCTGTTTAGGCGTTATTGAGTAACGAACAGACAAAGTTTCTTTCGCCTTTATGTTATTATAAAAATACACAGCATTTAACTAGCATTGGTTTTATCTCAAATTACTTATTATTTAAAAGTAAGCAGTATTTCACGTGTGCATATATTGTATATTACTAACTTCATCTACGAGTATATTTTAGAAGAATATTCCAGTGAATTCTATATTACAACGAGGTGTTGATTTTGAAATGAACAAAACCTCAAAATGTTATTTTTATGCGGTCAAGAAGATTAACAATTTTCAGTCACGTCAGAGGTCAGACACGATGACGGGCTGATTTTGTAAATTAATGAGAGTTCGTTAAGTAGTCTTATTACCCTTGTTTAAGTAAATAAGTAAATTTAATTTAACAGCATTTTACCTAGTGGTAGGGAAATCGGAAGTCCATCTTTTGTTTTTTGAGTGACACAAACACGACTTAGGTCATAAATTGTTTCTATTATTCTACCTGTTTATAATGTACTATTATTTATTTGGTAAGATAAATTAACTTAAATTGTTGCTACAAAAAGACAAAATGATAGTAAATAATTAAAATAACTATTAACCATAACAATTCTTACTGACGCAACATCGAATCATCCTGTACGTCTTGGCGCAAATCTAGGCTATGAATATCATATGGTAAAGCTGTCAGTTTCAATGCGGCATACAAAGGCGCTTAATCGACGCCATCATGGATATAAATCCGTCTCACTCCATCACATATAATAGTGTCATATATGCAGTTGGTGTCGTCTCCCTCTGTCCATCAATCACGCTAACCGATACTGTAATGGCGGAGTGATTAAGCCGGGCGGGATTTTAACGAATTGCTGCCTCGTGCATCGATAGCTGTATATTAGTGATGTAAAGTACACTCGCGTTACGTGAGAGGTCCTGGATTTAATTACCGACGCGGGTCAATTTTTTAAACTTTTTGTGAGAGTTTCAGTAAATACTACCGCTAGGTTTATTTCTGTTGTCACTCAGCATTACTGTGTTTCAGCCTAATGGGCATGGTTGCTGGTGTTATCACAGGCACATGAGGCTTAACACCTGATTCTCAATTTGATTTACTGGGTAGCATTTTCAATGACGTATTTCTTGCAGACCGTGGAAAGCTTTACTCTGTTACTTAAAGATGATAGTTTTTCAATTACCATAAGGTATGACATTTGTTTAGGTACATCAATTGTTACTTTTAAAGAACAATGACTTTTATCTTCCTTCCACTAAAAGTTCAAATTAAAAAAAAACTTGTTTTTGTGTTGACATACAGTGTATTAACGGCAAATATTCTTGGAAGCAATCGGCTCTTCTTCCTTCATACAAGACGGGATGACCAAGATTGTAAAATAAGAAATAACAAAATAAATTGTAACATTCATTTTTAATTTTTTATTAAATTTTAATATTAAATAATTTAATTTATTATTTTTTAGCAACTGCTGAGTTTATCTGTGTTCCGAACCGGTGGTAGAGTCACTACGTAATGACAGAACTTTTGATTTTTGATTTCGAAAAGGAATTCGTATTTTTCCACTGCGTTAGCCCTAGTAATTTATCCTATGCGTCGATAAAGCTAACAGTTATCCTTCATTAGGTATGTATACACACACATACCTAATGAAAGGTGTAAAGGTACTTGAAATTATTGTAAAAATAAGGCGCCTCCGATCATTTTTAATTAAAAAAATTTCTTGTCCTAATTACCTTCCTCAAACTTCCCTTTATCCTACACCTTTCCTTTAGTTCCTTACAAGTAAATTGACCTTTTACTGTATGTTAGGAACACATTACATAGTGAGTTTAGGTTAACTCGATAGCAAGTAAGTTAGCTTCAACTCCACAAGTTAACAGTACCGCAACATCCCTACAACTAAACTAAACTACGGGCAGGTACAGTCGACAACTTAACTTTAACACGGGGCTCAATTCTTGAAAAGGTATATGTATTCAAATGATTAAGGATACCTGCCTATCTCGTTGGTTTGCTAGTTAGCCATGTGGCTTAGATCATGAGGTCCTGGGTATAAACCCTGGAACCAATATATAACCTAAAGTATTCAACTGAAGTATCGCGGAAAGTGATACAAAAACCAGAGACCTCGGCTGTGAGTGAATGAGTTACTTGACTCTCTACAATTGCAAATATTGTAGAAATAACATTTGTTGCGGTCAGTGAAACGAATGTAGAGGTTATTGATGTAGATGTGGAATATCGGTGTTTCGATATAATTCACGGACATTTAAGAATAATTTTAATACCGCAATATAACAAACCGTTTAATAGTCGTTTTTTTAATAACCGTTTAAATGCAATTTGTAATGGGATAAAAAATATATTTTCTTGTGGTATAAGTCACGGGCGTCTGTTAGTATTCTGTAATTGCCACCTGACATTCAGCCTTAAATGCGTCCTAAATCAAAGTTGGCGACAGTAGCCCGCAGGAAGCTTCGCTGAAAGTTGCACAAGTTAAATCATTATGTTTCGCTTACTCTACGAGTAGAGAGCTAGTTTAACGAGACATGCTTTGCACAATAGTTTGTTAAAACTGATAATATTCATTGTTTAGCTCTTTATAACTTTGTTTCTTTGTTGTTTATCGTCCTTTTAAGAGAACTTTACGGAAATCTTTACCTACGGTATATATCAAAAAACGGAATTTATATTTAGTAGAGTCACTGATGAATACGAAGTAACAAAAGTGTTTGTAAAGTAAGCCTGCTTGAAATAAACGAATTTTAATACAAAAAAGGAACACTTTGATGTCCATCAGATCGTTACACGTGGAATAAAATTACAATTAATATTGAATGATTTATAAAATTCAGAGTTTCAAGTAAAGTTTAAAGCAGGTATGACTTTGAGACGCACTTTCAACTAAGCAAAAAGTACAACTTAAATTAATTTCTTTCAAGTAGGTTTCTACGCTTTTTTATTCCAGCACTTTAGAAACGTCAAAGTAGGTACCTACTAATATTGGACCGGTTAGAAATGCAACTTCTAAATAAAAAATAGAATACATCTACTAACCACGTTTAAGCAGTTCTTATAGTTTCGGAAAAAATTGGCTGTGACATACGAACAGACGATCAGACAGACAGACATGACGAATCCATACGGATTCCGTTTTTTGCCATTTGGCTACGAAATTCGAAAACAATATTATAGTGAACTTATAACTGGGTAGCGACAGTGAACAATGAAGTACGAAAATTTTAGCTCAAGACAAATGGGGCGCATGCTGGCTGCATGCTGATAAGCGGCATGCTATCTGCATGCTGCTGGAATTCTAAATTACATTATTTTTCTTGCACAGAAGGAATTTTGAAAATAATTTAGATTTTTTTTTCATCTTAATTTCGAAGTCAAACATAGTAAAGTGGAAATTCTTAAAGCTATCTGGGTTTGTTAATTAATCTTACTTATAAAGCAAATAACTAAACAAGACAGACAAGAAAAAATTGTTTCAAATATATTTATCTCTACTGTAAAGAGTATATAACTAAAAACAAGGTCTGGAATCAATGGAATTTAGGAACATGTAATATTTTAGTAATTCCTTCAAAGTTATTTCGAAGGCTATTTCCAAGTAAATTAGAACAGACATTAACATAATTACGTTAAAAAGCATTATGTAAAACTAACCAAACTAATAACAATTTGTTTATTCTACAATTATTCTGGCATAGACACTGAAAACCTTTTATTATAATTCTAACAATTATTTTTGAACCAGGCAACCCTTGCATTAATTAAATTAAAATTCCCGAAGCCTTTGCAACAATATACCGTTGAGAAATATCCATTTAACAACGAAACAAACAAAGTTGTGTCGCAAACTTCATAAAAAGGAGCTTTTCAAAAATGAGCTCAAAAAGCATAAAAGCGCTTCGTTATCCTGCCTCTAATGACCGTAACCCGACACTGCACCGGAAGTCGGCCGCCATCTTTCTTCGTTACGTGCCGTAGAGCCTTCGATGGCGCACTTCCGGTTTGTATCGCGTTTGTAACGGCGTATATATTTTAAAGCGTTGCAAAATTAAATATGAAGTGCCTCCACTGTCTAGTGGTTAATCTTTTCACTAAGGTTCACGTTCTGGATTGATTACGCAGATGGAAATTTAATACGAATTTGCTTATTAAACCTATCTCATATTATTACTATATATAAGACTAGTCTAAACTGTAAAGTCTTACCATGCTTTACACAGGGTACTCTTTTAACATTTACTTTACAGGCCATCGAGTTTTCAATCTACTTGTTCAGTCTGTTACCAAAAGAATTGTTCCTATATAACTTGGTTGTTATGAAAGCCTCACAATAGAGAAGTATCGTTCCACATCAAAAAGTTCCGAGCAAGTTGCCGTTACCGCGAGCTGTCAAACTTGTCCCGGGACGTTGATCAATACAGCGGCAGGAGAACTCATTAGCGTTTCCGGGACACGGCTGCGGCCGCGGGACGTTGGAGCCAGCGGACTAGCGATAAGGTTGGCACCACAGATTGTACATCGGTTTCGCTCAGCCAATAAGATTTATCATTAATCTATGGTTTGCACAATTTATTGAAACATACAACTCTTTCAAATTTTCAGAGAAATCTTTTACTGTAAAAAGTAAAAAACATAACACACATAAGATACATAAATTATAATTTAAAAAATAAACTACAAATTCAAAACAATTTACAATTTACTATTTATAGTAAATTTTTTATTACACTGTGTTTAAAATGGATTGCAAAACATAAATAAAAGAGACTATTTCATTGTCCTTTACTCCTTTACTTTGCCTGTACTTTACCTTTTTATTATATGTCGATGTTTTTAGAACTCGACAGTGCATTTCGATTTGTCTCTATCTGTCTCCGTCTAACACGTAGATACAGAGAGATAGGGCTGTAATTTAGAACTCACACTGTCGAATATTACAATATCTTTTTAGAATAGCACTGTTTGTGCTAGTTATCGCTTAATTTGTTTTTTTTTTAATTCGTCTTATTATGTCGAAGCTTTGTGCCTTTTACTTTCACAGCACAGACAGGCTCCTGAATTAGTGTAACAATTTTTCAACTGTGCCAACTATTTAGTAGGTAGGTACTAAATAATCACAAATCATCTTCTGAAAGTTTAGCAAGTTTCCAAGTATCAAGGTACACTGCCATAGGGAGCGCCTGACAGTGATTGAATACTGGCCCCAGAGAACAAATTAGCGGCTTCGGACTGTGGCCCGCGGGCTCCGGTGGTGTACTCGTAGGTAGTATAAGTATTATATCTGCCAGTAATACAGTTACTAGCGTACGCCCCATGAAACTTATGAAGCCAATGGTCCTTATCATTACCATAAACATACCTAATAATCTTTTTTTTTTAAGATATAAAGTTGGCCCTGTAGTGGACCGTTAATAATTTATTATCAAATAATAAAATTAAAACAAATAAGCTTCTTTCTACATCATGCTAGCACGGCGAGTTGGAGTAGACCGGCCAATGTACCACCACTACACACAATGGCCATCAGCTTGGCCATGCGAATAAGAATAATGAACCAGAGAGTCAAACCTCAAAAGGTTAAGCTAACCATGTGACTATCGAGTCAGAGGCAATATACAGTAGGTACAATCTATAAATCTGCACGGGAAATATATACGAAGCCATTTTGTCACAAAATTAATTTCGTCGAAAGTAATTGGATCGCGGCGGAACGCAATTAAACCTGTGGCGCAGTCGCGGGGTTTAAACCGAAACATTTCGCCCATGGGCCGCAACACGCCCTATGGTTGTAATCTAGTCAAGGTACACTTTGTTTTATTCTATAACAACTTCTCCTCTTACCACGTGGTCACCTGGTGGTAGGAAACGATGCAGTCTAAGACCGTAGTGGGCTAACTTGGAAAAGGGACGATTTATTCAAACCATACCAAAGGGAGAGACGAATATCTTAGCATTCCATGGATTCACCGTGCGGGTGCCGGGTCCATCGCGTGGCTGAGAGAAAAACTCCGAACAGAGCCCGAGACTTGTGACACGGGTGTAGGTTTAAGGGTACCCTTTGTGACGCGCGTCAACACTCACCTCCTCTGTTCAAGTTATTCTCCCTGCCCAACCATATTCGGAAGGACTAGAGCAGCTTTGGACACTCGTTCCAATATGGAGCTTACTGCACTTCTAGTAAGGCCAAGGTCTTTTAGCAGGTTGTAGAGAGACTTCGCTGGTATACCCCTCGCACCCACTTCTACCGCGTATAAACTAACCATTATACATATACATAGCCATTTTTGGTTAGTTCATTAGTAAGGTCATAGTATTTATTCACTTTGAATACATGGTCTTTAGGGATGTTTGTTTCCCACGGCACTGTAAGCTCAACAAGTACTATACGTTTGATTTGTTTGGAAAAAAGAAATATGTCCGGTCTAGATGTCGTAATAGCTAAGTCTTCCGGGATTTTATAGTGCTTTTCATACGTGTCCATTAATATAGTCCAATCAGGAGCAGATCCCAGAATTGAATAAGGCTTGCTGGTGGAATTTGTACTTGAGCCTGCTTTAACGAAGTTAGTTTGTCTTTTATTCGTCGTCAACCCTTTTTGAGCCCTAGCTACTGAAAGGCTTATAGCTTCACGTATGATTTCTAGTACTCTGTCGTGGCGGCGTGAGTAGAGACCCCTGTCCAGGAGCACCTTGCATCCTACCAATAAGTGCCTTGCAGTGCCCACTGCCTCACCACAGGTAAAGCAAGATTTTTCCGAGGCTTTTCCCCATCTTACTAGGTTACTCTGATCTGGGAGAGTCAGTTGAAAGGCATTAAGATAAAATTTCAATAAGGCAGGAGACCAATCGTACAGCAAGGCGCGCCACTTCAGAGCCAGAGGGATGCAGAACTCGCCTAAGTTTAACCACTCGTTTTGCATTTCTAGGTTCATGGCATGCACTTTGTAGTTGTCGTCCTCATCTTGTTTAAGAAAAGATTTTATTATGTCTTGGTCTTCCTTTTTACGTCTTGCACCCAACCCGGTTCTATTTACCTGAGCCCCTGCCATAAATTGTTTGTAAAATTGAAGCCTAGAGTCAAGTTTTCCGGCACCCTCGTCTTTAGGAAGTGATGCAACTAGTTCGTCCTGGGACTTAACTAGAATGTGCGTTCTGGTAACCCTGAGGTGTTTATAGAGTTCCGATGGCCTTTTTAGTTTTAACCCAAAATTATTGTAATCTCTGAATAGAGTTGAAGGGTCAGCCGAGAGTGCTAGACCAAACCAAGACTTCAAAGTTTTTATGACATTTGCATCTAGTTTTGCCAGATGGGTTCTGCCAATATCATAAACGGCACTAGTACTCGGCATTTTACGAGAGAGCGATAGACTCAATTAACTATTTATTAATTAAATTAAAATACTTGAAATAGTTCATATTCTGGTCAACTAAAGTTTTCAAGTAAGTCAGTTCAACTACACATTTACTATAAAAAAAATTAAATTAAGTCAGCTTTAATTTGATACCTCCTTTTCAGCAAGAGTCGCATACAAGCAATTTAACCGTCAGAACTCCGTCTTATATACGAGTGTAACGTCGTATTACATTCGGTAGCGCGCTAACGACCGCCATCTTGTTCAAGGATGCGCCATTTTGTTCCAAAGTCTAGAACTGTAGAAATATCTGGAACACCGTGATGACTCTTCGGAGATAATAGCCCCGTTACGCAGAGAATTTTACAATTACGAGCGCGGATTACATTTTACGAATCCGTACTTGCTTCGACGTCGACTTGACTGGAGTTTAGAGGTAATTACAGCGGCTCTTCCATTTCATTTACATACATGAGGACGCGCGCGGTTACACCCGCGTAGTTACCGTTCTCGTAAAAAATTTGGGATATAAAGTAACTATGTGTTATTCTGATGTATCAGCTGTATTATTGTTGTAGTTTTTGCGTGAAAGAGTAAAAAACACATCTATCCACACATAGAAACTTTCGCTATTATAGTATTATTAAGGATGCACTTTTATAATCAATGAATACGTAGGTCCAGTAAGCTTATAGCCTTTGATCAAGTGCATACCGTTCTTGAGTAGGCCTATGGAATATTGGAATTTTTTTCCTAGGGTTAAAGAGTTCTTTAACTGCAGAAATAAACAGGGTGGTAAAACTTTTTCGGAAGAGATGATCTGGATTGTCAGTCATCAATTATTATTGGTGCTAATAATTTATGCTAATCTAATCAGAAAATTAGATTTTGGGTAAATCGCGAATATAAATGGATACTTATACTGATACATAAGTACCTACTATGTTTCGAATTGTACCCTCGAAGATAGGACTTCCATTTTTTAAATCGCTGAAAAATATACCGAAACTTTTAATACGATCAATATAGAAAAAAAATTTAGTACACAAAGAATTGCTACGTTTCACGAGGTAGTACGCGATGGACTTTACCTTTTTTTTGCGTATCGGCTGAAATATCGATAGCGCACAGGTGGAAAATTGGAAAAATGTATGTGTTATTTTCCCTTTGTGTTGATATTATTTGGTACGCGCTATCAACGCGGGGTTGAGTTGTGTTGTAATAGTTTGCCCTTTTATTGCGCCCCTAAATAAAGGCACCTTTGTTTTAGATTGTACTGTACTATGAAATAGGACCTCACAGCTGTGGAGCAAGTCACAAGCGTGCGCGCGGAAAGTTACTTCATATAGAGAAAAGAGTATATATATTGGACGGCCGTAGGTCTTTTTGTGTCTACACGATGTATCTTTTCGTGTGCGTCTTAATCCCAACTGTCTGAAATACGAGTAACGGACCATTAACAACATCGTAAGTACAGGATAACACCACAGTAATTTGTAAAGTTTAAAAATCTTATTAGGTTCACAGTTCATATTTGTTTTACCTTGTACAATGCTCTATTTTGCAATGAATGCCAATTCATAACACGTCAGTAGAAAGCAAAGGGTAATAAAAAATATTAAATAATTATATCTCCTCAATTAAAAAAAAATTAAAAACTCTTTGATATATCACTAACTTCATAATGTGGCGGTCCCCTCACATGTACATAACACTTAGATCGTACCTGAAACAAAATAAAGATATTAGTATAATTATAATATAATTTATTGATTGCACTAAATAATTTATTCAACAAAGGAATCTGTTTTCATTTTTCGAACACATCCCAGACAACAAGGTGAGTGTGTATAACAAATTAATTGCTACGATATGAATATAATAAAGAAGTAGAGTGAAGCGCCAATCTGTCGGTAAATCGCTTCTGGTTGTGCCTTGGGTGGTGGCAAAGTAATCTGTATCCATTGTTTCAATACAAGGGTATTAGAAATAGCACACACGTTGATATCATATCCGCCTCTCCTCTCCTTTCCGTCACTGATCGCGGCTGTACGATAATCGCTACCGATCGTGCCTTGTGCGGTGGTACAGGAATCTGTTTCCATTGTTCGAATACAAGGGGAGTAGATATAACGTACACGTTGATTGCGCCGATATGAATATTATATCCGCCTCTGCTCTCCTCCCTATCACTGATCGCCGCTGTACCATCGGTATACGTCGCGACACAGAAAAGGAACACTGGTTGACAACATTACTTAGTATTCTTTTTAGCTTTTTTATAGAATGTTATCCGTATTTTGGTATAAGCTATATTTCTCTTGCTAGAAACAATCGTAAAGCTGTTAGGAATTGATCGAATATTAGTCCAAAACAACAACAAGTTTAGTTTTAGTTTAGTTCACACTTGAGATATTAAGAATCAGATACTAAAATTTAATCATATTATTATGAAAAGCCATGCAATTAATATAATTAAAAATAAAATTTAATATAACCATAGTATATGTAATTATTTAAATTATTATTTAGGAATTAAATGGACTTCTACATAAGAGCTACTAAATAAAATTTCATAAACTGAACGGTAAATACATAACGTTCTCTCATATTTTCAATTCAATTATGTTTCCCGGACAAAGAAAAATTTTTCTTTTTTGTATTTCATGCAATTCCAGAGCAGGATATTACCTAACGTTAAAGAACATGTCATATCAAAGAACCTTTGATGAAAAATGGAATGGAATACTTCTGTTCCTCTCTTACATCAAAGTAACTTTAAAAGAAAAATACATAAATCAGTATTTTCACACAGCACAGTGCACAATCTTTTTCATATACACATATAAGAGTATAAAGGGTTTCTAATTATAAATTGAAATACTGGATTAGTAATTTCGAAGATAGCAACCTTATAAAAGAAAAACTTTAAATTGAAAAACCAAAAACGTTGCGTCTTTATGAATTTAAAACTATCTTTTGGGTGAATAAACAGCGTATTAAAAATTAAATCGAATAATAAATGATCAAACGAACTTCCTGAAGTGAAGTTCGATCATTATTATATGAGTCGCTTCATTCGAAGATATTTACCAAGTAGTCCCTTTATCTTACAGGCAACCTCGCACGAGTTCAGAGATGTATATATTTTTTTTTTTTTTTTTTTACAACCTGCTTTACCTCACTTGCAACTGTTTCATTCTTTTAGAGATACGTTATGAACAAAACTTTTAGGGTTAAAAGCACAGAACTTTATGAAATGTGGTTTTATAATGGGTGAGGAGGGTTCTTATATCTTCGAATGAAGCGACTCATATAATAATGATCGAACTTCACTTCAGGAAGTTCGTTTGATCATTTATTATATATTCGTCGCTTCATTCTTCAGATATTTACCAAGTAGATTTTCAGAGAGACAAGTTTTGTTCTGGTAATATACATATCTTTTTATTTATGAAAACGAAACGTAAACAAAATCACAATTAAACACTCGAATTATTATAAGAATTAACAATAACTGCTAACTATTTTGTAATTAGTTAATCAACTACAGGAAACAACTGCGTTTGCAAAATCGTCATCATTCGAAATTGGCCTGTCATAAAATCGGGCAAAGGCTAAGGACGTGGAGGTCCAGCCCGCTGTCTTTCTTATTGTGTCCACACTAAGTCCGGCTGCGCGAGCGGCCGATGTGACTGCGTGTCGCGTGCTGTGTGCACTGAACGTGGACACGTCCACGCCGCTTTCTGCCAGCATCTGCTTAAATCATCGACTAATAGATTGAGCTGTGGCGGCTTTATGTGGTTTCTTATAAGTTATTAGGAGGTTTCCTATATTCGTGGTCCTAATATTTTTTGTTACAAAAATATAATCCTTGAGGACTGAAGCGGGACATATGTTTTCATTATCGCGAAAGAAGGGTAGGAATAAAACTGGCTGATCTCGTCCCGGAGCGGACGTCTTAACAATGTCTGTTATCGCTATCTTAGCCCCATTTGAAGTAATTGATATATTATTTAATTTAATAAGAGATAATGTTTGTACCCTATGGGCTGTGCAAAGTGCTAATAAAATTACTAATTTTTTGGTAATTCTATCGATACTTAACTCCAAGTTTGGGTACCAATTTGACACATAATTAAGCACTAATTGTGGGTCCCAAGTATAAGTATACTTTGGCTTATGAGGCTTCAGTTTATAAGCTCCTTTCAGTAATCGTTTTATACAATCATCGGAACCTACGTTAAAATCCATAATCAAAGACAGAGCGGAACGATGTCTGTTGAGGGAACCAAATGAACAACCCTTATTGAATTTCTCGGTTAGAAAAGAAATAACCGATGTTTTTGAACCACCAAAAACGTCAATATTGTGTGATGAACAAAACTGCCACCAAAGCTTCAATGTCACGTTATACTGTTTGATAGTGTTGTCTGCTAGCGAAGCCATCATGAGGTTTAACGAGTCGGGCGGGGTTCCCCGGCGGCGCCGGAATGCCGTCCGCATAGCCTCGCGACACCCAGATTAATTTTGGTGTGCAGGGGGTGGTGTTCCCGTAAAAGCATTTACAGCGTAAGCATCTGGTTCTGGTTTCCAGGAAACAAACGAGTCGCATTTGGTATTGCAGCGAGAAGCAAAGAGGTCAATTTCAGGGCAGCCAAAGTGTCTTTTAATAATGTTATAAGCGTGATCTGATAACTCCCACTCCGTATCAGGGTTGATCTTCCTAGATCCTGCGTCAGCATAATTGTCTTTAGTATTTACGAAAGAAGCGAACAACCAAATATTACGCTGCTCGCACCACTGCCAAATACACCTGGCCAGATCGTTTAGATGCGGGAATTGGACTCCCCCTAGGCGGTTTATATAACTAATTGCTGTGGTGTTGTCTACTTTCAGCAATATTGTACAGTTGTCGTCATTACTGGCGAAACTTTTTAAACCTAAAAATACGGCTAAAAGTTCTAAGTAATTTATATGGTGCTTCATCTCTACGGCTTTCCATTTACCATGGACTTTTGCACCGTTACAGACAGCACCCCAACCTATTCTAGAGGCATCTGAATATATTTCTTTTCTATAACTTTGATTTCTTATAGGACACAAAGATGTAAAAATATGATTACGCCACCAGTTAAGGTCTTCTAGGACCATTTGAGAAATGATAATCTCATGTTCGAAATTACTATTATGTTGTTGTAATGCTAGGTATTTCTGCCGTTCTAACAATTTTGTATAAAGCCAGCCGTATCGAACTGCTGGACAAGCTGCTACCAAGATCCCTATTAATTGCGCAAACTCGCGAATTGTACATTTTGTAAAACTTAAAAAACGTTTGACTAACTGGTGAATGTTGTTGCGTTTCTCCATAGGTAATGATAAAGACATATTATGTGTATTATATATAAATCCTAAGAGTTTACATTTTTGAGATGGTTTTAATGAACTTTTCTCACAATTAACTACGAAACCTAAACATTCTAAAAGTTTTAGGGTTTCGCGTACATTGGTTATACATTCCTCGTAATCATTACCTACACATAATATGTCATCTAGATATATTACAGATTTGTGTCCCTGTTTCCGAAAACAGGCCATAACCTCTTTCATAATTTTTGTGAACACTCTTGGTGCTACGGATAAGCCGTACGGCATAGAATTGAACTGGAATGTACATAAACTGTTAGAATAAGGAGCTTGAAAATTAAACCGTAAGTATTTTCGATCGGATGCGCATATAGGAACTAGTAAATAGGCTTCTTTTAGATCAATTGTAGCTAAAAACCCGCCTTCGGGAACTAATTTTGCGGCCGTCCTATAATCCTCCATTTTAAAATGTGTTTTTGTAATTAATTTATTTAGTGATTTTAAATTTAAAATAAACCGCTTGCCTACCTTAGCTTTAGGTGCTAAAAATATTTTCGATATATACTGGTCATGAGTTGCGGTGCAACGTGATATAGCCCCTAGTTCCAATAATTTATTAATTGCCATATGCATATCTATAGCCTCATCGAGAGTGAAGTTAGACAGTGGTGCATTAGGCTGATTGACTCGAGAACAAATGGAAATTTTAAAACCGTGTTTTATCCATGATAACACGATAGTGTTCTTCGTTATCTGACGCCAACAATTAAAGAAAAACCCTATTCTGCCTGCATGTACCTGAGTTATTTTTGTTGTGGCGCACGAGTTTTCGATGCGTAGGATCTCTTCGCTGTCGCTTGAGACTGCGATGGAAATGACCGACGTGACGTCACTGGTGGTCTCCTTTGACCTCCCCGCCCCCCCCTGTTCGACGGGTACCGAGGAGGTCCTGGCCAGTTTCCCTGGTTGACAGAGTGTGTGACCGGCGGCTTGTTGTTCTGATTTATTATAGTTTTTCTTATCTGAGATCCTTGTTTTTCAATGGCCTTACTGGCTTTTATTTTTTCAGATAATGAGTTACCGTATAGAGTATCATCCCGTTCTGAGTCTTGAATGACATGTAGGAAGTTCTTTTCCAGACTTGGGGTTATTAATTTTATTCTATCTTTGGTCAAAGAGTGATGCAAATCAGATAACAAGCGACAACCGTCGCTTAAATGTCTTAAAGCAAGAACTTTATTATTTGATTTGAGCAAATTGTCCATTGCTTTATTTATTGCTGCGGTACCGTTTCCTAATTGTTGTTGAAAATTAAACAATTTTTTGTCTCGTCCTCTAACTATATCTGATACGGCGGCAGAAATTTCCACATTTAACTTCGGAGCTTGCAATAATTTGCAATTGGTGGGTATAAGATGTTCTTTCATAAGCTTATCTTTATCATCTTTAGCCAACCCTTTCTTCAGTAGGGGGGTCCACAGACTAGCTAAGCTCTCGTGGACCTCTTCTCCGAAATCTGGCGTACTCGATGTAGAAGATAGTAGCCCGACGCAGATAGTAGCTCCGGGTCTAAAGTCACCGAGGTTGACTCCGCTGACGGGACCGCCGCATCCGATATGATGTCTGATATTTCCTGCAGGGCAGGAGCTGCCACTGGCGGGCCTTCTTCGTAAAGAAGAGTAGATGGACCCTCTTGTGGTTCGACGTCGCTCGTATCTACAAAAACATATTACGATATTTGAGCGGTCGAAAAAATGGGTATAGCACACGTTTGCCTTTTTTTTTTTTTTTTTTGTAATTTGTAGTTTCTGTGCATATCTATTTCAGATTACACATATTTTCTACTTAGTTGTCATGAGACATGACTCATAATTAGCTCGCAGCTAATTATGTTATCACAATTGACTCGCAGTCAATCGCGATTTTCAGTGCCTTCTTCGTAAAGAAGAGTAGATGGACCCTCTTGTGGTTCGACGTCGCTCGTATCTACAAAAACATATTACGATATTTGAGCGGTCGAAAAAATGGGTATAGCACACGTTTGGTTTTTTTTTTTTTTTTTGTAATTTGTAGTTTCTGTGCATATCTATTTCAGATTACACATATTTTCTACTTAGTTGTCATGAGACATGACTCATAATTAGCTCGCAGCTAATTATGTTATCACAATTGACTCGCAGTCAATCGCGATTTTTAGTGGGTAATAATAAAGTAAACTAACCCGCAACGTGTTCATCTTCAGATGAATCTATACGTCGTCGTATCCGATGCCAATCTTTCTCCTTATTCTTTTCTAATCTTCTAATCTTACGTTTATATTTTTCCAACTTCTGTTGTGCACTACGTTTCGCCATTTTTTAATAGGTGTGTGCGCTCGTTGCCACGCAACGACAAAGGAATGAAACAGTTGCAAGTGAGGTAAAGCAGGTTGTAAAAAAAAAAAAAAAAAATATATATACATCTCTGAACTCGTGCGAGGTTGCCTGTAAGATAAAGGGACTACTTGGTAAATATCTGAAGAATGAAGCGACGAATATATAAATAATAATATTTCGCCCAAATATAAATGTAATATTATAATTTTTCATTCGATTCTCGAACACAAGCAGGAAACCGCTAAAATTATTCGATAATTTAAAACTCAGTGACCCGCGCGATGTCGACCCATATTAAATGTATTAACCTTATAATATTATACATTATGTACAACAACGGATAAAGGAGCGGCAGTTTCATTGACAGAGCGGATATCAAATATTTTGAACAAGTTAAAACTTATTTTTTTTTTAATTTTCCGACAATAACCGAATGTGAGTCAAGCTAGACTTGCATGTTAAAAATCTGAATCTTTTGAATACACTTAAGATGACTGTACGTAAACTTTCATTTTAATTTGTCGATTGGTTTAGGAACTACGATACCACAGAGACTTGAGACATCACGATGTAAAAAAAGATATTAACATAATAATAGCCAAATATCTTGATGCTATGAGATGCCTCCTGGCGACGTGTGCGAGGACTCACACATTGTCAGGACGGTCGATTGTTATGATCATAATTTAATTAGCGTTAAACGTATCATAATCTATAAATTATACCGTGGCTATTTTTTAAGTTGGCAACATAATTTTTCATATAGAATTGTCAACTGTCATTTTGTGATTGGTTAACACAAAAAGGCGGCAACCAATCAGAGTTCACTTTCCTTTCCACGTCAAAAAGAGATGTTGTAAGGTTTTTTGGCAACCTGGCGCGCTCATTCTGTTTTCTAAATTTTGAAGAGTCGTAACGTTCAAGTAGATACTGTTTGTGTAATTTCTGTAATGTAATAAAGAGAATTTATACAAGTTTGAGTATTCCTTGCTACCAACGCTCCCTGCTGCTGAGTTTTATAAGTATTGGATGTATTAGGACTGTTGTTTTACTTAAAAAGGCTATTTTATCCCTGCTCCGATACGAAATTTTGAGTTTGAGTTACGAGAGTAAATGCTTTAGTATCAGTTAATAAAATGCTCCAAAATTCACTTCTATTTGCAAATACGTTACATTTAAGCGTAGCAACCTTACTGGCTTTCTCAGCGTGCATATGATTCCTCAGTTCTACAAATTCGACGTATTGAAATTGATACTCACAAAACTACCACCTAATTGCCCCCTTCCTTCCTGCTTCTTTTCTATAAGTTGTAAAGACTGTGTTACTATGTATAATAATAGCCCTAATAGGATCTTAGACACTTTGAAGTTGCACGTAATTCGCTCCAAACTTTACTCCTGTCTGCAAATCGCGACGCGTTTGTATCGGAGCGGCCTTACAGGCTTTCTCTACGCGCGGGTGCCTCAGTTCCACTTCGACGTATTGAAATTGATACTCGCGGAATTTAACCCCCCTCTCCCCTTCATCCTGCCACCTGCCCTCTTACCCCATAAAGACGGAGTACATTTATGTCAAATGGAAATGGTTTATTTAATGAATCGTTGCGTAAGTGTACCTGAAGATTTCCTTGTTTTGATGTATAGAATACTTTACTATAATATAGGTTTGTAAGGTTGTATCATCTAGTATTAATTAATTTATTCATCAATAATGTTAATTGCCATTTACAAATTACTTATTATAAGTACTAACTTGTGTGAAATTCCTCATTAACGCAGTAATTTCGATTTGGTTAATATGTTTTAGCAGTTATTGTTTAAAATTATGCATTGGCTAATCATTAAAAACGTGGTCATGTTCAAATCGCTATCTTCAGGCCCCATGGAGCTTATACCCACCACGCTGGTCAAATCCAGTTTGGCGTACTTAAAATAATATTTAGCAATTAATGATTTTTGATTGATTATTTAACAATCACTATCATATTAAACACAATAACAGGGAACGACGGCTTAATGTGCTCACTGAGGCAAAGAGGTGAAACACCACCAACTTCCCATCCATCGGGCGTGTAGAATGTTACTGAAATGTTTTTAATGAAAAATTCATTCCATAATTCGACTCAGGATTCGAACCCAAGACCTCGTCATCTAAAGCCATCTAAAGCATAGGCTAACCACTTCATGTTCAAATATTCGTATAAAAATAATTGAGAAGAAAGTAATCAGTAACTTGCACTCAACAAAAAGTACTTAACTACATAGTAAATACACCCCTAACTAAATAATTAGTTAACTCATTATATAGTAAGTTGTTTTAATCAGGCAAGTACATGAATTATACACGTGATCCACGTAAGAATACCGTGTTTGGAATAAATAAGAATCGATAAATAAAAAGCAGGTCCATGCGTATTCAAGCAAAGGCTGTAATGGGATTAGTTTAGTGTTAATGTTAGTTTTTCTGCTAGTTTGTTGGCATTTCCCAAATACATCGGCCCAGGGGAGGCCGGGGATGAAGGAAGCACATTAATTATTCAGTGGGGTACGTATTGGAAATCTTTAACGGACATAAAAAGGTTTTTGGCAAAAAATGGTACTCGGAATGGGTTACTTTGCGTGATTTGATTTTTCACTCTACTTTCAAAATAGGGAAAATATCGATTTTGATGATCTAACTTTATGACATTAATTTATAATGAAGATTTTTCGTGACGTAAGGTTTCATCTCTACTTGAATTTTCCTAAATTCAACATACAAACTGTATGTTGAATTTAGGAAAATACAGAAGAAAACTCTTGTTATAAAATAAAAAAGTGATCAATTACTTCGGCTGTATTTGTAAGTTTTTCAATAAATTCAGCTCCTGTATTCACTCAATCGCTCGCTTTTAGTAAATACAAGGCGTTTACATTTGACGGTATGCTACGAATTTCTTTATATCATTCGATGATATTGACATATAAATAATCATTCAGTAGTCGTCGGAAACATTTATAGGATATAAAAATATCTCCGAGAGGCTGTAAAAAGTGTTCCGCCCTTGTTATAGGTTATAAAAGTAAACGTGTTTTATACTTCTGTGATTCGGCACTTTCTTGGCTATAAATATACGTAAAGGAAGACGTAGATACATCCCACGCATCCTACGGATATAAGCGATGTTTTATTTTTTTTATATATCATAAGCTAGCGCTTAACTGCAACCGCGCCCGATGTTAAGCGAAGGTGCAGCCTACGGATGAATGCGCTTACTTAGTAGAGATGCCTATTCACTCTGGACTTGAAGATACCCAATGGTAGATGGTAGGGATAACGGAAGCCGGAAGGGCATTCCATACCTTAGCAGTGCGTATAACAAGGAATCAATCGTACACCTTCAAGGAATATCGCATAATAAATTATAAAATTGCTTTATCTAGGCAGGGTTGCTCTATAGCAACCCTGCCTAGATTAATTTTACTAGCAGGTACTATTTTACTAGGTACAGGTTGCTATGGTACCTGCTAGTAAAATTAATTATAGAAATGCATGAAGGCAACTGTATAGGCTTTGTAAATGCTTCTCTGTAGTTACTGTCTTTAAAACCGGTAGAGAGTTACCACAAACAGTAAACTGGACGTTTCTAAAGTGCTTTTGCCTATAAGTCAATAAAAGAAAACCGGGAACCTATACCTAACTAATCAACTGCTCATACTGAAAATATTTACTTTGTCCGCAAGTTTCGAAATAAGTTTATAAAACACTAAGTATTTTCGAAAATTTGAAAACCGGCCGGCATCGAATCCTGCATCAACACCCGCTATTTTAGCCACTGTTCGGACGGAGGAATCAAAAATTGATATAAATATTGGAAACCGATAATTTCGGGCGGGCGGGCGTGCGGACGTGAAATCTCATTAACGGTGTTAATATAAAACAAGTTAACGAGCAGCGGGAGTGTGGCGGGAGCTCTGAACGGATGGCAAATTGTTTGACATGTTCGTACTAGCTTCTGACGTCATTGTAGATAAGTCGATGTTCACATGTGAAATTACTTAAATATCCGCACAACACCTGCATGTTAAGGTGGATTAAGTTTTAAACGAAAGAAGCAAACAACAGAACATGTGATGGTGTAACAGATTTTCAGTAGGTATTCACATTACGAGAATGTCAGCAAGTAAGAATGAAAATCAAGAACAACTTCCAGCTATCAAAACTTATTGGTATTGCACGTTTGTACGAATCCTTTATCATATTTGGTGTTTAGGTATACACATATACAATAAACAGTACTGCATTTATCTTTTTGTCTCGAACGAGACTTATTTTGATATATTTTTATTGTAAAAAGACTCTTTAAATTTAATTTTCATTTGAGTATTCGGACGTCATTGGACAGTTCCTGTATTATTTATGTAATTATAGTTTTGAAAGTACTGGAATTCCAATGAATGTGAACGAACACCATATATAAGTATTCCGTAATGGTCATTAATTTCTATTTCAATCGCCGAAATGTCAACATTGTTAATAAACTCTAAATAATTTTGTTGTTGTTAGTTGGTGAATATATTATTAACTGCCAGTGGTTTGATGCATAATAAATACATTTGCTAGTGTGTGGGTACATAAACTAACTGCGAGCGGTTTTATGCAACGTCACCGCAAAACTTTAATTGTTTTTCACCCAACAGACAAACAGTTGTGTGCACGTTGTTTTTTAATGTTTGTTTGTGTTTGATACACATATTTGCATGTGTTTGAAACTGTAATAAAGATTGAATACTCTGAAGCTGCACGAATTAGGGACTGGTCTCAAAAATCCTAGGTTAATATCACCAATACCACGTCGTACTTACTCCTAATAGGCTCACAACGATTTCAGTACGAGTTGATGTTTTAATTTCATTAGCGTGAAATTCAGTTTTTACATGACGATTTCAATGAAACCAAAAGAAAATGCAAATATATCTCCGTAAAGTTAGTAATATGCACCACGGATAGAAATAGTTTTTTGACCTTACAAATCGAATTACGAATCTAAAAAGTTAATTTCGTAAAGATTTAATTTAGTAGCGTGCTTAGCTTACTTAGAAACGCAAATAAATCTGTTTGTATTGAATGTAATGATATTTTATGTAAGTATTTAGGTAAACTATTCATTTTTAAAGTAGGTTAAAAAACAATGAAAATCGATAAATGTATACCAGATCCCCGTAATTCGAAGTAAATCTCCGATACGTATAAATGTTATTGCGGATTTGGTCTAAGTTGTCGACCAAGTCCGCAAACTTTCCTGATATCGGTTACCATTAGTTATGGACCGACGAACGTTAATTGGACCGCTAATAGACTGTAATAACATAAATGATCACTTTTTCTTATTAATATTTGCTATTAGTATTTTATGTTTATATTATTCCCTTATTACCCGACTGCGTCAGAAGGAGGGTTATGTTTTTCGGGCGTATGTATGTATGTATGTATGTATGTATGTATGTATGTATGACCATTTCTTCGGCACGCGCTACAGCCTAAACGACTGAACGGATTTTGACATGTGAGGTGTCGTTGAATTTGTCAAAATTGTGGCAGTGACATAGGCTATATAAATTTTCAAAAAAGCGGGAAATGGGGGAAAAAAGGGGGGACGTGTGTATTTCTTTCTCCTATCTTAGCAATATGGGTATCAAATGAAAGGTCGTAAAAAGACCATTTCAAAAATATAAATATCATATCATATTTATATTGCTGTTTTAACAAAAAAATTGTTATTTCTATATCATAAACTAAAACAAAAAGGCTCAAATAAAATTATTGTTATAAAAACAAAAACCCGACTGCATAGAAGTTATGAACTGAAAAGGGTTTTTTGTTTTTATAACAATAATTTTATTTATATTTTTGTATTTTTATCAATGACGGTAACATACAAAAGAATATAAAAAAACACTATTAAAATTTAGCTTTAGGAACTTTTGAGTGCTTAAGCAAACGACGGTCAGAGCTCCAGAGTAAGTAATCTTTTCACAATAAACGCTCTTGCAAGGACTTCTGTGTCCCCTTGACCCAACATCCAAGCGAAAGCTTACTAAGATGTTGGTCAAAACTTTTTGCAAGAAGACCATCACTTAAACGACTATCAGGAATAACAGTTGACTCTACATTTCCCAAGGCGATAATCTTATAATCAAAATTCGTTTATCAAGAACTCCACGATCTTGTTCCTGCTTGTACATTTTTTTTACAACCTCCGTGGTGCAGTGGTATGCGCGGTGGATTTATAAGACGGAGGTCCTGGGTTCGATTCCCGGCGGGGCAGATTGAGATTTTTCTTACTTTGTCTTGGTCTGGCTGGTGGGAGGCTTTCGCCGTGGCTAGTTACCACACTACCGACAAAGACGTATCGCCAAGCAATTTAGCGTTCCGGTATGATGTCGTGTAGAAACCGATAGGGATGTGGATTTTCGTCCCACTCCTAACAAGTTAGTCCGCTTCCATCTTAGACTGCATCATCACTTAACATCAGGTGTGATAGCAGTCAAGGGCCAACTTGTAGTCGATAAAAAAAAACATTCAACCAATACATATGTTTAAGCAGCAAACAGAAATTCGACAGAATGGACCATGGAAATACTCACTTTAAAGATAAATTATATATTTCGAATATGCCTTACGAAAGGAAATGAGGATTTCACGGAAAAAGAAATAGGAGACAATTTCACGTGAAGCAATATGGCCGACGTTGATATACGGCTTCACGGCTGGCATTAAATAAAAAGTAGCCCGAGACGTTATTAAAAACTTTGAAATGTATGAATTTATATTTAATGCACTTTTCAGTTGTAATATAACCGAACCTGAAGTGAAATAACGATTATTGTCGACAGTGCGATTATTTCACAAACAGTTTATTTAACTTTATTGATATAAAGCAATAAAGAATTTTGAATTTTTCAAATTTCAAGTCCGTCAATTTCAAATATTTTACAAGCATAGTTTATAAGCATTTTTGAAACATCAAGTCAATCTGTTTATAGTGACTCTACTATCGACTTGGAACGCAAAATCTACCTGATTAAAAAAAACGTTTTCTGACTTCAATTTCGAGTGAAAATTAGCTATCATTTAAATTATTTCCGTTCCATTACAAAGATTTTTCAAGGAAAGTATAACTTCGAGAACATATACTGTGTGAAAAAGGAGGTTGTGTTGGTATTGCATCCGTCTATATGTTTGTACATCCGCGTTTGTCTGAAAAGTGAAATGTATATTTATAGTAGGTAGGTGAGAGGCAGTGAAGGCACATTTTTTCAAGAAAAACGGTCCTTTTATAATTTTTATCTACCACCAGGCCAAGCCCGAGATATTAAAGGAAATATAAATTCCTAGTTGGCTCGATTTAAAAATGTGTCGATCGAATTGCTGGCTAGCATAGTTAAAATTCACAACATCCGCGGAAAGTTATAGAGCGTATATACTACGGGCGGAATGCCGCGCGGTCGCTACCGAGAAAAACCCCACGAGCCCGGGAAATTAAGATATTACGGCGCAGTATCGGCGTATAGCGGGGAAATAGATTACGTGCCCCGCGAGATGATTGGAAGCTGGCTTGTTTTTATTACACGCCAGGAATATTAGCTACGGGTTTTAAAACATACAGGAGAAATTGAAAATCAGAATACTACTTTAACTTTTTTTAAAGATGGTCCACCTGATAGTAAATGTCAAGATTTTCGCTTGGTAGCAGATATAGTGAGCTGTGCCTTTCTTTTCAATCCTTGTAAAAAAAAATTCAGTAGTATACCAGACACGAGAAGTTGGTGGTGCTAAACACTAATCCTTCGTTATATTTTTATTGTACAGTTACCTACACTTGTACAATTATTGGATACACTTGAATAATTTGCATTTAAAAATAAACATAATACAAAAAATCGTGGAAACAACGGGATTCGAACCCGCGTCTCTGGCTGTCCGGGCCAGGAAAAGCCGTCTTTGGCTGTTTCTGGTCTCTGCCGTCGGGTCCGCGATTTTTAATTTTATATTTATTTTTAAATAGGGTAATAATCCTTCGTTCCGGTTATTATAATTAACTCACATTGCATAACAGCGTCGTAATCTTTATATTTTTAAGCCTCTAAATTCGCTTTAGTGCAGCGTGGTGAGCATAAGCTCGACGTCACCTCTCCTATTAATAAAGAAGCATAGCACTGTAGAGGACAATTCATTTAGGCTGATAATGATTCATCATCATCAATATCAGCCTACTAACGGCCCACTACAGGGCCAGGCCTCCCTCCTTACAGGAGAGGGAATATGGCGCGTACACTCACCACGCTGCTCCAATGCGGGTTGGCGGGCTTAGGGTAATAATGTTTCATTTATTAACGATCACTATTAGATGTTGATGATAGTGGCCGGGACCCACGGCTTAACGTGCTCTTCGAGGCACTGGGGTGTGATAACTTCCAAACTCCCGGCTTGGAATGTACTGAACATTTCATAGAAGAATGAAAAAGCTCAGAATTATTCCCTGATCTGACTTAGGAATCGAACCCAGGACCTCGTGATCGAAGCCACATAGGCTAACCACTAGACCAACGAGGCAGCTAGTAATGATTAAATGAATTAAAACGTGAACCTAATTATTTTTTTCTGTCCACTTGTTGATTTTATCTCTATCTGCCATTTGCCGTGTTCTTCATATCAAACGTCGGTATATTTGCAGGTGATTGTTGGTTGTTATTGATCAAGTTTACTTCGATATCCCTTTTATTGTGTATACCTACTCATATTAGTTGGCATACTTTTTTTATTTATATTTAAATTACAAAAAGAAAATCTTTGAGCATACATTTTTATAGTCATATTAGAATATAGCTCACCTAAAGGTGCGATTTCGTAGCCGACCACAGGCGACAACTGCGTAGTACGACATGTCGCATGAATCTTATTCACGAAAATCATACAAACCAGCACAATTGCTGCAACAAATCGTCGTACCTTAATACTTGCTCAAAACAATATGGTAAGATAGCATTAATAATTAAAGAAGACAATACTAATAATAAAACCTAGCTGTTCTCGTGTAAACCAATACTCGATTTGAATCTTCATAGCTTTAACTATAGTTTGTAACCTCAAATTGAGATTGCAGCCTTTCCACACCATTATCAAAACGCCATTATATTTGAATGGACTTATAGAACCATCATCGTACATACGCCAAGAAAAAAATCTCGATCAGATTTCAAACAAAATAAACGCATCATATTAGACAGTTACAATGCCACAGACTGACACACAGGTACCCAATCCTACCCAAAAGGATGTAACAAGTCAACAAAATATATGTAAACGGTGCAAATCCAAACCAGTTGTAAGTAACATAGAGCCGCATACTTCTGACATATGCTAATAGTGCCTTGTTAGGCGCACCCCCGCCATGACGTCACTCGCTCAACCCCACCGTACACAGATTTATATCACCGTACAAGAACCGTTTTGTATTCTAGTTTGTATCGATAACTGAAACAGCATTATATGAAATACATAGACTCGTGTTTTTGCACCACTCATCACTTAAAATGAACTCAAAGGATGTGGATATTATACTGCTCTTAACAAATTAGCTCTTAATCTTAATTGCATCATTGCCATTAGGTGTCATTGCAGTCAAGGGCTAACTAATGAATAAAAAAAAATGAAAAAAGTAACTTTATCATCGGTTCATTAAAATTGCCCCGAGCCCGGATCTGGGAACTTATAATTGGGGATGATCCGGGTGGGAAGAGCCGCCCCGACGCCTGCAATATCACTTGCTTGCTTGTTTTTGAAACCCATCAAATATTTATCGAGTTAAAAGGGTTGTCGGGTGTCAGAATCTGTATAGAAAATGAATGTCTGAATCCTAATTCCGACGGGGTAATTTAATCGTTCTGGTACAATGGGAAGTGACCTTTTTAGTGCATATAATGTCGTAGGTTCGATTCTGTTTTACATATATGTTTACCTACTGGAACAAACGACCATCGACATTGCCAGACACAAAAAACAATTTTATTTTTATACTTGTATGTACACGCCATTCTCAGAACCCTAATACAAACCTGTTAAGGATTACTCCATGTTTAGGAAACTGAACTGAAATCCAAAAAGTCTATCGAATCTATCTTTGCCTTTTTTAGCTGCTGCATGAAAATTAGCTGGCACAAGAAAAGGAATGTTTTAAAAGAGAAAAGGCTTTTAGTGTAAAAAATTATTTTATATTTAATTTTTAAAAAATACCTGTTTAATTAAACATAAGAGATTTTTACGCAAACTTGACTGGTTTCAAGTAATCCAAAAGAAATTATCAACTCATTAAAATTCTAATACAATATAAAAAAAGTGTTGAAAGTGTACACAACCCGACTCCAAGTAAGAAGTCGCGTAAATATTCTTCCGATTTTGATATAGCATGTTGTTGCAGATAGGCTGCCTATCGAGACAGCCCTCTGTGCAGCATGCAGCACCTGTTTTGTCAACAAAGAATGAAATAACAAATTTTATTTTTGACCGCGGATCGAACCCTGGTCCGCCCGTTGTAAGTCTTAACAGGTGACCACTAGACCAAACAGGTTATGGTATAAAGCCTCAAATTTTATAATCACTACATTACACTGTATAGTTGACAAAGACATTTAAGATTGTAGAAAAGATAAATGTATATTTAAAAAAGAAATTATCGGTATTTCTGAATTCGGAGCGTACATTTTTAATTCCAATAGAAGCAAAAGCATACAACTCGGTTGAAACAACTCTATTAATTGCCGCAGGCGCTATTTTTTAAACAACAACACTACCACTATTTCGTTACACTATCATTTTCATTTAACTAATAAAATGTTATAACCTAATAATGAAAGAAATTTAAATAAAAAGATAATGTTGTTTCAATTCATACACTGTACACAAACAAATAATTTGTATATTTTATGTACTTTAGTCATAAGCAATTTGATAGCAAATAGATATAGAAAGTACTGTACAAAAGTCTTGTACGAACATTTAGACGATATGGTTTTAAATATACTACAGCTTATTTCATCTACTTTAAATTTTCTGTATGTAACTATGTGTATTAAAGAGCACTTAAATTCGTTGTAAATTTAATGTAATGTATAAAGAAATAAATGTATAACAAAAAAGTTGCCAAATGGTCTTTTTATTAAACCATGAGTAGTTTATTCCACCTGTCAGTTATGTAAGTTAAAATATCTCTGCTCAAAAGTAATAAAACATTTCTCGTAACTCGAGTTCAAATGAGTTCAAAACACGAAACACGGTACATAGTGGTGGAGGGGGGTGATTCAGGGCACTTTTACCCCCTTAATAGCATCGCATAAACAGTTGAGATTGCGCCCCGTGAAATATAGTAAGAGTTTATCATAACTGTGTGATAACACCGAATATGACGCGATAGCAGACGCCATGTTATGCTGTATGTAGTTTTCTATCGGGCAAAGAGCTAACGGTTTATGTGCGCGATGCCATGGTAATACATAAAATGCTACTGGCATCACAGACTCATCACGAGATTTGTAAAAGTCTTCACTGCTTTGTCTTGAAATTTAGCATAGATACTAATTGTGCGATGTAGACAAAAACTGCAGACGACACGTCGCAGCGAACCTACTGGATTTTTCTTTTTTTTTAATGTAGCTATTGACTACAATACGTCTCATGGTAAGCGAAGATGCAGCCTACATATGTATTGTTGCAAAAGGAGATTCGTGAAGTGCCATATAAATACACAGAAATGAGTGATGGTCACTGCTACCCTTCGCACACTTGGACTTATTTTGCAGTTCTTCGAGGTTATTTTTTTACGCCCAGTTAGTTTATGATAGATAGGTCGGTAGTAGTAGTACACACAATCAATTTAAAGAATTTGGGATTTGAATCAAATTCGGATAAGTTCAAGTGCACAAACGTCTCAAACTTTAAATAAATCCCGGCACAGTACAGCGAGGCGGACTTTTTGATTGCAAACTCCGTCAAAGTATTAGCAAGTGCTTTTCCCTTTATGTAAGAACGTCGACTCACTCTTTTCAAGTGTTTTGGAGGGAAAGAACACTTACAGTTGCCGAAAACATCTCCAACAGCGGCGGGGGACTTTCGTGGAATCCTTTATCGAAAGCAATATTTTGCTATGAGAGCACTTTTGACCCTTTTCTTTTGAAACAACATGAGATAAGAGGTGGGTTTGTCTTTTTTAATCAGCTCCGCGTTGAGGGTAGGTTTCTAATTTTAATACTGATTTGTATGATCAACTCAACTGGGGGCACGTGTACCCCCACACGTGATATGATATGAAGTTCAGAATTGCTTATTTAAACTGATACTTATTATATTATAAAATCTTACATTCGCCTTTAACGTTGTTATTAAAAGCATAGGTTATTTCAGATTTATTGTCTTTTTATTATGCTTGGGCTGATTTGAAATGTTAAAAATTACTCGTAAAAACTTCAAAGCAATATTTTTCAACAACACCTTAACAACATTTAGAACGCGTAATAATACTATACTCATTCCCGCAGTGAAGTAATTAGAAATACAATACAATAGTTACTGAAAGAGGAGAAAAGAAAAGAAAAGTAGCTTGTTAATACATACAACTGTATTGAGTACAAAAGCGCCTGTGAAAAATAACGCGGCAATTACTATTGGCGTTGAATTCACTATAGTAAGAGAATCAGGCAGCGTCTTTGTTTTATTTATTCTTTTCTATTTGTACGACGTATTTGTGATTTAGTCTTCTTACTCTACTAGTATTATCATCAGTATCGACCTGTTAATGGCTAGGCCTCCTATTTTGTAGCAAAGGCTATGTGGAGCTTATGACGTACCACGGGTTGAGAGCTAGTATTATAAAGGTGAAATATTGTAAGAATAGAAGGATTGATGGAATCTCCGTTATATATTGTCCCATACAATTTAAATCGTTAAGATTGTGATAACGTTTAGGTCCAAATCTACATTGCGAGTTAGTCGACCAATAGTTAATCGATAAATCTGATTACAATTTAATCCATCCCTTTTCCTTAGATAATAATTTCGTTTATAATAAAAACATTAATACTTTTCCAAAAAAAATCTCTTTTTAGTTTGTCAGTCGTAGACTTTGGAACAGTAGAATATTTAAGATTATAATCAATTCAAATTCGTTTAATTCAAGTAGACTAACGGGGTTTCCTGCGTTAAGTCGCGTCTCGTTTTAGACTTCTATATAGGCCGCTAGTAAGAAATGTGTTGTTGTGATCGCGTTGGTCGCGTTGGCAGCTTTAAGTCGCGTTGTGGTCGTACTTTGCTATGATCGTCCGTAAGTGACAAACAAGAATCGGAAGACATGTTCTGCAGATAATAAGGCCCCTATACCATTTATTCTGCGTATTGCGTTTATTGACAACAAGTACAATCACAAACATATTTTAGCAATCTGTATGACAAATTTAAATGTATTACTTTTCTTACCTCAAAGTTATGACACTCGCTAATATTTATAAAATTCAGATTCGTTAATTTTAATACTATCAGAGTACACTGCGAAATATTCACTTTCTTGTAATCGAGTGGACTATATGGGATTTTACCGAAAGTGACGATGATAATATCTTATTTTTTTTTACGTTATTTTCGCGTCGTGTTTCTTGTCGGAGTCTATTTTTTTCTCTGATTGTACGCGGAAACGCAACGTTGACGTCGCGTTACCGCGCAAACGTTGGATGAACGTTGACGCTCGCAAAACGCTGGTTGAATGGGGGCCTAAGAGCCGGCAATAAACAAGTAACAACAATGGTAAACAAACGTCTTCGTACTCTTCGCTAATTGATATTGAGTCCGTCGCGATCAAATGACCACAAATTGAAACATGTAATTGGATGTAAAATTAATTTGACATTTAATGATTGTACAAAGGAAGCGTATGAATACATTGTTTTAAATAAACCGCGTCCAACTTCTAGTCCGCTTTGAAGTTGCAACACGCCAAAATGCGTAGGAATGACAGCACTGCAAAAAGTTTTTAATACAATGCGCATTAGTACGTGTTTTACCTATTGCCTTGCTTTGCCACTGGTATAGCTGTGTCAGTGACTTGTAATCTTATCTCTGTTTCTAATAATAAAACGCATTAGAGAGCACTAACATAAACTATTAAAGTTTTTAATTTTTTCTCAAAATGTCCGTCTTTGTATAATACAAGCACTGTTCTTTTGAATAGGTAAAATACATTACACACACACACAATATATATATATATATATATATATATATATATATGTGTGTGTGTGTGTGTGTGTGTGTGTATAATATAATATAAACTATATAATTAATATAATTGAAAATTTAAAACGATCCCTTACGGTTTTTGTGAAATGAAAATTTTTTTAACAAAAAATAGAACCGACTCAAAACGCACTAAAAAGTAAAAAATAACTGTGTCATTTAGTTGCTTTAATTTACTTAAGCATATCTATGAAGTCGGTGCCCGTTATTATACAGCACTTGTAGCCAAAAAGCTACCGATACTTACGCAAAAACCGAAATCGCTGTACAATTTGAATTGTTCCTTCAATTTTCCCAGGATATCATCATCAGATCCTAACATGATGACTATGGGACCACCTTGGAAGTGTGCCCTTTCAAATAAAAAAAGAATTATCAAAATCTAACAACACTGTAAAAAGTTATGCGTGCTCATATAAAAAAAAATATACGTGTCGAATTGAGAACCTACTCCGTTTTTTTTCGTCGGTTAAAAAGTTTTACCTTTAACTTAAATCCTAGCAGTTTTTTTCTTAATTGAGGGGAAAGGGGAAAACGGAAAACTGGTATGACATGGCTAATATTTAAAAAAAAATTTAACACACAACCTGCTTCCCAGTCGAGTAAAATCACAAACCCATTGCCGTTAACAATTGCCATAACCACTGCCATTCCTGCGCGCACGTTAGACGGTAAGTGGACACCTTTACGATCCCTCAGTTATAATCCCGGTATTACGCGGCGCACCGTTTGCGGCTCGCTAAATCCTCGCGGCGTCGTTAGAGCGCGCCTTAACTGTTATTGGTTACTTGTATAGTTTGACAGTTAACTTTAAACTGGGTTCTTAGAGCATATCGTTTTAACTGCCTAGTCAGGCTAACTAACGATATTTTAGACTACACTGAAGCATTTATGTAGATAAGTTAAGTTTGTTCATCTTTGACGGCCTCCGTATGTGAAGTCGATTTATAAAACGGAGGTCCTGGGTTCCATTCCCGGCTGAACCGATTAACATTTTATAAACTGGCTAGTTATCACTCTACGACAAACGTGTACCATCGATTGGTGAAAGCATCGGTCGAAATGTCGTCCAGTAACGAGCAATCAAAAATATCGTTCAGTATTTCCTTGCTTTGGGGAGAATAGATGAAAAAATTTGTAGCTTTGACCGACCATGCTATTTCAAACTGTGTCGACATTGGCAGGCTTAAAGCGATGACGCTGATGATTTCTACAATTGTCTGCTAGTAATGATTATACCGTTCGTACCGACGCTCATCGACAACAAATAGTCAAACATAAAAATATATTCAAGTGGATCTCTAAAAACTCTTGAGATTCAAGGAAAGACCAGATCATACGATCATATTACCAAGCTGGCTATCTTCTCGGTCCATTATATCTTCGTACAACTCTCTTACCTGCAACAACAAAAAACAATATTATTTTCATAATTTCAGTATTATTGTCATCCTCCTCCTTCTCGCTCCTCCAATGCAGATTGACGTGCTGAGAATTATTTAGATATATCAGGTATATGATAAGGTTTCATTTTAATAAAGTTAAGCAAGGTCGGTAAGAGACGTGAGTTCATTAACAGATTTCACGATAGATATAAACGCGGGCCTTCCTCCAATAAAATACGGAGTTACAAAGTTAGAGCGAGCGCACATTACGCGGCGCTGCCAGTAGGGCGACCAGCACATTCACACAACATACTCTGATACTAAGACTGACTTATTCGGTTAGCATATTGTGGCTTCAGATTATGACGTCCTGGGTTCGAGTCCTCGGTTGGACTATTGTGTAATACTGAAATTTTCCCTTCACTTTAATTGGTAAGTGCCCCTGTACCTCCGAGAGCACATTAACCCGTCATCAGATGATGATAGGGATATTTAAATAATAGTGAAACATTATATTTTTTTTTTATCTGCAATAAGCTCGCGCTTGATCACGATTTCACCTGATGGTAAGTGAAGATGCGGTCTAAGGTGGGGCGCGCTTGCTTAGAAAATAATGTCTATTCACTCTTGTTTTAAAGATACCCAAGTTATATGAATTAGGAAAAACTGATATCGGAAGGGCATTCCATACCTTTGACCTGAAACCCACATTTGAGCATCTTGGTAGGTAGAAGAGCTATACGTCCTCTCTTATAAGGAGGGAAGCCTGGCCCTGTAGTACACCGTTAGCAGGCTGATACTGATGATGACTTCTAGTAGATAAGTTTTGATTATTGGAATGTTTAAATGGTCGAGACGTTAACACCAAATAAGGTGACAAGTCAAGTGAAAAATTTGTGCTGGTAAAATACTGTTTTTTTTTTGTTTTTTTACAAATAAAAATAAATAATTAATAGAATTTTTGGATCATGTTTTAATCACTTATTTGGATGAAATTCATTTTACCGTTTGTACGAATTAAAAAATACACATTCCTAAAAATGCTAAGTTTTATGTAAAATGTATCTATATCTAATTTAATGTAAACAGAGACTTGGACACCTCATACCAACAAAAAAAGACTAAGGAAAGTCCATAAAAAGCAGAAGACATGGCTTACGTACAGGAGTATGAAGTATAATGAAGTTAAACATTTGCCAAACAACAAAGTATTAAATGGAAGGAAAGTTTTATTTCGTGAATTATATAAAAAAGTTTAATGATGAAACAGAGTAGAGAAAGGAAGAAAGTAATATAATTTTAACAAAAAGCTCCCTAATTATTGTACTTTATTACTTATTAATTATTTGTATGACATTTATTTATTTTTAATTATGACACATTATTAGGCCTTATAAAAAATTTGTATTGTATTTGTACACTTAAAAGTAATAATAATTAATTGACGGAGAAGGACTTATGTACCGTAAGCGGAAAACCACCTAAAGTCAACCATGGGTAAAAACAAGCTATCTAACATTCGGCTATATAACGTAGTATAGCCACTTAGTGGATCCTTGGGGCTCAGTTAGTGGTAAACACAACAAATCGGTCGCTAAGATCTGCATAAGGATCCAATGATTCAACGTCCCAGTGTCAATCGCCGTCTGCTTCCTCTAATCGGCCATTTGTCCCGGGAAATCAATTACGAAGTGCCATTTGTCCCGACCTCCAGGAATACAATTGCGATGGTTACTGTGCTCTGAGATTTTTTGAAATGATAATAATTTCTTATGAGAAGGTGAACCGCTTAGTTATGTAACGCTTTGCGGCGCCAGTCTGCCTGGCTTCCTTTTTCTCTCTCACGCATACGGCAGCGGTAGGTAGACTTCTCCTCTCTCACTGTAACCTACAGGGCTAGCCTATCTATTTAAATTATCACTTCTCTCAAGCGTTCCGAGAAACACTTTTTTATTCAATGACAATTTGGCCCTTGACTACGATCTCACCTGTAGGCCGAAGATACGCACGAAGAGATATCTTCCGTAGAGAAAACCATATTTCGTCGTCCAATAGCGGCGACATCGGAAATGTACTCGTAGCTCTTACTTTCGCCCCAACACAACAAATCCAAGAGCGACATTTTTGATTGCGCGATATAGGGCGTAGTTTTGTCTACACTCTTTCCGTACGCATCTTAGGCGTAAGTACTGATGTAAAATGACGACGCAATCAAGATGGTAGCGGACTAACTTGGAAGAGGTGCAATTTTCTAACCATAATTTCAAATACTTTCTACGCGGCATAATACCGGCACGTAAAATCCCTTAGCCGTTTAAGCGTGTTTTGGAAAAACCATCAATTATTAATTCCTCAAATTTTATAGTATGGTAATTGCCTAATTAAGCGTCAACAGCTCCACGATTAAGGAGTTATAGTTACCATCGAGAAGTCATAGGTTTGATTCCCACCTAATGTACCGTAAGCTAATGTTGGTCACATTTCACAAATATATAGCTTGTACTCGTATTCTTATTCAGAGGTTATACACATTTATAGGAGAGAAGATATAGAGCATAGACCTATTACGCTGCTCTAATGCGAGTTGGCAAGCTTACGATGATCATGTTTGACTGTAACCGTCACAACCAACGAGGCAGTTAAGTTTCATAAATAACTGTGTAAACGTACCTTAAATCTATAATCCAGTACTTTAGAGAAATCTTTCTTTATAAAATTTTAAGCTCCACAATTTTTATGTTATACTTTTTGTCTAACTTTTGCCAACGATATACGTTTTATTTGCTTTTTCGGGACTTGCCGGGGGTAGCGGACATGAAAACCTTTAAACATTTTTAAATTTCTTTAATAGTACAATATATCCAAAATGTCCTATATATCACTTGGTGCACGATCTTCGGAATACAATTTGGCGGTACGGTATGCGATCATCTAAACCTAGGACCTCGTAATCCGAAGCCAAATAGACAAATCACTGTACTAATGAGGCACAGTAATAGGAACCGACACTATCAATTTATCAGTAACCAGAAGTCAAACACGTTGGTATCAAACTAATGTGATATTAATAGGTGATCTGCCGCAGAACATTTACACTAGTATATAAGCATCGATCAAATTCGACAGGTCATTGTATCGACTAATCGTCTCTAACCACCCAACATGAAGTGCATTGTGAGTATTATATTAGTTTTTTTATTTATTTTTGTTACAAAATTGTTAACAGACAATCAGCTTCTTTTATTATTGTCAGTTCATTTTTAATTTTAAATAAGATCTAAAACGAAGCCCACCCCTGGGCTCAATAGAGAAATGGACTTTTCTTACGAGTGGACTCAAGAATTTCTAGAAAGCAAGGACAGCTCAGTGTTTCTTTAAGAATATCACCGAATGATGCTTACTCACCCATATATTAATAAATGTAATCGTGATTAACTTTGTAGGTTCTGATCGCTGTTGCGTGCGTCGCGGGTCTCAACGCGGAGCCCTTCGGAGGCTTCGGAGGTCTGGGTGGCCTTGGAGCCAATGTGGGCAGAGGTCTCTCCGGCGGCGCCTCCAATGCGGTGGGCGCGGGCTTAGGCGTGGTAGGCGGCGGCGCGCAGACGTTGGCCAACGGCGCGTTAGGCCTCGGCACTGGACTCGTCAATGGAGTTATTCCTGGCTTCCTGGGAGGGCTTAACAACGGCCTGGGTGTCATGGGCGGCTTGAACGGCGAAACTGCACAAACCAATGCAGCTAATTACGCCAATCAGCAGTATGCCAACGGTGCCGCGGGCGGCGCCAACCAGAACTCGTACGCCAGCGGAGCGGCGGAGAACCACAACCGCGGCCAGAGCCACAACAGCCAGACCTCCGTAAGTAGTCTATTTCTTTCCAGCTCTACAAAGTCGTTTAAAATAAGAATACCGAATTTCACTTTCATAGCTTTGGTAATTTCGAGTGTACATTGAAAGAATCAGCCAATTAGTTAATCTGCTTTCAGTCAGTCACCATCATACTGCCAGATGTAGCATTTCGGCAAGATTTTGTGTACGAACTAGGAGCCCAAAAAATTTTAACAAAAAATAGAACCGACACAAAACGCACTAAAGAGTAAAAAATAACTGTGTCATTTAGTTGCTTTAGTTTTTCTTAAGCATATCTAGGAGTCGGTGCCAGCCAAGGTTTCTACTTTACGGACATTACCTAGAACCCACAAACTGCTTTACTACGTTAAATTAATGTTCCTTAAACAAATATACGTGTCGAATTGAGATCATCCTCCGCTTTTTTTCATCGGTTGAAAAGGGTGTGGTTTTCATCCTATTCCATTTCATCATTTTCATCCTAAACTGCATCATCAGTCAAAGGCTAACTTGCACTGAATAATATTTTTATATAACTCATTGATATAACTCGAAGAGCTCAAAACATGTGTCCACTAACAGACAATTCTCACTTTCCAGATAACAATGTCCAACTCTGACAGCAGCCACGATGTCGGCGGCAGCCAGGCTTACAACCACGGACAGCAAGCCAGTTCTGGATACGACAATTACGGCAATGGTGCTTCCAACATGGCCAACATGTTCAACCAGGGGCTTAACAGGCAGCGCATCTACTAGGGTCTTCACTACTTGAGAGAGTGGTGTTTGATACTTCTTCTTGTAAAATCTTTGTTCCACAAGCCCAAGTCGTTGGGTCGTCAAACACTACTATGTTACACGTGGCACTTTTTTTAATAAATGTCTTTTCTTTCTTTCTTCTTGTTTTGTTTGACTGTTTTACTACCTTCCTATCTACGTAGCCAGGGGAGGTTAAAGCGGTTCAACCACCTCACCCCTGAATAGTTAAGAAATTAAGTTCTAAGACTGATAATAATATAATAACTAAGTATCAAAATACTTGGACCTTGCTCATGAGATTACCGCCATGTGGAATGTTGATTCAACAATGATTGTTCCTATAGTCGTTTCAGTCAACGGTCTTATAGCGAAAAGCTTTGACCAACATCTTAAAAAGCTTTCGCTTAATAGTTGGATTAAGGGTCGGATACAGAAGGCAGTAATTCTTGAAACGGCGCGCATTGTGAGGAGGTTCCTCACTCTGGAGCCCTGACTACCGGTTGCTTGGACCCCCGGGCCCCGCAGCAGGCGGAATGAATTTTTTTATAAATTTTATTTTTTTAATAGTGTTTTTTTTTTTATAATTTTAGAAGCATTGTTAAAATTTTTTAAAATAATTGTAAATAAATAAATGATAGTTTAATAACCACAACTATCACCAAACCAGAACTTGCAAGTGTGAACAGCAGCTATAAATATCAACTTCCCTAGGTACCTATTAAATATACCTAAATAAATCTGAAACCAAAACCTGGCTACGCCATAAGATGACGTAGGCATAGTATTTAAAGCAGTATAGAGTTAACGTTGTGGATCTAAGCTTCAAATCATCATCGAATCTAAACCATGTTTAAGTTTTCTGATGATACGTTTTCTGCTTGAATGATTTTATATAGCAGTATAAGCAAGTGCAGTTTCACAATCGCACGCGGCATGCGCGCTGCATGCGGAGTGCATGCGGGAGAGCAGCCGCGGGCGGCGGGGTACTAGCCAAGGAAAACCACGTTTTCTGAATACCAAATTGCCCCGCGTATATAATAACTGCATTTTACATTCAAATGTGCTTCCAGTGCGCTGTGGCTAGCGCCGCGCTGGGGCACGTAATTGCATATGGTCTTAATAATTTTTTATCTGCTCTTATTTTACATAACCTCAGTTATAAATTATTAAACTTAAAAATATCATAACAATATTTACCCTTTACTTGATGGCTTACGAACACAGGCTTCTCACTGCTTTGAAAAGTTTGAATGAATGTTAAAAACAATTCGACGGCCTAAGAGTCTATTGTGAGATGCCAGCTTCAAAAGTCAACAATTTTAATCTACTACAGTAAGTTATACCGCATTCTGTCATCGGCTGTCGCAGAAGATGCGCCTTGACCACACTGACGTCATGTTACTCTGCGCAACAGCCTTCTACAATACAGAAAGCGATAAATGCGTTGACGTCGTCTTCGAGACTGCGCAAGGCTCCGCGCGACAGCCTTCGACATTGAATAAAGGGACCTTACCACGCTGACGTCGTTCTAAGGCCTCCGCGCATCGCTCTTCACGGCAGCCTTCAACGGGAGAAAAATTAAACAAGCCCAAACTTGATGGAGTTATGTCGTTTTATTGCGGAGTTTATAAGGTTGTTGGAAGGTAGTTCCAACATTAGATCAGTTCTATGCCACCATAATGATGCATTGCCACTCGATATACATTTGCATGATATCAAAATTTAAGCTCAATTGGAAACCGGGAAGTGGGTCAAATCTGACATGCAAGATTTTATAACAGACACCGGGTCAGGTGAGACTTTATAAAAGCTTGTAATCTCGTAACAATAGAAATATCGTGTACATTTGAAGTTAGATACTGACCGAGTTCGAAGGCGTAGTGTGCTCACTGAGGGGCTAACTTCGCGAATCCGCGCTTCTTTTGAGAATTTCAGGGAAGAAATTGATATTTCATATACCGTCGACCCGGGACCTTATTATCCTAACCTAACCACTGAACCATCGACGCAGTTAGGGTGAACGACAAGTAAGTACAATATAAAATGAACAAAAAGCAAATGGCGCCATCGCGTGCACGAACCGAAACCTACATTATTGTTGGTGAGCTCTTTTGTGAATTTTCATTTTCGTTTCGATTTCTATTTCTCTCGCAAGTTACTGGCGTTAAATTTCCCATTTCCCATTTTCCACGACGTTGGTTTGTGTTTGTGTGATTGGATAAAACAAATTCTTTTTATGTACCTGTGGCATTCTATTGTCTCAGGATTAAGAGTTGATATATAACATAAGGCAATTCACTTGGAAATCAATATTTCTAAAAACAAAAACGAGAAAGATTAAACTTTACCATGAAACTAATTGCATGACACTATAGAAGGTCTTTCTACTAGTAGTATCCATTTCACCTGGATAAAGTACAGGTACGAGCCTCGAGGTAAGCTTGCGTCTCCTTTACTTCACTTAGTAGATCTTACGTCTGTAAGATCAACCAAATATAGAAGCTCACGAGGTAAAGACTAAAGAACGACGACGACCTCCGTGGCGCAGTGGTATACGCGGTGGATTTATATGGCGGAGGTCCTGGGTTCGATTCCCGGCAGGGTAGATTGAGATTTTTCTTAATTTGTCTTCGTCTGGCTGGTAGGCTTTCGCCGTGGCTAGTTACCACCCTACCGACAAAGACGTACCGCCAAGCGATTTAGCGTTCCGGTACGATGTCGTGTAGAAACTGAAAGTGGTGTGGATTTCATTCAACTCCTAACAAGTTAGCCCGCTTCCATCTTAGATTGCATCATCTTTAACATCAGGTGTGATAGCAGTCAAGGGTCAACTTGTAGTCGAATAAAAAAGAAAAAAAACGCCCGTTTAATGAAGTCTATTCAATTTACATCTTAGTTTAATCATTTGGATCTTTTCCAGAGCTGTTACCACTGACATTAATCGAACCAGTTGCTAATATTACAACTTCGCGTGATTTCTCATAACCTGCTGCTGTGCCGCTGTCTTAATTATTTAAGTCTAGTCTCGAATAGACCTACTGGTCTATTTAAAAATATGGCGGCGCGTGACGTCACGTAACCTGGTCCGCCATTAAGGTCTAATTACCTTTAGACGTTCAGTATAGAGTTTGTATAGAAGCAGTTATTACAACTGCCTATTATTATAATCGTTACATTACTTCCATTTCCATATTTAAATCACATGTTTCCTTAATTAATGTAAAATAAAATAATTACTATTTACTTGTTCGTTTATTCTTTATTGCATATTAAAAAACCAACCACGATACAAAGTTAATTATTAAATACATAAATTTTTTTAACATAAAATAGAACCGACTCAAAACGCATAAAAAAGTAAAAAATAACTGTGTCATTTAGTTGCTTTAATTTACTTAATCATATCTATGAAGTCGGTGCCATCTTGGAAAAGAAATGGGACCATGTTGGAAGTGTACCTCTTCTAATAAAAAAAAATTATCAAAAACGGACAACTCTGTAAAAGTTATGCGTGGTCATACATAAAAAAATATATACGTGTCGAATTGAGAACCTCCTCCGTTTTTTTTCGTCGGTTAAAAATTATATGTCATCCGTTTAAACCTTATATACTTTAATCTATAACCAAAAATAAAATTAATTAGTTCTAAATATTATCAATTTCAATAAGAAACGAAACATAACTTCAATATTAAATAGTGTTTAGTATTATAACAGCAGTGATTTCTCTCGCTGATCGATAAATTACTGGATCATTTATCTCTTTTATCTCTTTACTAATAAAGCTATCACTGTCGCATATTGCATCAACTCCGTTAATAATGTCCCCTCGTACCGTAAATCTGTAGAACTAACTCGTAAACCGTTTTACAACCGCCGGCATCACCTTCACCCACATCTACATGTGTTACAGATTCGGTAATAGCGTTGCTCTACAAAAACTTATTGATCGTTCAAATCTATACGGCTTGCGTGGCGCAGCGGTATGCGCGGAGGATTTATAAGGAGGTCCTGGGTTCGATTTCCTGCTGGGCCGAATGAGATTTTGTTAATTGGACTGGGTCTGGGTGGTTGGCAGACGTGTAGCGATTTAGCGTTCCGGTACGATGTCGTACAGAAAGTGACAGGTGTGTGGATTTTATCATAATTCTAACAAGTTAGCCCGCTTCTATCTTAGATAGCATCATCACATGCACATGTCTTGCACTACAGAAACTTACTGATAGTTCGATCGTTTAATAGAATCGGATGTTACAATTCAGGAATGCGAGAAAACATTTTTTTTAAATACCAGTAAGATAAAACGCTGTACGAAATGTAATAATTTGTAAACTAAGCCTGACCAAGGTATTATATTTATTTTATAATAAGAAGTCAAAACCCGTGTAACAAGTCCCGGGGAATGTTCAGATATTTTGTTCTCTGTTATAAGTCTCTCAGGCGGACTAAATAAATACCCACCTAATGGTAAATCCATCCTAATGGTATCCATCGCCACACGTCCTACAAAGCGCCGCCCTGCCGAGGCGTAGGCTTAAACGCCTGTGATTACTATAACAACTCTTTAGACAGGAACACAGCAATGCTCTGCTTGACGGCAGAAATACTCATGATGGTACAACCCCACGCGTCTCATTTCGAATAGGATCAATGATGGAGGTGGTCACGACCCTCATCAATTCGGAAATCGACTAGAGGAGAAGTACATCCCGTACGACCTCTGTCAGAAAAAGCTCTACTTCCGAAGTCTTGGTTTTATATTTACCTAGAATAGATTTTCGTGGAAACCTTCAACGTACCTGAAAATAATGAAAACAACTTTGTTAGTACAAAAAAAGACATTCAAAACTTAAAAGATAAATCTGCAGGGCCTGGCGCTTAGGGACTCGTTGCCCTCGAAACAAAACTCCGAAACTCTAGTGAAATTTATTATTACATGCAGCAATGCTACAGCGAAATTTTAAATAGAGTTTTGCTTAAAAATAACAGTTACGTTCAAAAATATTTCATTTGAAGACCCATGTCTGGTTGCCTCTTTGTCTAGTGGTTAGCCTATGTGGCTTTGATCCGAGGTCCTGGGATCGAATACTAGGTTTGGTTGTGGAATAATTTTCAGCTTTTCTTCTTCTAAGAAGTTTTCAGTAGGAAAACTTTTAGCGCGACCGAGTCTAAGTTGGTGGTGTTACATCCCCATGCCTCGGAGAGCACATTAAGCCATCGGTTGCGATCACTGTGATCAACATCTGATAGTAATCGTTAACGAACTTATCATTATCATCCTAAGCCTTCCAAACCGCAATGAAATAGCTTATGGTGTTTAGGCTCTATATAGCCATTCCTATAAGGAGGGACACCAGGAGCTGTAGTGAGCTGTTAATCGGCAGATAATGAATGAGTGAACATTCAAGTAAAGTCTTAGTAATAACAGTTTATGCCAAAATGCTGAGAAAATTAAATTCAGAAATGGGATAAAGCTCTCTGAATGTTAGAAACAAGCGCGAAGATGTATTGAAGGTCGGGATTTTGTCGGTTTTATCCGCCATCCATCGCCTTAATGTTTCCCAGCCCTTTCCCTATTATAATTAAACACTGATTATTTTTGTGGTCTTACCCCCGTTTATTTAATGAAACGGTTGGTTCACCACTCTATTTTTTAGGAACTTCAGAGAATCTTTTTCGGTCCTATTTTTAAGGATTAGAAAGTACTAGTATTTGTTTTTTAGTTGGTTGGTGGTGTTAACGCCAACTTATAGCCCGATTTTGGCTTTAGATAATTACTAATTTTAATCTGTATGTTTTATTTATGTATTATTTATATTATGTCAATGTCCTTATGTATATAAACCGAAACAATAAAATAACGGACACACTCCGCAAATAAAATCCCAGCCTTTTTCTTATAATGTACCTGCATCTTTTAGAGAACTCGCCTATCTGTTTGTTCTCATGTGTCTGTTCAAATAACCGACAGGTGGTAATCTGCAACTGTATTTTACATTATACACAACTATTACAATCTAGTCTGTACTCTGTTTTAGAAATACATTGGTGTCTACAAATCCAATAACTTCTAGCCACTCTTTATTTGCTAAAATTTAAATAATAAAATAAGTTTATCTTAAAAAAGATTTAGTTGTCAAAAATTTCAAATAATGTAATTAAAATTTTACAAAAAAAGTTGAGAGGTGTCAAGGGACACCCGGATGGAACGAAGTTCCTTTCGATTAATTAGTGAAGGAAATGTAATAAAATTTTATTTTTTTTAAGTAATAATAATTTTTTTTTTATTATTAACAAATATAATGTTATATAAACTTAAACGCGTACCACACACGCGTTTGTTGTTGTACACCGAAACACCAGAGGGCGCCACGAGGGCGCGAGACAGCATACGGCGCGGGCGCCCCCCGCCGCTCACGCGCACACACATCAAAGGCGGCGGCAAGATCCTTTGATCAAAAAGTGTCGTGACAACTTTTCGTACGAATTTTTTCCGTCTAGCCCCCTTTCACAACGCGCGATAAGGAACTTCGTTCCAACAAAGCCAAAACACCAATACTATTCCGGGCTGCCAACAGTTTTTTTTTAATTTTAAGTAGGTAGTAGTGACTACCACCGGTTCAGAAGAGAGATCCTGTTGAGAAGAGTCGGCAAGAAACTCAGTAGTTGCTCTTTTAAAAAACAATGTTAAATTAAATTACAAATAATTTAATTTTGGTTTTCCCGTCATTTGTGTAGAAAGAAAAGCCGTTTGCTTCCAACAAACAGCGTTAAGTTAAAAAGAATATTTAAATTGTGTGATTAAAATCCATAAACATAACAATTACTTCATAGTTTTTATAATAACATAGATAATTATTTAATCACTAAAGCTATTTATATCGTTTCCCAGATGATTGTAACGTCGATTAGATTAACAATGATGTCATCGAGACCAACTGAGAACTTTGCGTACAGTTAAACTCAACAAAAAGGAGAAAAACAACTTAGTTATTTATCATCATCATCATCATCATCCTTATCAGCCTACTAACGGCTAACTACAGCGCCGGACCCTCCTCCTTGTACGTGATGTCATCCTACAGCTCCATCCATATTTAATATTCATATCATTCACTTCCATATTTAATTTGTAATTTCACTTCCTAACAAGTTACCCCAATTCTATCTTTGATAACATCATCACTAACCATCAGGTGTGATTGCAGGGCTAACTTGTAATCATTAATAAAAGAGATCACTATCAGTTCTTGACGATATTGACCGGAACGGCAGAACATGCTCTGCGAACTGGGGAGTAAACAGAACCAACTTCCTAGCTCCGGGCTTAAAATTTACTAAAGATATCTTATAGCATTACAAAAATACTCAGTATTTTACACCATTAACCGCTGAACCAACCAACAGTTTCTGTACCAACTATGAACCTCATGTATAGTAAACACAACAGATAGTTAATAACAAGGTGGTAATGGCAAGAAACTTTGCTTAACCTATTCCAATTTTTGTTCAATGATTCATTCTAGTTTGTGTACATTGTGTTCACACACTGCAAACTCACCTTATGTGAAGTAACGATGCATTCAGCGATAAGACTAGGTAAATCATGGAGTATTAAACTAAATTCATTTATTCTATTATACAATCACTTAAATTATAATTTTAATTATGATTTAAAGTGATTGTATATTATCACTTAAATTATAATTTTAATTATGATTTAAAGTGATTGTATATTAAAATAAATAAAGAGTTATTATATTAGACATAATTATTTTAAATCATGCCTCTTAGTTATTTCTATGTGACATCGCAATCAGAACACAATTTTGTAACAATCGAATGGATAACAACAACACTTGAAGTCTGGTTGAATTCAAATCTTAATCAACAAATGAATTCTTGTTTATTTAATTTAAAATATTAACTAAAGATAACATCGTTTGTTACAGAAAACATGGAAATTATAAATAGAAGATCAAATTTGATTACAGTAGCAAAGGCGAAGCCCAATATTGGCGTAAAGTTCTATCTGAGACTAAGTGAGCGAGCCATGCAAAAGTTTCCTTCTAAAGTACTTACGAGAGAAGCATCCCGGGTGACTTTTATAAGAGCAAAGTGACCTAGCGAACTGCATTCTACTGGCAACTTCGCGTGGCGTTTTATTAAGAAGTAAAAAGTACAAACTGTTCCAGCTACTTGGAATTTGAATTTGTACAGGGGAAAAGCTTAGCTAAATTGGCAAAGTAGTTATAGTGCTTTACCAATACGGTTAAAAGATATAATTGCTAGTTAAATGACTGGCACTTGAAGCTTAACAGGTATGGCGCAAGGTGGGCTTAGTTTACAACCTGTACCTTAACCGATTTAAGAATATTTAGAGATAAGAAAAATGAAAACTTTTACTAAAATTTGTGTCCTCGCCGCTCGAAAATATTGTAAGACTTTCGCGGTTTTTACCTATCAAAGTTCTACTTGACTTACACACTACTAGTAAATTAATGAAGCTAGTAAAGCAGGGAGCAGAAGCTACATTCCTTTGCGACTAAGAGAAACTTGAGCGGATTTTTCAAAATTTAAAATGTTTTAATAAAAAAGTGAATTCTTTGAAATTTGAAAGATCCAAGTACAAATTGTGAGTTTCGGGTCGTTTCTTAGAGTATTATATTAATTAGCACTGAAGATTATCCACGCAAACGAAGTCGAGGTCGTCTATTAGTATATTTAAAGTATATTTTAAGATTCAACGAAGAAAGTTATACTGTCTTCGTTCTATATCAGAAAATGCATATTCAGTGCAAAAGGAAAAACAATAAGGAACAGAGTAATGTAATTCGGCCTTAGTTTCATACACATTAAGCGAAGCAGTTGGTAGCGAAGTGGCGGAGCGGGCGACTTTCGTGAGGACGTGAAATACAACCCGACCTGCTTTCGAAAGAAACAAGAACAAAAAGCTAATAGGAACTGAAAAGTAAGTACGAAACTGTATAGGAGTGCAATATAACTGTAGACAGAGAATTAAATACATAGAAAGTGTCGTATATCGTTCTCTCAAACAAGAAACAAGTAATCAACTTATGTTTAATACTGATATTACTCTAAAGAAACCAGAAAGGGGGTCCCATATTTGGTGTTATGTGACGTATTCAGGATCATTATTTTACCTGGAAAAAATCACTTTAAGGTCAAACTCAACAATGACCTTACGAACAACTAATGAGTTTTTTGGCAGATCCTTTCAATATGATCTGCTTTACGAACTCTTTGATAGAAGAACATAAGAGTCCACTATAAACAGACAAACTTAATATTTTAAAAGTGCTTTCGATTATTTTCTTTCCTAGTTTTAAATTAAACTGAAGGTATTTGTCTAAATATAATTAATTATGAAACAGGCGCTGGGTTATAAAACATTGTTACTCTAAATTTTGTTGGTGACATTAAAAAGCAAACTTTAGCAAAGTTCGGAACAATAAAATCACAAATGGGTTAGGAAAGCAAACTCCATTACCTAGCCTCTCTAGATTGTTGTAGGTTACAGACGAGCCAACTAGCGCGCCCATAAACTTTCATTTGACATTAAGTGAATGGGTCGCACCGAACTTTCCAGCTAAAGCACAGTACTTTTATAAAAGCGTCTTTAGACGTGACAACGTCTGCTGGCATATTCCGATAAGAAGTCTATACTTGTAATTTTTACAACGCAATCGTTTCGGAAAGGAGTTCTTTTGATAATTATACTGCGGTCATCGATATTTAATTTGAAACCATGCGATGAAAAATGATATCGAGTGATTGGAGATTTAATTTAAAAAATGTGGCATTATTAGGTTTCGATTTTAAATTTTAAGTTTTGTTGATTTTATACTAACATTATGGGTCACGGCCTGAAATAAACGAATAATTACATAAAAAAAGGAAATTCCTTGCTTCGCAAAAAACAATCACAATATACTAACTAACAATTCGATTGTTCAGACTAACTTATTGGAAGAGTATGAATGTACGAATGTTCAGCTATCGCTTCATGAAGTAAGTTGGAACATCTGTGGACGCTTTTATGGGGGGAACGTGAAATATCACTGGCTTGCTAGATCCCGAGTTTATGCTCCCAATATGTTGTAAAAACAAATTCATAGCAGTTTGTTAAGGAAAATGTACGGAGAAATTGAGAAAATATTTTATGCCGCTTGTTCGGAAGTGCGGAAAAATTAAACGTACTAAATACGCAATGTTAGGCCGTCCAATTCATTTCACAGTAGACACGAATATCAGTTAATTATACTGTTGTAATTAAATAGTCACCAGATGTTAAAGTTAAAAACCTTTCTTATGCGAGTGAGCATAGATCTCATGTGATTAATGAAATCAAAAGTTTTGAAAATTTTTAAAGACGCGTCTTTCAATAATTTAACTAGAATATCGATTTTAGTGTCAGAAATTTCTTTTTAACTGTTAAACACTGAATTGGCATTTATAATATTCAACATACTTAGACATTACCACATCTAAAAATACTTTATCGACAATCGAATTTCTGTTAAAAACTTCTCCAAATAGATTCATCACTTTGCACTACGATGCAAACAGACACACAGACTCACAGAAATACACCTTAAACTTATAACACACCTCTTACCAACTCAACTCAACAGGGGATAGGTTATCGAAACAACCTAATTACTTGTGCAAACTCAGTTAATGTGGTACCTAAATTTGACGTGACCTTCCGCCTAATGGGAGCGGCTAATGCTAGCGAGTAAATGAGTTGAACCTTGAACCTTAGCAGAGGACATTACTTACGTACTTGCTTTTTTTACTCGACTGCGGCAAAATCCAAAATATCAAAAACACAATAAAGTTGTAGGTTTTACATGCCACGAACAAAGACATTAGTTGCGTATGCATTTATTCGACCATGTTACTACAGGATTTATTCTTGTAAACGGCATTCGATTCTTTTTTTCTCCTGCACACTAGATATTACTAGGATAATTTAAATTGTAAGTTATAAATTACAAATTGTAACATTTATTTTGAAAGCGTAACTGCTGAGTTTCTAGCCGGCTCTTCTATGCAGAATCTGTTTTCTGAACCGGTGGTAGAATCACTTCATACTCATAGACTTGACTAGTCAAAGTGATTGGTTTATAGACTACAAACGATTTGAATAATTTCATTATGTAACATCTACTATAGCTTGGTCAATCCACGATGGCTCGTAGTGTTTTGTTTTTCAAACGCTTACAGTGCAAGTGTGCAATAAAAACTGCAAGAATGTGAGTTCTATTACTACGTAACGAGTAGCAATGTGTGCACACTCACACAAAGTGTCAAGTTAATTATGTCAACAAGAATGTCATGTTTGACTAGCAGTATGCTCTACTTCATTTTAACTCATTTTTTAAAAATGAATATGTCGTGTTGGTCCTGCACAGCAAAATTATATTGTGATATAGGTTAATATATATATCGGAGTATCACCATTTTTTTTGACATCATCTTTAGTGGTTCTTAATCTCTTGGGCGTTTTCTAGGGTTACAAAGACTTTGTCTTCACGAGCAGATATATTGCAAGTTCACTATGTTTTGATACATGAAATAGATTTTTATAATTCCTGACGTATTATAAAGATTCAGAACAGTAGTTTATTTACACCCATCTTACTTTACTCCCTAATTTAATTTACTTCTTAAGAACACTTTTACACTGGTCCAACTCGACCAGTGTAAAAGTATATCCTCTCCGCACTCCAGACACAAACTAACTACCCAACTCCTTTATTCCCCTCAAGATGGTGTAAATACTCTACTAGGACTTTGGCGCCCGACTCTTTTATTGGTTGGAGTATTAAAACAAATCAATCATTCATTCATTTATCAAATCAAATTGAATTTAACTTTGTGTTAAAGTTTTAAGTAAGCACCTATCTCATATCTCTCATTAAATGATTAACAATTAGTTCTATTTCGATTACTTTGATAAAAAATAATTGGTTGTCTGTAAAGTCGGTTTACTGACGATAGTTGAACGTGACAATGTCTTAAGAAAATACTGATGGAATGGTAGCATTTAATTGGTTATTAAAATTTTTATATTTTTATAAATATTAATTTAAATTAATAAAATAATTGATTTTGATTTTATAAATTTATATTTTAAATTTATAATAAATATATTAATTTTTAATTTATAATAAATATATTAATTTTTAATTTAAAATTAATATATTTAATAATTATATTTAATAGACGGATGTTGAACGCTGCCGAACGCAAAGGCCGATTGTCCTTCTTTGTCGCTAGTTCCGCGCTCTCGCTTGCACTTCAAGCCTTACATGGAACGCCTCAAAGCGAGGTAACGACGCTAACGTCATGTTTTTTCGTGCGTGCAGCCGGCTCTATCGAATTACAAGACGTTGTCACGTCAAAAACTCGTGACATACCAAAAATAACTACATCCACAGACAGTAACATTTCCATAAACAATGACGTCTATTACAATATTACAACAATCTATTCTAAGTCTCTAGTCTAATTCCTTCGACATATATATTAACCCATTTAAAAATTTCTTAAAAACACACATACCCACAATCATCTCAGATAGGTACCTAGTATATCTATTTTTCTTTTGTTTAAACAGTTTAATGATTGAGCTCAACTCCACGCTGTCTTGTCTACCATACCCCTAGCGTTTTTGTAAAGCGTGAACCCATGATATCTATTATTATTTTGATTCATTACAAGTTAGTTTATGTAAACTAAGATGGAAGCGGGCTAACTTGTTAGGAGTAGCATGAAATCTACATTCCTTTAGTTTCTACACGATACCGTACCGGAACGCTAAATCGCTTGACGGTACGTCTTTTTAGTAGGATAGTACCAATGTATATATAGTAGGTACAAATACCAAAGCTAATTTGGAAAATCTATATTGGCAGTAACAAACCTGAAGGAATGGGCAACGGAACGATTTTTCTGGCTAAGTCACATTTAAATGTGTAGTTTATCATCATACGATACGTTTTTTTCACATTATAAATATAAAATTGGCAAAAAAATTAAGTAGAGCATCATTCCGTTGGGTCATGACACGCAGCGATACAACCTACAATAGCCCGTGTACACCGAGCCGTGGTCGACTCGAGACTGATGTTCGAACTGTACTCCCCGCACCCTTCGGTTTCCCCTCGCGAGAAATAGTGGGGCGCGTCTTAGTGAATTGAACTATCAGTACGTAAGAGCATAAGAGAGACAAAAATTCTAAGTAAACAAAATAAAGAATAAACTTATTCTACATTTGTACAGAAATGTACACTATAGTATAACATCTAGTTATAAGTTATCTGGAATGATACTTCGCTATTCAAGCCAAGTATCAAAGGACGCTGTTCACGTTTGATAAATCCAGCTGCAGCCAATAAGAGCAGGACATCAAAGGGAATTGAGTCTTCTGAACTAATTAGAGTAGATACAAAATGTCGTAAGAGAAATCATATTGGATCATGAGTATTTGTCTTGGGTTTGGGTTCTAGCTGAGCTATGAAATATCGACCTTTTCTCTTTCATGAAATTACTATCAGTAGTGCAGCATACAGTGGCCCTAATTATTTTGGGTCAATATCCTTAACATGTGATATTGAATGTTACAAGAGTATCACTCTAATACCGTTAATCCGCTTTGCTTGCGGTTCATAACCCCAAACCCCCTGTACTACAGGTAAAGAGGGAAGTCCAGTTTTAAGTTGGTCTGGATGAAGCCCAAAATCCATGATTTTGAGAAGGGAGGCTTGGCTTGTGGGGGTGGGGTTTTTAAATAGGCTCATAATTATGTTATTTGATTAATTGAAAAAGCTTCGAATCAAACAAAACTAAATATGAAATATGTATATGGGTTATGTACACAAGCAAATATAGCTGAGGAAAAAAAGGTAGTTAATTTTTAAATGTCGTGGGTCATGACTCTGTAGCCTCTTTTAAGTTATGTTCCAGTGAGATTTAACAGTAAATGATGACAATGTATACGTAACACACAAAACACATTCGAAAAGCATATTTTTTACAGACAAATGTGGGACACTGACATAATATCTACTGAGGAAAACTCGGCAATACAGTGAAAGGGTTTAAATCGTCCTAAATATGTCTCTCTGTTAAAAGGGTCGGAAAAAAGCTGGCATCTGCCAACCCTCCTCCGACGACGATAACTCGATAACTCTCCGATACTAATCTTCTCACATTTACATGATCTTTTGTTGTTTCATCATTTTATTTTTCCGAATATATTATAACTTGATCCAGTTTTAGCTTATGTTGTTACGACCTCCTATGGGCTATGGAATTTTTCGCTTTTTTTTCTATCAAAAAATTCTCAGTCACAGTTCTCAGCACGAAGTTATGAAGTTGGTAGCGTTACATTCATCAAAATCAAATATAATCGCCTTAAAACGGCCTACCTGTATCAGAGGAGCATGCTGAGTTTAAGTTCTATACTATCTTTTCTATGCCTGTTCCAGTTAGCGTTTATAACAGGTTACTAATGACGATATCACCGTATGGTCTCTTAGGATCGATCCGGATGATCACGAATTATTACAGGTTCGGAAAATCGTGTCTTATTACAAATCTCAAGCAATCATTGAAGAACAGCTACATAGGCCACCACTTGGACTAAACCGAAATAAAAAGTAAAAGAGACGACGAGGACAACACACAAAATAATTTCACGTTCCAGTTTCGATTACTCAAATGTCTCATGACAACAGTTTATTCGAGTTAATCGAGTCTCAACAGTACATTGTACGAGCCCTTTGTGAGTTCGGTAAGCCGTCACACCATATGACACTGGCTCGCCTCCAGGCGTTTCTCAGCCCACCGCAAACGTGCAGCGCAATTACATTGACTGAGCAATACAATTACAGTTTAACTACTGCTCGCTAGTGTTGGGTTACCGCTGTGAGCATTGTTCATTGCTCATCCCAGCTACAAGTACTTACTTATAAAGTACAGCGTCAAAGACTAGAATTGTTTGCAGGATGTACTTATTTAAAACGTGCACTGATGGCATTAAATGTGTAGGTACTGTTGGCATAGACCTATATTCTGACGTAATAAAATGTATTCTGTAGACCGAGCATGTGCGCGTCACGAGAAGTTTGGGTACAAATCTATCCCTTTTATGCCTTTGTGTAAAATGAGAGAACGATAATTTAGAGAAACTTGGACACCATGCTAGGCCAACTGACGTCATGAAATGTGTTCTGACGTCATTAACGTATTGCAGGAGAGAGTGTGATAGTTATAGGTAGCGCAGAGTCGTTGTTTGCATGTCCATCGGTTTAACGATAACTTACATGAAACTTACTGTACTTTACCACCACCAGTTCGGACGGCCGATTCTTGCATGTACCTTATGTTGGTAAGCAAACAGAGGGTTGAAAATGTTGCACATGATACTTATAAAATCGTTTAAAATAATTAAATGCCCAATTTATATAAACTATCCAGATCTATCTAATCATATCTAATTTTTATAAATTAAATGAGAGTAAAACCTGCACCTAACTAAACAACTACTGATCGACAAACAGGCGGTGGAAGTGCATTGTATGCCCATACCATAGATGTACATTTAAAATAATAATATAAAAAAATATTAAGTAAATAATTACAAAAATAAACATTATAAAAGTATACTCATACTAATTTAAGGAAACACCATACGAAATTGCACACACAAAGCTTCAATCGCACCAACGTGCAGTCGGTCAGGATACGCAGTCGTGTCATCGTGTCACTAGTCCGTGGCGCCGTGATTAGTAGCAGGCCTGTGAGCCCGTCGACCTCCACTGTAGACCGCCCATTACATTGACTGAGCGATGCAATTACTGGCCTTCTACACGAAAACGGTAACTTAATGGACACTAGAATAGATTGGAGAGGGCTTCCTGTTTACAGAGAGTAACAGAGTGCAATATATAACGAAGGCACATCATAGATAGAAAATCTCTTACGATTATATGAGTATGTAACGGCTGTTATCTGATTAATATATAATTATTTTGTTATAGACAATTGGTAATATACTTGAATTTAGTTACACAATAGTAGGTACTTAAGATATATGTATAATGTTAGCGATGCCCTGACAGGGCCCATGTCACAATATGTTAAGTTGCATGCTAGTACAATTATTAAAAATTAAGAATATTATTATAAGACATGATTGCTAAATAAATAAATAAATAAAAAGGTATTCTCATATTAACTCAGCGAAATTTCACCATGAAAGCTGCAATCGCAAGATCGTGCAAATAGTTCATTGTGTCACTAGTCAGGGGGCGCCGTGATTAGCAGCTGGCCTATGAACTCCACCAACCTCCAATGTAGACCGCCCATTACATTTACTGAGCGATGTATTAACGAACTAAGAACTGGCCTTCGACACGAAAACCGTAACTGAATGGACATTAGAATAGATTGGAGAAGGCTACTTGTTTATAGATACGAGTAGAAGTAACTGATAATAGTAACCCAGATTTATCTTAGCAAAGGTTTGTTACATAAGTAAAGATATGATAACTAAGCTTACGAGTCCATGTTGTAAGGCTACCAGCAAATACCCTCAAGATTGGGTCGGAGTACACTGTTCGACGATAGTGGAATCATGAAGGTCAGTATTTTTATGATATCCTTATACTTGACAAATCTTATCTAATGTTTAAGTTAGAGAACGCATACCTAGAAGACGCCTATTCACTATAGCCCTAAAGTAGTTCCAACTCAGAATTATTAATTAACTTTGATAACATATTTGGAGTTGCCGCAGAATATTTCGCATGAACTGCGATTGAACTGCGGCGATAGGATTTGGTAAATTCGGTACTTGCATTGGCAATAAAAATTAATAATTGCGAAATAATTCGAAGTTGCGAGAAACAGAAATTTCAAGGGCATTCGGAATTCAGTACCAATTACAAATCAAGGCAGATGTAAATCGTTTTTGAGAATTACTTGGATAAATTGATTTGTTGGATACCATTTAAGAAAAATCTGCGATATCGGGAACTTCTTGACCACAAAGAGATACGAATCACCATAAATAAACCAAAAGGAATATTATAGCTTTTCTTTGACAGCCGATTGTCTATCATTTTCATCGATTCAGTATTCAAGGTGCAGGCCAAGGGCGCGAGTAGGTACAAAGACACCTTTACATAACAAGGCCAATAGATAGATGAGCCGTTTAATTTCCCTCGCGGCCCGCAGCCCCTCGGGGCTAATCATCGACGAATTATTTATAGCTAGTAAGAGTGAGGTATCTTCCTCTGATGGACAAATGATAAAGTGGCCGATTTAACCTGAATAGAAAAATAACGTGTCCTCGAGGCCGCAACGAAATTTTTTGTGTTTTTTAACAGCTATCGAACCAACTTTAGCGTCCGCCAACACAGCCGAGAGTGAAGCACTTTTGTAAATAGGTACCTAATACCAATCGCAGTGCTGCTACTATGGTGACACGTCATAGGCATTGGCCTACACATAGTAGCACATAGTAGCAGCACTTTAAGCCGTTGGAATATGCTCCAATGCGGATTGACGGGCCTGACCGGGTGATAATGTTTCATTTACTGACGATCACTATCACATGTTGATGATAGTAACCGGGACCGACGGCTTAACGTGATCTATGAGGCACGGGGGGTGTAACACCACCAACTTCCCGACTCCGAATGATTAAAGCGACATAGGTTAACCACAAGACCAACTAATAAGTTAATAGTATACAGTTAAAATTTTTACAATCCGTTTTACTGTTTCAGAAACACACATATTAGTACAGAGTAGAGAGTACAGATAGATACTTATATTAAAACGAATGAAACATAATAACATACTTATACCATTTGCGCAGCTCGATTACGCTGAAGTCTAGACCGACAAAGAAGCCATATTATATGAAATACATTTGATGTGGTAGCGCGGCGAGCTAATCTGCCTTCAATACGCCTTTCGAGGCCGCGGAGCATAAAGCCTTGTAAGCCGTAATAAGGTCTCTAAGCGCTGCCTCTCAAGTCTCAGATCCTCCAATACGCTATCGAGAAATGTTTTTATGAGGTATTTGATCATAATTCTTGAAATCCGAGTAGTCTGAGAGCTAATTATAAGTTCTGAACAGGTAGTTTTTATAACTTAAAAGCCTCATTGCTTATTCAAATTTAATAAGAGAATTGTTTTGGATGAAATAAAGGTAAAAGCTATTTGACATATTTTTATTAATGACATTTTTGTTTTACATCAGTGAAATTCTGTTTTCTTTCAACTTTGATGCGCACAAAAAATAATCAAAATAGCTACAACTTATTTCTTCACTTCCTGAAAAATCAAATTCAAAATACGTATATTACAATTAGACCCGCGACTTCGTCCGCGTGGTAACCCCTTAGGTACCCTTTTAATTTTAAAGACAAACTTTCATATAAGTGTGATCTTTTCCCGCTACCCCTCTCAATTTAATTTTTTTATAGTTTCCCGTGAAGCAATATCCTCCGTCCCGTCCCGTGTACTAAAGATCTACATTTTTGTAAAACATTGTACGATATTACAGTACATTAACACTAACAATATATATTTATGGCAAGCTGATGTGTATAGCTTTTAATATTTTATTTTACTTTTGAGTCTAGCTTTCGTTATTTGGTTTATTAACCAAATAATTTACAATCCGACACGCAGATCTAGAGATTAGCCCGTTCAAACAAACGACCAAACTTTTTCGTATATTATATAAATATGGTCTGCCATGCCAAATAAATTGAAAGAAAAGACCAAAGATCGAATTCTCAAAAAATATCAGTACCAAAATGACCCCTATTCAGTACGTATAACATAACACGGAGGTCAAATTGGACGATATAGCGGCATTGTCATGTTTTTTAGAAATTTTGTAATATCTCCGAAACTATATAACTAATTAACATAGTGTAAAAGGCAAATCTTATCTCTATAATATCCTTGTGATTATTAAACAATGTATTTAGATAAGGATTTAAGTTTAGTTCTATAAATAATGACGTAAACGTAACCATAGGAATTAAATGATTTTTTAAAACACAAAAAGTTATATATCTGCAAAAATATAAAAGATAGATATATGCTATCGCGGACTTTTTTATACAATTTTTTAAGGTGCATAAAGTTTTCATACAATGTTTTCAATTATATCCAATATCTAAGGCAGCGTACGCGCTTAAAGCTAAATTAAATAAATTTCACGGTCCGACTCACGCGCCACTATTAATGATATTGACGCAACTGTGACAACTCGGGTAATATATACAATACACATATAAAATATAGCCTATAACACTCGCCGATAACGTAGCATTCTACTGGTGAAAGAATTTTTAAAATCTGATTAGTAGTTCCGAAGATAAGCCCCGACAGATCTTTATTTACAAACTTTACCTCTTTATAATATTAGTATAGATAATAGACTTACATACGTACTTTTGAAACGTCCAGTTCACCTGTGTAGTGAGACCCTACCACCGCTTGGCAGTATTTAGCCGATTGTATGCTAACTGCCAAAGTTGTTGATACTTTTAGAGTAATTTCGTAACAATTAATGCATGATTCATACTACTTTCGACGTGTTGTAATTTCTAAGATTTACGATACAAAGGGAACAAAATTATAAACGATCAATTTATGTAGTTGCTTTAAATAAATTCCCGCCAGCTCTTACGTTATTTGATTTATATAGAGCCTTGGTATCCTGGACAAAACGGCCGTCGTTTCCAATTTTGAATTATTGTTATACCCGCCCTTTGAGGCGGAGATATAAACCATTAGGGGAATGTATGACTTTACAGGAGCGTTTTGAAGCTATTGTATATGGTACATTGGTTCGGTTAACAGTTTTATTATGTAGGTAAAGAAATGAACTGACAATATAATCATTAGATTTATTTCAATATATCACAAACTTTTGTTAAGTCCATACATAATTTGTGCTTAAAGCCACCACGCTAAAATATTGGATCAAAACACGCTTTCGCTATATGCATGTGCTATTAAAACTAGAAATAAGTCAATAATTATATTACATTTATTTCAATAAATCATTAATCTTTGTAAGTTTATAACTCAATTCGTGCTTGGCCACTGCTTCTTCAATGCGAGATAGAGTTTATCAACTTGTCTGTTTTACTTTTTACAATTTTAAACCAGTACCACATATTATATTGATGATCTTAGCCACTAAAAGGTAGATGATAGAAGCAGGCTTTACTTTGCGGAAGTTCATTATGTTGATGAACGTTTCACTCCGATACCGGAGCATCCTCAGGAGATGTTGACTCAACGATGTTGCTGGATTTGCTAATTTATCGCGAAAAATAGATAAACAAATAAAATTTTAATTACTTTACAATAAATACTTCAAGACTATAAACCTAGCTGTTAAAGCAATGAGATAAGAGATTAAAAAACTTGACTTGTATTGAATTTCAATAAAAATGTTTTATTGATGAACGTTCGAATAAATTCCTTATTATTTATAGGCTGTATCTATTTTGCGGTGGAGTGATCACAATCTAACACCTTGAAACGATATCCACGTACGTATCCTTTCCTATACAAGTGCAGTTACAAGTGTATTCTCAGACTAGGCGCGCTTGGAATCCTTTTAGCTTCAATTTAACGTCATTTACTTACTTTAATTTACTTAATAACATCTGTGAAGTCGGTGCCATCCAAGTTTAGGTAAAGTCTTTAAAGTAGAAAGCTCGGGTGGCACCGACTTCATAGATGTTATTAAGTAAATTAAAGTAAGTAAATGACGTAGTTATTTTTTACTTTTTAGTGCGTTTTGAAGGCGTTTTTATTTTTTGTTAAAATTTTTTTATTTTATACTTTTTAGTGATTTATCAACAACGAAAATATTAAAGAACCTACTCGAACTAAATCATAAGTACCAATATTCACTAGCTAGTTATAACATTCCAACATCCCTACAAATGTGCCTATAAAGTTTGAAGAGTTTCCTCGAGTTTTCGCAGATCTCATCATCAGATCATGACTTAGTTAACATTAAACCAACTGGAATTTATAACATTACAAACTTCTCATTGATACATATTAATCGAGCCCAATAACAAGGTAGCTACTGTTAACCGTTAAAGAGCTCCCTCAGCTGTCCTTCTTCATCGCCAGACCCTCAATGACAGTCACAGCCCATCTAAATGTAAAGTTCTCATTGAGACAAATTAATCGAGCCCAAACACTAGGTAGTTACTGTAAACCGTTAAAGAGCTCCCTCAGCTGTCCTTCGTCTTCATCGCCAGACCTTCAATGACAGTCACAGTCTATCTAAATGTAAATTTCTCATCGAGACAAATTAATCAAGCCCAAACACAAGGTAGCTACTGTAAGCCGTTACGGAGCTTCCTTAACTGTACTTCGTCTTCATCACCAGACCTTCAATGACAGTCACAGTACATCTAAATGTAAATTTCTCATCGAGACAAATTAATCAAGCCCAAACACAAGGTAGCTACTGTAAGCCGTTACGGAGCTCCCTTAACTGTACTTCGTCTTCATCACCAGACCCTCAATGACAGTCACAGTCCATCTAAATGTAAATTTCTCATCGAGACAAATTAATCAAGCCCAAACACAAGGTAGCTACTGTAAGCCGTTACGGAGCTCCCTTAGCTGTACTTCGTCTTCATCACCAGACCCTCAATGACAGTCACAGTCCATTTAAATGTAAATTTCTCATCGAGACAAATTAATCAAGCCCAAACACAAGGTAGCTACTGTAAGCCGTTACGGAGCTCCCTTAGCTGTACTTCGTCTTCATCACCAGACCCTCAATGACAGTCACAGTCCATTTAAATGTAAATTTCTCATCGAGACAAATTAATCAAGCCCAAACACAAGGTAGCTACTGTAAGCCGTTACGGAGCTCCCTTAACTGTACTTTGTCTTCATCACCAGACCCTCAATGACAGTCACAGCCCATCTTAATGTAAAGTTCTTATCAAGACAAATTAATCGAGCCCAAACACAAGGTAAATGCAGTAAATCGTCAAGGAGTTCTCTTATATGTAGATCGGTTCCATCATCAGATCGACTCCAGACCTTCATCAAATTGTAGTGCTTTTAAATACTTATCAGAAAAATTAACAAACGTACTTGTTGTCCCTACAATTTTTGAAAGTTCCCCTCGGTTTCTCCAGGATTCCATCATCAGATCCTGGTTTCCTTATCATGGTACCACCACCGGACTATCTACTTTCCAACAAAAAAAGAATTATCAAAATCGGTTCATAAACGACGAAGTTATGCGCGAACACACATAAAAAAAATAAAAAATATATATACGGTCGAATTGAGAAACGCCTTTTTTTTGAAGTCGTTTAAAAATAAATATTAATTTAGTGGGTCCAACTAAATTTGCCATAATTGTACGAAACCCTTTGCGAGCGCATCCAACTCGCACTTGGCTGGGTTTTGATTTAGTCCGTTAGACATGGTTTATACTGAAGCAGAAACAACAGAGGCCCTTCTATACAGTCCGCTTATGTACCGAACTAATAAAAATTATTATGCAGGATACGTCTGTTGGGTTGTTAGCTGTCGCGTCATGTCCCCGGCGAGCGCATCCGTGTGGCCTTCTATACTCACAAGTGTCTCGACATAATATAAAACAAAGATGTCTTGCTCTATGTCAAAATAAGAAATTCATTTATTTCAAGTAGACATAATATTAAGCATAATAAGTTAAGTATCTTTGAAATGTTTAGTTTGCCTAATATTTTGAATACATACGTAGAGGCAACAGGGCCGCAGTTTGGAAAAATAACAACGGGCAACACGAACGGAAAAAGATCTCGGGGCCATTCACCTACACGATGGACTGATCAGTTGAGTGAGTCCAAGCATACCACGTTCTATAGCGAAGATGGCCACCAACAGCAGCAGTTGGAAAGCTTGTAAATACCCGTTCAAGACTTGCATCCGACTAGGACCACGATCTCCAGACATAAACGAACGAGTATAGAGAGAAATAACTTTGCCTATTTGTGATGTTGTGACGATCATAATCGTACATACTAACATATATAATAACACTAAAAATAATTAAAATATATATATACATGTAAAATATATAAATGTGTTTTATTAAAGAATAGTAAAACGATAAACAACAGTGGTTTATATTAAACGAGTAATTAGAAGTATTTTCTAATTGAACGCAAAATCGTGAAGCGTCCATATTGTATGTCAAATACGCCCCGAGGGCTGCCGGAGACGAAAAGTGACTCAGTGTTTGAGCGATGCGCGATGTGCGATGAGCGATGCGCGATGAGCGGGGCGCCGCTCCGTCTGTTTCTGCTGATCTGCTGTATCTATGTGCTCCGCGTCTGTGTCAGTTTCTATGCTACTCTGTGTTTTTCATCGAGCGATGAATATAATACATAGAGGTCGGTTATAAATAGTGTGAGAAGGCATATATGGAAAGAGATTTATAAGCAATAATCCATCAAGTAAGGTTATGCACCCTTACTAAGAAATATTGAATTTAATAAAATAAATTATTGAATTATGTGATAGCAAGACACATTATAATATAAATATTAACATCTTCATATAAATATGCCTTGACAGCTTGGGCATTTACACAATAAAATACGACTGTTGTATTTATATCTATGTTAAAGCTTTTTGAACGCATAACACCTCGTAACGAGGTATACTCATCTGATTGGTTGAGGAGTGAGATACTAGCCACTTACATTTGGTTCAGCTCTGAATCTGCATCTGACGAGATGTTTGAAACGGATGTCTGAGCTCTATGTTGACTTACTGAGTGCCTTATTCTCTTCTAACTTCTCACAATTAGAATCCAATATAAAGAGGAACACACCTCTATAAAATGTGCTGTTTTCGAACGCCTTACACCTCGGTATCGAGGTATGAAATTAAAGAGGAACACACCTCTATAACTTGTGCCGTATACATTTCTCTCACAAAGAAATGATTTAAGGGGGGGGCTCCGGTTTCTCTAATAAGAGATTCGATTATTAGATTCTTTCCACAGAATCGTGCCGGTTCTTTTAACGGTTCGTTGAGCTGTGCGACGCGGTCGGCGCAGAATGTTCTAGCAACTAGCGAAGTTTATAGAGACATTAACGGAGGCTGCATTCACGAAGTGTGGCTATCATATTATAATTATTAAGTTAGACGTTTTGCGGTAACCCTCACTCGGCCCGGGCATCATAGAACTAGCATTTCTGGTAGCGGGGCACCGTCATATTGCGGGATGGAGCATATGACCATCTTTCAATAGAAAGATGCCATCGATCTAAAGTTTGTCTGAGGACTTACTCGGATCGCTCCGCGTGCGTATCTGTGTCACCACAATGTGGAGCAATAGTATGTCCATCTTTCAATAGAAAGATGCCATTGATCAAAGGTTTGTCTGAGGACTTACTCGGATCGCTCTGAGTGCGTATCTGTAATACCATTCTAATATTGAACAGAATTGACCATCTTTCAATAGAAAGATGCCATCGATCTAAAGTTTGTCTGAGGACTTACTCGGACCGCTCCGCGTGCGTATCTGTGTCACCACAATGTGGAGCAATAGTCTGTCCATCTTTCAATAGAAAGATGCCATCGATCAAAGGTTTGTCTGAGGACTTACTCGGATCGCTCTGTGTGCGTATCAGTGATACCACTCTGATATTGATTGGAATATTAAGTTCTTAAGAGAATTTGATTCTAATCACATTTTTGGAACTATATAATACACGAAGAGGTCCCATAAATGGGAAACACTTCGTGTATTGAAAAATATAAAGCAATTAATTTATAAAACATGAAAGGGGCCACATATATGAGAATCAGTTCATGTAATAAATACAGTGAGAAAGTGGAGTTTAGGGATAGTCAGGATTTGTTTATGGTTGCATGAATTTTATCTTCCGAAACTCTAAAAGTACTTGAGTTATTTATGGACATAACATTGATAATAGGGTCCTAATCGAAAGTCGATCACGTGCCAATCTAATACTTTTAAATTAAAAGTATAATAACCTTAGAAAGATCTAAAACATGATGTAAATTGTGTTTATATTTATATGTGACGAATGTTTACCTTTGTATGGGACTTCGAAACAGTTACAATGTGAAGGCAGTAATTTGCTGAGAAGAGGTGGGATATATTTTTTTTAAATCTTTGTCAGAGTGTTGGTTATACGACTTAAGAACCTCTATACTAGCCATAATACGAGTGTGTGCAGGCAAGTATAGATTAAAAACTATATGTTATTAGCAACATTAAACACTGCGCTCCAAAAAGCCCAGGTTCTAAAGACGAAAATCATAAAAAAAAGAATGCTACTCTGCGGCGTATTTGGCTTATATAAGTAATGGTTTTATTAAAGTGCCGAAATTATCAATTCCAGTTCTAGAATAGGCAGCCTAACTACTGTAACTGTAACTAAAATTCAAATAATGTAAGATTGTTTCATCATTTGATTTAAGGAAGTTTTGTAATAAAAATGTGTTGATATTTTGTTTAATGTTCTTTTGCTGCTTATGCCTTTTGACCCCTTCTGATGATGATGCTAATAATATAATAAAATAAATATCGTAATAGGTATAACAATAAATTCGTTGAAACAATGTTTTAGTATTTACTTTGAAATAAAACTTAACACAAGAGAGCGTACCTACGTGGGCGGATAATAAACTTTTAAGTGCGAAACCTAATTTCGTTGAAATGGAAATACATATTATAACTATTATAAAGAAACTTCGCATAGCAAAGTAATGAAGTTATACCTAGTATAAGTGATTGATAACATCCATCACTTATGTAACCTTAATACAACATGCACAACACGCGAGCGAAGTCGCGGGCAGCAGTTGGTTCTCAATATTTTTGTAAACTTGCCTGTAATATTAACAAATATTACGAACAATAAATAAACCAGTAAGCAAAACACCTAATAAATCAAGAGAGAGACGAATATCTTAGCATTCCATGGATTCACCGTGCGGGTGCCGGGTCCATCGCGTGGCTGAGAGAAAAACTCCGAACAGAGCCCGAGACTTGTGACACGGGTGTAGGTTTAAGGGTACCCTTTGTGACGCACGTCAACACTCACCTCCTCTGTTCAAGTTATTCTCCCTGCCCAACCATATTCGGAAGGACCCTACTAGTGCAGCTTTGGACACTCGTTCCAATATGGAGCTTACTGCGCTTCTAGTAAGGCCAAGGTCTTTTAGCAGGTTGTAGAGAGACTTCGCTGGTATACCCCTCGCACCCACTTCTACCGCGTATAAACTAACCACATAGCCATTTTTGGTTAGTTCATTAGTAAGGTCATAGTATTTATTCACTTTGAATACATGGTCTTTAGGGATGTTTGTTTCCCACGGCACTGTAAGCTCGACAAGTACTATACGTTTAATTTGTTTGGAAAAAAGAAATATGTCCGGTCTAGATGTCGTAATAGCTAAGTCTTCCGGGATTTTATAGTGCTTATCATACGTGTCCATTAATATAGTCCAATCAGGAGCAGAGCCCAGAATTGAATAAGGCTTGCTGGTGGAATTTGTACTTGAGCCTGCTTTAACGAAGTTAGTTTGTCTTTTATTCGTCGTCAACCCTTTTTGAGCCCTAGCTACTGAAAGGCTTATAGCTTCACGTATGATTTCTAGTACTCTGTCGTGGCGGCGTGAGTAGAGACCCCTGTCCAGGAGCACCTTGCATCCTACCAATAAGTGCCTTGCAGTGCCCACTGCCTCACCACAGGTATAGCAAGATTTTTCCGAGGCTTTTCCCCATCTTACTAGGTTACTCTGATCTGGGAGAGTCAGTTGAAAGGCATTAAGATAAAATTTCAATAAGGCAGGAGACCAATCATACAGCAAGGCGCGCCACTTCAGAGCCAGAGGGATGCAGAACTCGCCTAAGTTTAACCACTCGTTTTGCATTTCTAGGTTCATGGCATGCACTTTGTAGTTGTCGTCCTCATCTTGTTTAAGAAAAGATTTTATTATGTCTTGGTCTTCCTTTTTACGTCTTGCACCCAACCCGGTTCTATTTACCTGAGCCCCTGCCATAAATTGTTTGTAAAATTGAAGCCTAGAGTCAAGTTTTCCGGCACCCTCGTCTTTAGGAAGTGATGCAACTAGTTCGTCCTGGGACTTAACTAGAATGTGCGTTCTGGTAACCCTGAGGTGTTTATAGAGTTCCGATGGCCTTTTTAGTTTTAACCCAAAATTATTGTAATCTCTGAATAGAGTTGAAGCGTCAGCCGAGAGTGCTAGACCAAACCAAGACTTCAATGTTTTTATTACATTTGCATCTAGTTTTGCCAGATGGGTTCTGCCAATATCATAAACGAGGAATGGCCAAGTCAGACGTGAAGTGAGATAGTTGTCATAGACCCACGCTTTTTTTATATTGTTAATGGGCTGTTGGTCTACCTTATTGAGGTCATTTATGAAGTTATCGACGACTACCTCAAGGGATGGTGTGCGTCCTTTGTAATCAATCTTTCTACCGAGGAACTTAAAAGGCAATGCTTCAGCAATGGTGGTTACACTTTGGCCACTAATAGAGAGACCCGGATCATAAGATGTAAATTTAGTATTTCGTCTCCCCAGACATAGACAGTGACATTTGCTTGGCTTTACCCTCAGCCCACCAGTCCATGAGCAGAACTCATCCACTACATTCAATAGCTCCTGACAGTGTTTTGGGTTTCGTGTCAGTAAAGCAAGGTCATCTGCAAAAGCTAAGATGGACTCTGTATATTTATTGTTGATTTTAAACCGATAGCCCCATTTTTTTTCTTGAACAATTAATTTATCTATTAGAATATTGATGACTACATTAAAAGCTATTGGGGATAAGCAGCAACCTTGAAACAGCCCCACATTGTAATGTAGGGGTTTTGAGTACTCATTGTTTACTGCTATGGTGAATTTAAATTTTGAATAATAAGAAGTGATTAAATCAATAACTAGATCAGGAAAATTGTACCACCTCAAGGCGAAAGTCAATAGATCATGCTGGACAGAACCAAACGCATTTTCTAGGTCTATCCAGCAGATCGTAATTTGCCTTTCATATTTTCTAGCATCCTTGAGACTTTCGCCTAGAAGTGAATTGTGTTCCAGGCAACCAGAAATTCCGGGCAAAAACCCTTTCTGGTGATTAGGCCTGAAATACCTATTGTTTACCATGTGCTTTGTCATTTTTGATTGCAATATACTGAAAAATAATTTGGAAATAGTATTAGTTAGAGCTATCGGTCTAGTGTCCTTTGGATGAGTTACTTCGACTTTTTTTGGGATGAGGACAAAAATCGCTTCGCCAAATGTTGCTGGTATTTGTTGTCCTAGCCAGATCTTATTAAATATGTTTAAGAGATGTTTACGGACTGAAGCACATTTTTTGTACACAATATAGGGGATGCCATCAGGGCCTGGTGCAGATTTAGATGTTTTCTTCCTGATAGTATTGTTTATTTCCTCTATGGTGGGTGGAATACTTTGAAAGTTTGCTAGAGGATTGTTAGGCCTTAGTGTCCAATTACCAAAACGAAATTGTAAAACTTGTTCTTTATTACTTTCCAATTTTCCCAATTTGTCCAACGATTGTAATCTACGACACAAATTAGTCCTAACAACGAAACATCACAAAGTTAAATACAGATGCATGATATGGAAATTAGCAAGTTAATTAAAACCTAATCAACATGTTAATCTTCATTGTATCAACTCCGGATTATCTCTATATCAACCAGTGACTATCGACACAGATTCCAGTCAGCAAACGTACGTAGAACTCCAATAACAGCTACTGATTGTACAATAACTGCTCTCGAAACACTGGGCAGAGCTTAGATCTTAATACAATAGCACTAAGTCATATAATAGTACAAAACAATAGCAGATCGAACCGGTTTCAACCGAATCACTCCGGAAAATTCCGGTTAAAACTAGTTTAAACTAACTGAGCGAATAATAGAGATATATCAATGTGTTTGTTTATCATTGGGCGATAGTGATAGTTTGCTCTAGCATAAACAATAGCTTAAAATTGATTGCCTGCGGACTACAACACAATTTCAGTATGTGTTTACAATGTTAGGTATCCAGAGTATGCTAACCGGTTTTACAGGGCATTTTGAACCAATATTGGCCCTAACCGCTCAAAGGTTAAAGGCATAAATGGATAGTAGAAGTCCGAAAGGTCAATCCCCGGTCGTTGTAAGCTTATCGTATCCAGTTATATATCCGCTCAGACTTCTCATACTTGGAACAGGGTATATTGATCATCTCCAAAAACATTATCTGAAATGATTTTTTTATATAAATTCTCCCTACAATGTAGGCCCCTAATAGTTCAGATAAGTCTTTGACTGTATTTAATTCGGACAAGATGGGTAGTACGACGTTAACTACATATTTCTAAACTAAGAAAAAAGAAAAATATGTAGAATAACGATTTTTATGTTAGTAAATTCAAATTTTATCGTAATAGAAAACAGCTATATCTTTGTATTGGACTATTGTAGTATATTAGATACCACCTCGCACAAACAAAAATCGCATTGCAATCGGCTAATACACTAGTCAACAAGTTCAAAAACGTGAAAAATAGAGATAAAGGTCCTAAAAATATGAGCGATGGCTTCAAAAATGTTTTTGAAGAATTTTGGTGCAGGTTAAAAATTGCAATTGTTATTAACAAAATAAGATGAAAAAAAATGATATTTCGTTTTTTGTTAATAACTTAAAAAATATTAACATTTAAGCAATTTTGAAAAAAGCTCGTTAAAGAGGAGGAAATTTCCAATAAAAAGTCCTAACTCCCGGAACTCTTACAAGTTTTAAGGACTTTTTATATAATTCTTTTTCTTTTTTGTATAATTCGTTTGAAAGCTACCTACTATGTCTCAGACGGACAGATACAGGCACGTTCAAATTATAACGTTTTTCATTTTTATATCGGCTAACATTATATGCAACATAACTTCAAAGATATACCAGGTTGATTTCCATATTTTTGCATTATTCATTAGGCGGTATTCTATTTAGGGTAACGCGAAATATGGACAAAAGTTAATGTTATTATAAAATACCACCTAGTACTGTCCTTCCTATTTCCAAAACTTTCACGATTTCATCATTCGTTCGCATCCTATTAACGACCTACTACAGGGTCAGGCTTCTCTTACCATTATTATGAGATGGGACAAGGAGCTTAGACCAAAACCTTGTTCCAATGCGGTTTCGCAGGCTAAGGGGTTTAATGTATTAACGAGCAGACATTGATGATAGTGACGGGTACCGGCTTGCTTAACGAGATCTCCAATAGGCACGGGGTTCTAATAACATCGCAACTGACTCACCGACTTTGACGGCCTCCGTGGCGCAGTGGTAAGCGCGGTGGATTTATAAGACGGAGGTCCTGGGTTCGATTCCCGGCGGGGCAGATTAAGATTTTTTAATTTGTCTTGGTCTGGCTGGTGGGAGGCTTTCGCCGGGTTCAGAATTTTAAAACATTTAGAAAAAGTCAGTATCATTTCACAATTTGACCCAGGCTTCAAATTCAGGACCCTAGCGATTGAAGCTAAATAGCCTAACCACTAGACCAACGCACCTTCTAAAACTTATCTCGTTTTATCTCGCGAGGCGAATGACCGATACAGAGATCCTGTCGTGACTAAAGGTAATTGGATAATTAATCTAACATGGATGTGAATGAAATAATGGTTTCTTTGCTCTTTTCTACTGATTGTCTGGCAAATATAAATAGATAATAGAGTTTCGAATTCAGTATTTTGTCCGACTGCCCAAAATAAGGTTTTATGATTCTTAGCCTTGGTAGGTTATTCACTGCCTCCATGGCGCACTGACACGCCCGATGGATTAATGAGTCGGAGGATTGCATCATCCTATGACATGTCGTTACCATGGTCAAATCTGCACTAAAATATAGAAATCTATAAAAAATTTAAACGACCAGAACTAGGAATCAATCTAAAAACGACCAATTATAAAGGAACGCAAATAAAACAACTACGCCAGAGTAGACGCAAAATATTTTATTTAACTCGAATAAACGAAGGCCACAAAATACGCTTCAACGGTTCCTTGAAAATATTTTGAAAGGAATATTCTAGTTAGTTAAAGTAGAGAAAACCTTTTCATATCACAGTCGCTCCATTGTAAATCCAAAGCCCCGACACAATCGTTGGAATAACTCGAATAAACTCGACAAAGTCGGAAATCTCGGAAAATTTAACCTGCGCCCGATATCCGCCATTATCGAAATGACAAATTGTTGGACGTGAGTGCTCGTCTCTAGTAGTATCTACTTCAACTGCTAAGTAGAACAACTACGAGCATTAGTTGCTCTATTTTGTTTATTCCGATTGAACTAAAGTTTGAACCGTCGCAAGTGTTTGCAAGTGCTCATTATTCGTCTCGCTGCTTGCATTGTTTTTAGGTATTTCGTTGATGATATTTGAAAAAATATTAACATTGAACAGAAACAAGCGTATTTAATTTTTATCCCTTTTTAACGCTGGGAAATGCCTTTACGCATCTCTCCAGAAAGAAGGGTGGAAAGCGCTCTTTTCAGAGGGTATGTGAGACTCACCACTCAAATCGGAATACCAACAAAAACCTAGCGCTACCCGACTATGTCTTCAGGTGGGACGACACATGATCGTGGTTGCAAGCTACTGTGACGTCTCGACCGCAGGTAAGCCAGAGCCACACTAATAATAATATACTTATAATAATATCTCCAAACCCTATACCTATTTCAGCCTTGGCAGCTACCTACCTTGCTTTAAAAAATATAGGTTGTCCAAAGGTCCGCTACTGTTGAATAAAAAAGTAGTTTAGTTATCAAAACTTTGCTCCGCTGATGTTCTAAAATCCAGATTCTGTGTAAAAAAAAAGTAAATCCTAAATTTATTTTTACACAAAATCAAGTAATAAAAAGAGCCAACGACTATGCAAATAAGCACTTAGCCTAAAATGTCTATCTTTGTTAGCGAAACAGTTATAAACGTTGGCTCCATTAAATTTATGGAATTGAACATAAAATAGATTAGTAATTTATTACGTAGGCCTACGACTGGGAACAATTTGTTGCCCGATAAAACTAATATATTGTCATAACTCAAAAATGACAAAATAACAAACAATTTCATTTACAAAACTACACTTCTAAACATTAACTAACCAGACTAACTTTTTAGTAAATAAAGAAATCCCTGATCCCACCACAGGAGAAAATATTCAGTGGTTAATATAAGCAAATAATTTTCATCAAAATACTATATAATTACAAAAGCATAACCTTAAAACCCTTAAAGGGTTACCATCAAGATCTATTTTATAAATAATAAAAAAATAAGTCTCTTTCTGAATGAAGAAACTATTCCATTCTTAAACTATTGTCCGCTGTCCTTAAAAATCTGTTACGTATAGCAACAGCAACAAAGATCTAAACAAAGCGACGTTTTTTCGCAAATGGGACTCAACAAAAGCTCCCAAATAATGTCCCCTGCGAAACTCTCCAGATAGAGTAGACAAAACAGGAAAGAAAATGTATAATTGTGGGACGAGACAATAAATTTCACTAGTCTTTTATTTTTAGCTGGAAACAAAGAAGACAATGTTTTGTTCAATTTATGATTTTTACTGCAATTGCGATTTGGGATTCCACGTGTGCTAGTTTAAAAGTTGCAAATGAAAATTGTGTGCATAAACATACTTATGCAAACCGACTGATAAATTCCGAATCTCACGTTAATATAGTCTTGAATTAAGACCAAGGCGGTAATAGGTAACTTTGATTAAACCGTTCAAACTTATAGTTTTTTCTCGAAATTCAATTCAGGGACATACTTAGAACTTGCCAATTTCGATAAATAAAATTATATTTGACGATTCGCTCTTAATCTCACAAACATCCTTATGAGAAACGTAAATTTTACCTGTTAAATGGGTTGCTGGTTTCTGATTCTTTATTAGTGCGTAGTCAATTTAGAAATTCTGAAATGCGGTAAAATAATTGGTGATTCACGTAAAACTAAATTGAGTACATTTAGTTAATTTACTCAAATGATAATTCTAAACATGTTTACACAAAGCAGTATACTAAACACTATTATTATGAAAACGGTGAACAGGCCGATTAAAGCGACGTTGCAACGAGCTCAAACATAACAAAACAACGCAACAACAAATTCACAAAGGAAACTAAACAAAACGACACAAAACGTCCTTTATGTAAAGCCGATTAACAATTTACTGGGGTGGAATTGAAAACAAATGCAACAAACAACGGCTACGAAGTTTAAACTCGATTACACGCCGACAAAGATCGACATTAAACTGTGTCGTAAATTAGCTAACAGCCGAACGCGGTGCCTAAAATCCCGTTGCGACGATCGTAAAATTCCAAATGATGCTCTATTTATTGTAAACAAGATAAGACTCATAATCAACGAAGGCGTTCATGAGAACCTTCACGCCTTTTACTTATTTGATAATAATGCGAAACCATAATTAGTTGCATTGCCTAATTTAAGCTATTTATTTACTTTCATGTACTACTTCATTTAAGAAATGAGTTAATGGTAAATAGATATTCACGGAGCATGCTCGTACGAGAGCACAAGAATTAAAAAATCCGAGAATAAAAAGACAGATAAATATCGTAGATTTAAAAATCGGAGGATTTGCGAAGTAGATAAAAATGTAGAACAAATACATTCATGTTTTAGGAATTAAGAACAGAATAAAGAATGTAAAAAAATCTTCAGAAAAGGCCTTCTGGCTGTGATATAATTATGGTTAGATGTCCTTAACATGTATGGCATGCATTAGCATAATAGATAATGTAGGTTCCCGGTAATAAGCCAAGGGATAGCTTATTCCGCCATTTTTTTATTGCCATCTGATAACGAGTTGGCTTAAAATCTAGTACATTTGACAGTGATACCGGCACTCTACCCTGGGAAGTTGCCAAGAGCCCAATACTAACTTGAACCAACTTGTTTGCGACCCGTGCACATGTTATTTGGGACATCTGCTGGCAAATGTTGCCACCGCTGGACATAAAATGTTCTCTGAACCTTAATTACAAATTTTTAAACCTCTCGCTTTAGGGCTTCAGTTGACGAAATGACTTTCAAAACTTTTAAGCATAACCATGCATTTAATCAACTTACATTGAAAATTCTTATCAGCTTTTACAACATTTGTATCACGCTTGTATATTTTTGTTATTATACCTGTTTACGAGTAGCTAGAGTTCTTATTTAGAGGATCGGAAGCTTGTTTGCTTGCAAAAATTCTTAATATGTTTTTCATAATATGTCATAAGAAAAGGCTCTAAGTCTAAGCTCTCAATTCTTCATACTCTTACATAAACAGATTGTTACTTCCTATTTTTAGTTTAGTATGTTTTTATTGATGTACGTGTAACCCTTTATCCATTAACTAACAAAAAATTTTAGCTTATAAGCTATACCAAACAAAAGAATCTTGCATAATATGAATATGAAAAAATAGATAACTAAAGCACCTACAAGTAATACTCATTGATTAAAATGTAAATATGAGAAATAATATACTGTGCGTGTGTAAATTTTAAAATAATAATACAACAGACCGTGACGAAATACGGGGGTAGATTGCTACGTTATTACGATGAAAACCCACTGTAAATTTAAATAATAAAACAATTTCGTTTAAAACCACATACGAATTCCGTTGAGGTATTTAAATATTTAAAATAATTTTAATTTTTGAATCGTGATGGTTCAATCAAATAGGTTTGCTTACCGGTTGAAGCTTACAATGCAGCAGGTTGTTTAGTGCAAGAAATCGTAATGTAGATTACATGTCAAGCTAGTGAAGCCTACAAGAAATGGTCATTGTGTTGAGTGTTTAAGGCTACGGGTTACAGGCGTTTTAAAAGCGCGTGGACCATTGGCTAATTAAGTCAACTATTTTATTATGTTAAAAGATGTAAGTAATGTAAGTATGTTTAATAAAAGTAACAGTACATCATAAAATATAGCTTCAGATGGAAATTGGCTTACGCTGGCTTCGATCTAATAGATAAACTATTGTATTAATAACTTCTAACACCGGTTATAACGCTTTATTGGAGGGGAAAATGGAATGCTGTCGTACTATGACAATAATGCTTCTTCGAATTCAATGTTTTGTGGTAACAGTCATAAATGAGTTCCTCAGACATGGTTACAAACAGTGGTACTAAATTATTTTATTAAGACTTAAATGCTGAAATACACTGTGAATAGTCACAAAAAAGTAAAAGTTTGTTTTATCTAAAACCGTTAATATCTCATATAATACATAATTTGTCTAAATGTGTGTACTTAATAGGATTTTTTAAAGTTCTTTCCTTTTTATTGTTAAACTGTTTTTAAAAGTCAATAAAGCTCTCAATACCGAAGCCATATTATTCCACGGTTTAAGCTCTAAATCCCCGCGTTACGTAAAATAGCTCCAGGTCGGAGGTAATAGCTATTTATTTTAGAAATCATTTTCGAGGCCAATCGAGCGGATAATCCTTAAGAAAACTTTGAAATTAACACTGTAAGTACTTCGCTTTTCTCTTCTATTTATAGAAATTTAATTCGAACGAAAACATTTTCACGTTATGGAAAATTATTTGAATTTCTACAGTCAACGTATTTTCCTTGATTTAAGTTAAAAAGTTTTTTCACTCTAAATAAATGGAAAATATAGGTGTATCACAATGCTTTTCGTTTTATTTGTGAGTTAGGACAATTAATGTGTAAGTATTTATTATTTTTGGAGTCAAAATTAAGCAAAGTGTCGAATCTTTGTTTATATAAAAATAATGGATATATTATGTATTTTACATTAATTTATATATTCATTCGATCAAGATGCTAGTCTTTGTGCGAAGGTGCGCTGATTCTAGTACGTTCCAAAATTTGACCAAGTTATCTAGTTCAGTCAGAAGAGCTAACGGTATGCTATATATTGCTCTGTACTCGACTGAGCATCACGTGTATCTGTTTCGTGCTCTTCCGTGCATGTACAGAGCATCTGTATTAGTTCTGCTTGAATCATTTGCATGAAGTGATCAGGGGATCTTCTAAGCTTCTGGAGCATGCCCGTATCATTCAGGCAGTCGTACAATGGCCAGCATGCTGATTTAGCGCAAAGGCAGATAAGGAAATAAGGACGAAACACAGATACACGTTATTACCAAATGGAATCAGAGCAACGTGCATACATTAGCCCTACACCACAAAAACCTACACAGCCTTTTGTGGTTAGGACACTTTAATTAAGGGGTACGAACTCTAAATTTTTTTGCTTGTCACGTCAGCTACGTAGGATTTAACACGTCACCTAGCCGAACGTCGAAACGCCAACAGGAATATCCCCATTTATTAAAACCTCGTTCGTCGCGTTTTTCCCCAAAACCCGGGATAAAAGGCAATTATTTTGCGATAAGTCCTACCCGAGGCCCGGGCCTCCATACCCGTGGGTATGAATACGGAATAGCGTGTAATTATAAAGTTATTCCGGCAATTACGCGCACGATTGATCGTGGAAATCATTCCGGGGAAGAATGGTTACTTTGCCCCGGAAAGGCGATATTGCGAAACTTGGGAATTTGAACGCTTTGTAATAGTTGGAGGGTATTATTTTCGCGTTTCAATAACGAGCAGGGTTCCGTACCTTTGCCGTAATTTTGCAAAGATACGATATAGTTTCGTTACAAGTATTACAATTTACAACCCTAAATAGTTTTCGCAAAACAGGTACTTAGGTAAGAAAAGCAATTCTAGTAGTTTGGATTTGCCACCCGATGACCTAATAAACTTCTACAAGTTCTTATTGTGCTCTTCTTGGTTTGGCGAGCTTACCGGTGATACCTTTGGCTTTGTAAGGATAACTATCAGATGTTAATAATAATGACCGGAGCAGACGACTTAACAGCTCAGATTTTTAATTTCGAACAGATCCTTAACATGCAGGGGCGCAGCACCACCAACTTCCCAACATCGCGCTGAGAGCTATTTCTAAAAATTTCTAGAAAGAAAGAAAGCCCAATATTTCGTAGCTTGTTCCAGGACCTCATACTCCAGACAGAGACAAGATGTCCAACAAACATAAACTAAAAACCATAGCCAATATAAATCATACAGGTCAAAGTATCAGTTCCTTAGTTTAAAAATAGGTCATAATAAATGTTTGCAACGTGCAAGTACAATATTTTATTCTTTTTAATTAAATAGCATTGAACAAACGGAAATAGATACTCTCTTCCAATAAACATCGTTAAAATGCTGTTGTTTATTTTGTATTGAAGCTTTATAATACAAATTGAAGCCGCGCTCTCATCTCGGCAGATGATGTTGACCCGAGGTAAATAAATACAATCTGCATAATTAACATTACCTTAAAAAACACAACTAAAGTTAGACAGCTTGTTTATTTACTTTCGACGTAAACTAATAGTTTGTAGTCTAACTGGTATTTTATAATTTTTTTGAGGGTAATTTTGTAAAATTGTTTGGTACTGAGTCGAGACGCGGATTTTGTTCTTCCAGCTGCTGTCAATCTAATATAAATGTGTTTTGTTAAAATAGTCACGTAATATAGTTCATTTGAAGAGACTAGCGCCTAAGAGACAGGCTCGGCCTAGTTTAGTCGCTAGTGCTCATACTTAGTTGTATACAAAATATGTCTAATATTTGTAAGTTACCATCAGGTGTATTTGTATTCAAGCGCTAGCTTCTCATAAAAAAACCGACGGCTTTTCTTTTTCTCTAAGGCACGAAAGAAATACTACGAAATTTTGACGACCTCCGTGGCGCAGTAGTATGCGCAGTGAATTTATAAGACGGAGGTCCTGGGTTCGATTCCCGGCGGGGCGGATTGAGATTTTTCTTAATTTGTCTTGGTCTGGCCGGTGAGAGGCTTTCCCCGTGGCTAGCTACCACCATCCTACCGACAAAGACGTATCGTCAAGCGATTTAGCGTTCCGGTACGATGTAGAAACCGAAAGGAGTGAGGATTTTCGTCCCACTCCTAACAAGTTAGCCCGCTTTCATCTTAGATTTCATCATCACTTAACATCAGGTGTGATAGCAGTCAATGGGCAACTTATAGTTGATAAAAATTCTACCTACTGGCTGAGAACTTTTACTATAATCTTCTTGTAAGGAAGAAAATCTTAATAAATCACATAGATACTGTTCCAGAATCGAACTCAGAAACAATCCGAAGCCACATTGACTAACCACTGAACGAACGAGGCAGTTAAAAGCTCTAGTATCAGAGGGAAATGAAAAACAAAACACGAGTGCAAAGTTACCTCTCTTGCTAAGTAATTTTTGTTAACTTGTTAAGTGCATAACCTCCGAGTTATAAAAGTTATAATTAAGTCCCACTTCTGCGAAGCTTCTTCTACCTAAGTAAATAGATTAGCATGTAATTTAGAAGCGAGAAATAAACAAAACATTTCGGATTGTTCTTGAAGATTTTAGTCTTTGTAAAATATAGAAACTACGCAGATTTCGGTATTTTTCAAAATTGAATTATATAATGTTGTAGGTGTGTTTTCTAAATGTATAAGAAAATTTGACTATAACTAGTTTATTAGACTTATTTTATCTGCTCGGACGACATCGTGGTCAGAAAAATTGTAGGTATTAGAGGACGCCTGCGTCTTCACTCGCGCAGTTCTCGTGTGAATTTCGGAAAGAAATGTAGCCTATGTGTTATTCTGATATGTAAGCTATATTAATATTAAAGTTTCATCGAAATCCATTCAGTAATTTTTACTTGAAAGAGTAACAAACATACACAGTCACAAACTTTCGCCTTTATAATACACACAGCGGCATATTTAGCGGAACATCGACTTTGGCACGCGGACCAATGGAGTAAGGTATTGTTTAGTAATGAAAGCAAAGAATATACAGACGCAAAGGAGAACGACACAATCAGACAAATTTTAAAACTACAGTTTCATACGGTGGTGGATCAATAATGGTTTGGGCGGGCATTTGTTTGGGAGCTCGTACAGTCTTGGCAATGATTGACAGAGGGAGTCTGACTACAGACCGCTATATCAGAGAAGTTTTATAAGAAAATGTCGTACCGTTTGCCCCATGGTGACGATCTTGTTGTTATGCAGGATAATGCTCGGCCGCATACCGCTCAAGTAACTCAAGCTTATTTTAATGATATGAATATCACTGTTATGGAGTGGCCGGCGAGATCACCGGATATGAACCCAATAGAGCACGTTTGGGACTTGCTGAAAAAGAAAGTTAAGTCCAGAATTCCAGCACCTGCCAACCCTGATCAACTGCGAATCGCCGTAGTTGAGGAATGGCGGAGACTATCAGTAACATCATTCTCAGTATGACGGGTAGAAACTTTACTAAGTGCACGTGGAGGAAATACGCGATATTAACCACTATTTTTCTAATTTAATTAATTGTTATTTTAATATTAATTTTCACTTTTCCCGGTTACATGAAAAGTTCAAAAATGTACTTACCATTTTAATGTGATCTCATTTTAAATAAAACAAATGAAACTTTAAATAACAAAAGAAGTGTAGCAAGTAGATTTTAAAATAAAACCATATTTTTTTATTATGGACCTTTTTTATGTTCCGCTAAATATCCGGCGTATTTTGTGTTTAGTAGTATGATAAGAACAGTTGCTGTTCCAAGTTTACTTCTAACATCAATGCTTATAATTAAATAGCATTAAATTCTGTACAGTATGTAAATTCCATAAACAACGTTTAATCATTATATCAGGTAACAACAGCATAAGATTGGCATTTGAACCTTAATCTCTAAGAAGGCTCGACACTTTGAAAGAAAGAAAGAAAGAAAAATATTTTTATTTGATCAGACTTATACTAAATAAAAAAGTAATAAAAGTAATAAAGTAAAACAAAGACTGACCAAATAAAGGTTTCCCACTCAGCATTATGCTACAGCAAGCTGCAGCGCTGGTTTTCAGGGGATACCTTTAAATGAGTAACATACGGACTATACAATTAAGTGTTTTTATTGTTATTGTTTGACATTTGGAAGTCATTACAGGTCTATGTCTAGCAGTGGACGTCCATCAGCTGGCATTGATGATGACGAATTGTTTTAAAACATTGACAACTAACACCTTCGCATATTTTAGCGACATTTATTCCAAGAAAATATACAGTGCGGAAACGAAAATCTCCTAACCAGGTTTTGATAAGCCATTAGGTAGTTATACAGGCGGTGTTGTCATTACGTAGTAGAAGAAGCTCAGTGCCGCGCCGAAACTTGCATTAAAACGACTTTAAAAGTTAATTTTAACCACGTTAGGATTAACATAACGGCGGGGTAAAGCGCCAAGATTAGCATATACCCGCGCTGTAGGGCGAATGTGTTGGAATTAACTAGGTACATAAGGAAACTTAATTAAGGGTATACCGAAAATTAGGCTCTCTAGAGAGGAGCGAAATCAGCTAGAGTTTTGCATTTATGTAAAAACTGTTTTTGATTGGGTAGATGACTGAGTTTAAAATACGGGTTTTTAAATTCTTTTTCAAACTCTATTTAATAACAAATAAAATTATGAAAAAAATTAAATTTTAGACTTTAAATATTAAGAGTTACACAGAGTCGGTCTTACAATGGCGTGACGTCACACTTAAGTAACGTCATAGTAGCTCAGTACATTTTTTTTTGCGAGAAGTGTAAAGAAATTTTCGCGTGTATCTTCTTAAGGGTTCTTATTTCTTGTAAAGTATGTATTTTGACATTTTAGGCTCACCGTAGGCATCATCACTTACCATTAACCGCGATTGCATTCAAGCGCTACCCTATATACGTATTCGAGGTGAAACAAAAATAACCGACGTATAAATAAGTAGTGTTGTGACTCAGCGTCCGCACCTGGCAGAGTATTTATACTTACGAATCATTGAAACAAAACATCACAATTTTTGAAACTGAGACCGGCTTTTCGTTTAATTTTTTTATAATTAATATTAAACCTAATAATTAATAAGCTCCAGGAATTAAAAACCGAGATGTCTAAAATGCTATCTTTCAACCTTGGGTTACATACCTGCACCTATACTAAAGCCAAACTCGATTGAGAATGCTTGTCAACAAACAAATTGAAAATGAAGGTAGAAATCACCAGTCATTTTACACCTATTTTTTTATTTAACTACTTAATGACGAATTCATGACAATAAATTAGATTAGTAAGCTTAAAACTAATTATTATATTCAATATCTTTTAAACAAGATTTTTTAAAATAGCAAAACATAATTTTAAATTTATTAGGCATAAAACGTGTTGCATTTTCTACCTTCATTTTCAATTTGTTTGTTGACAAGTATTCTCAATCGAGTATGGCTTTAGTATAGTACAAGTTTTTTGCATGTTAGAAAAAATAACATTCAGGAGACATGGTAATATACAGGAGATATGGCTGGCTGAAATGGCGACCAAAACACCGGAGAGCGCAGGTAGTCGAACCCCCACTAAGTAGAGCGGTGACATCAAGTGGGTTACAGGGAGTCGCAAAGTTTGCAGTTGGGCCAAGACCATGGTTTGGAAGTCCTTGCAAAAAGCCTATGTTCACCGGTGGATGTCCAGCTGATAATGTTGATGATGATAGTGGTAGCTAATAAAGATATTCTATATAATTTTTTTTCGTCGTGCCTAATGGCGGCGATTTCGTTAATCCCCAACTTGATCGTCATTACCTGTAACAAAAGATAAATAAATTAGTTCAGTAAAATAATCAATTTAACAATTGAAAAACATAGGTATACGATGTCGCGTCCGCGGTTGTTATTAGAAGTTCTTACTCTCAGTTAAGTAATAGTCGTCTGTCTGAGAGTCGGGTAGTTAGTGAAGTTTCTCAACAGACCACAAAGTACAAGCCAAGCAGTTAGTTACAATCGTTATAGCAGACTTGCCACATTTTACAGAGAATTTCTTGGAAGCAAAGTCAAAGCCCCGGTCATTGTGATTGTGTCAAACCACAGACTCTCCATAACCATTTCAACATAAGGGTGCGAGATCGTAGGCTACTACAGAAAACAAGTGCTGCCGACGTGACTCAGCGACAATACTGGTATATATGTATTTACTAGCTGACCTGGCAAACGTTATTTGCATAAACAATTTTAAAAAAATTAGATGAAAATTAGATAGTAGCCGATTCTCAGACCTCCTGAATACGCATACAAAATTTGGTAAAAATCGGTAAAGCCGTTTCGGAGGAGTACGGTAACTAACATTGTGACAGGGAAATTTTATATATCAGATGTCAATCAATCCCAAACATAATTTTTTTGCACCTTATATTAGCTTGTCTATTTATAATAATGACTTATATTGTTTGTTGACAATATAAATCAATGGTCACGGTTGCTTGATTACCCCTGCGACAGGGGTGTTAGTAGTTGTGCTATAAAGTTGCACGCATTCTATGATTATTGTCTTTATTACCAGAACCCAAGATCCGATGCAAAGTACACAATAAGTCTAACTTAATGACATCTAAATCGGCCCAGGTAAGTAGATTCTTATTTACAAGTACCAGTCTTAGCTTGTTAATGTAACGGAGCGAGTCTAATTTTAGAATTTGTACTAGAATGCAAATTGAATGCATTCTCTCCGGACTCACTTCTCTTTAGGTGCGGAGAGAATGGCGCTTGATCTCGACAACTCTCCGCGGATGAACAAACACAACACGCTTAGAACAATTTTCAGCTATTGTGAATCGCTCGGTTATAATATTAACATCACAATACTGTTGCAGTCATATGACAGGTGCACACAACTACCCGCAATTACTAAACTAGTAGCATTAGAGATACGACCAAATCCTGTACATTATATTGTGTATGTTAAAATACACAGCGTGGAAACTTGAAGCAAAGACATTTTTTACTGAAATACTTATTATATAATATTTCTAACCTTACTCTTGAATCGCTTTATCTATTGTTGTGTAAACCTTCTATAAGGCTAGGTCAAGAGTACTCTAAATCGACGAACTTATATGAAAGGATTAATAAAAAATGGAAAAAATATATTGTTTGTGACAAGTGGAAAGACGTGGTCTCCGCTCATCCCAGGCTCAAGGAATGAGGTATGTAATGTCCGATTTGACAATTTTGGTCCGCGTGTACGGTTTTTAAAATAGCGAAATAAAGTGCAGTAATTCTCGCTAATATATATTGCTATTCAATTTTAAAGGGGGTTTTTATTTATTGAAGCTGTCGACATCCTATTTCCTTTCTTAGTTTTATTTTCGCTTTCTGGCATCGGGAACCCGACGTGTTAATCAAAAGTGTATTCTATAACCAATCCAAATTTTGGCTAAACCAGCTCAATAGTTAAGGCGTGCAAGAGAGTTCGGGTTCATAATGTTAATGTGACATATAATGACAATTGGTCCATGTGAAAGATTTTTATAAACCGCTAAATAGGTTGCGGTGTTCCTCGCTAACTTGTACATACAAATCACCTGCCAGTACGTAGAACGTTCAATTTAGAATTCGCTCAGTTAAATGCAAATTGAATGCGCTAATGCTCGGTAAATTGAACGCTGCATGGCCGGTCGATTTGCCCCAGATAAATATTAACTTAGTTCGTGTGACTAGAATTCTAGATTGTTCTACGCCGCGCTAGATGCTAATCCGTTTGCCCGGGATTGAAGCTACGTTCAATAATTAATATAAAAATAGTTTCTTTTAATTATTATTTTAACAAGTAAAATAGGGGATATGGATCACACACTACTTATTACTTATTTCTTTTAAAAGTAACTATCTCATTTTTTTAGATCTGTTGGTCCTAATGGAAATAGACAATGTGAAGCCAAAGGTTAATTTTTGTAATACAAAGATCATTTGCTTCACTCAAAAGGAGTAAAACAGATAAAAACTTGAAGTAATCGATTGCGATCATTCGGTTAACATAAAAATAGTTAAATCCTTACTAATATTACGAAGGCGTTATATGTATGGATCATCGTCATCATCATTTTCAGCCTATTAGCGGCCCACTACAGGGCCAGGCCTCCCTCCTTACAGGAGAGGGAATATGGAGCGTACACCCACCACGCTGCTCCAATGCGGGTTGGCTGGCTTAGGGTGATAATGTTTCATTTATTAACGATCACTATCAGAAGTTGATGATAGTGACCGGGACCGACGGTTTAACGTGCTCTTCGAGGCACGGGGGTGTAACACCACCAACTTCCAGACTCCGGGCTTGGAATGTACTGAACATTTCATAGAAAAAGCTCAGAATTATTCCATGACTCGTCCCAGGGATCGAACCCAAGACCTCGTGATCAAAGCCATATAGACTAACCACTAGACCAACAAGGCAGGCACTATGGATGGATAGATGTTTGTTACTCTTTCACGCAAAAGCCACTGAATGTATTTTGATGAAACTTTACAATAATATAGCTTACATATCAGAGTAACATATAGGCAACAAACAACAGCTGGACGGGTCAGACCGCGGGCGTTCTCTGGTAGGTGATAATGTTGATACGGGAATTCACCACGCTGTGCCAATGCAGGTTACCGAACTCGTCAGGTTTATAAAATAATCAACACGAAAAGAAGATAATGAACTAGTGGACTAAAGCTAGCTCAATTGAAGTTTACAGTTATATGGAATTTTAATCAAAATCGTCCTTAAAATAACCGGTCCATCGTAAAAAAGCGAGTGAGTCAAGGCTGACGGGTTAAACAGTTTGTAATTATTTCACTTTAAATAATCTTGTGTCGCAGAGAAAGCCGTCCATGGCGCCGTTGTACAGTTATTAGGGACTTGGCATTTAATAGTATTAGTATCGTGGTTCTTATTGTCTCTGACGTTGTTTTGAGTTGCTAAAGTTAAAACTTTACCACTCGTTTCCACTCGTCGGAGGTCGGGTCCGCATTTTAATCGATATTCTAGTGGCAGAACATTTTATATGAAGCCATTTACACTTATTGGACGTCGACACCCACCAAAATTAATTCTATGGAATATGGAATTTAACAAAATAACGCATGGAAGGATTGTTACTCTTTAAAAGGAGTACAAAAAATCCGCGATAGCATATATCTCATATTTGACGGCTTCCGTGGCGCAGTGGTATGCGCGGTGGATTTATATGACGGAAGTCCTGGGTTCGATTCCCGGCGGGGCAGATTGAGATTTTTCTTAATTTGTCTTGGTCTGGCTGGTGGGTGGCTTTCGCTGTGGCTAGTTTTATAAAATAACGAAGGTCTGGCCATTGCAGGATTATAGGCCATTAAAAGTCAAGCGTAGTACCAGTCAAACAAGCTGCGTCAGTGCTAGCTGGATCGCGCCCTACATTTGCACTTTATCGCCGAGATAAAGTTTACAATGCATTCGGCTCAGCTACGGAGTAGGAAGTTATAATGTTAGACCTGTGGCGTGCAGAAGGTTTTAAACAAGAATGGGTACAAACATACAAATAAAAAATTGCTCAAATTGGAAAACATCTTTATCATCATCAGGCTATTAACAGTCCTACTTAAGGGTCAGACCTCCCTTCGATATAGGAGAAATAATATGCTAGATAATATAATAATACAGCTTACTTAGGCCCTACTGCGAGTTTGTGGGCTTAAGGTAACAATATTTTACTGTGAAACAATCACAATCAGAAACTACTATAATGAAAACAACAAAATGAACGACTTAACGTGCTTTTCGAGGCACAGTGATGTGCAACTAACTACTTGGGGAGTTGAAATACTGAGCTTTTTTCTTTACACTTGGCTGTATGATAAGAAAAAAGCTCAGCATTTCATAGCCGAGACTCAGGACTCGAATTCATGACCTCGTGATTCAAAGCTACATAGGCTAAATAAAACCTGGACCAACGGGACAATCACAAATTTTATTTGTATGCATATGAACATATAACATGTTAGGAGTAATATATATAAACGCACCATTTTCGGTTTGTACACGAATTCGTACAAAAATCGTAAATCGCTTGGCGGCGTTTTTGCCAGCTGTCTTTGCAAGGTAGTAACTAGCTATAGCCGAAGTCTCCGAGCAGTTACGTCTGAAATCTACTTAAATAAATAAGAAAACATAATCATTAATATCAAAAACAATATCTCAATAGATCCAGCCGGAAATCGAATGTTGGTGTTACAAATCAACCGCACATACCGAAACTCTTAAAAAGATAATCGGAGAATAAATTACTCCATCATCTACTGGGGGTCATTGAGCTGTTTCAGAGTAAGCATAACTATTTCTATGAAAAACATAATAATTTTTGTAAAGAAAACGTATAATAGGAGCACCGTACACAACCATACACACATAACCAGTTCGCGACCCAGCTGGCAGAGTCTCACATTTCACGATCAATTAAATCTAAATATTCATAACAAACGGAACATGTATGTACATGCGAGTATATTAAACAGGTACGAGAATAAATATCATACACATGTCAACTTAATTCCGCCTTTTGAGCAAACTCTACATGTATTCTGTGATGCTCATTTCAATACGAATTTCTATTTCAAAAGTGTGTCACGCGTATCCTATTCTGTTATTTCTTGAAATCCTTTGCTGTGATATTGTGAGATTTTTTTAATCAGAAATCATTATACTTTGTTCCATTTGTCGTTGCCAATTTAATTATCTGCATTTCAGTAATAAAACAACACTCAGAAATGTGACAACCCCATCGTGTTTGGATGCATTGCCTCATAGATTAAAGACAACTAAATAGAGCCCATAGCGTGTCCACTCGTGAGACAGCAAATCAGCCTTATTGACATGACATGTCAATGTCAACATTTAAAGTACATCATAAAACGTTATGTTTTAAAATATCGTAAAATACGAAATATTACTTTATATAATATAGTTTAGTAAACGCATAATACATGAAATTTGCTAAAAAATAACATATCTAAGCTTTAAATCATCACTCAATGAAGTTTATGCCTACTAATGTATGAAACGTAATTCCTTCGATTTTCTGTTCGCTGCGACTGTTGCAGCCGAAAATATTACAACCCACCATAGCACGATAACGTTTAAATTAATATCGTAACCGCAAAGTTATATTATTTATCAGCAAATTTAATAAAAAGCTAATAATTGCTCAGATATGTCCCTTGCTTGTCACAAACTCCACTCTTGACAAACAATAAAAACGAACACGCTGAAAGGGACAAAAAATAATCTTGTGTCACTTTCTAATAAAGGCCGAATGAAATAAGTCTGTCACGCTCTTGAACCTACAGCCGCGTTATGACTCCATCTAATAGTCTTTAATCTATGCATTGCCTAGAGGCGAACAATGTTATGGCGTATATTCTTTCTAAATACTTTTGCAATTCATTCTCAAATTGGATGCGGTGGCTCAAGACTGTGGTGGTGAATGTCCATCGACTGTAAATGAAGATTTTGAATATATTATGAAGTCAAACATCAAAAAGGCCCTACATTTCCTTTTCGTATAAGAAAATAGCTTACTAGGTCATTTGTCGACGATGATAATGTTTTTTTTATTTACGAGTTAACCCTTGACTGTAATCAAACCTGATCGTAAGTGATGATGGAATCTAAGACGGAAGCTGGCTAACTTATTAGGTTACTGAAGATGACATCCAGCCGGACCTCGACCAATTAAAACAAATTCAATCTGCCCAGCCAAAAGTCGAACCTTGGACTTTCTTATAAATCCACCACGCGGGGGCTGTCAAAATATGGATGATAATGATGATTATAATGAAAGACCGGTATTGTGAAGATTCTAACCAGCGACAATAGACATGTACGTACTCGTACCTACGCTAAATGCCAATAGGTGACCTTAATGAAAAGCTGATTGGTTTCGTGCGCCACAGATCGATAGAGAATCATACGCTCGTTTCAGCTACGGTCACACGAAAAGGTAACCTACTGAGTACATATACTCCCACATTGTTTCATAGAAGTTTAAGACATTACATATATTATAAGACAATACTGCCTCGTGAGAGTGGCCTATGTGGCTACAGAGTGGATTTCCAACCGTAAGTTAGGCTTCGAATCTTTGGCTTGTGTAACATCGCCGTACCTCCACAGAATACGTCAAGCCGTCGGTTCCGATGATCTAACATCAGATAATAAAAACAGTCAAACATTATCAACCTAAGCCAGCTTAAAAGCATTGGACCAGCGTGGTGCGTGGTTGGAACAGCTTAGGCGTAACTAGCTGCAATAATATACACAGTAGAAAATAAGAAAAACTCTCCTTTGGTGGTCGGATAAAAATATAACAAACACAGCTGTTTAACATAATTACTAAACGGCGACCATTTTCCATCAATTTTCGTTACAAAGCACAGCGGGGTGCCGTGGTCTTGACGTCTCACCAAATTACCTAACATACTAAAATGTTTTAGGTATTTTCTTAAAGTCCGTTATTTTACTTTTAAAAAAATAACGGCCTCATTGGTCCAGTGGTTAGCCTATGTGGCTTTACGCGAGAACTATCCACGGGACCAGATTCAAAATACAAAATCATTTATTTCAAGTAGACTGTTTTAGAAGCACTTTTCGTTCGGAAGGCACATACTGTCAAGAAGAGTCGGCGAGAAACTCAGCAGTTACTCTTTTAAAAATCAACGTTTATTTAATCAACGTTATAATGTATTTTTTACACATAACAGGGATGGGTAGGCATAGACTATATCCTTCCATTTGCCACGGTACTTGCATAATTCCTTAGCTTTTTTCACTCTCATTAAACCTTTCATACAAAAAGTTTCGTCGGTTTGGCCATTATTTAAAATGTACTGAATTTGGATTTACATACAATTTTGGTTATCCCGTCTTGTCTATAGAAAGAAAAGTAGTTTAGTTCCAAGAATCTCTGTCGTTAATAAAGCCATTTTTATAGATTTCTTTTCAACCAACTATATCCTAACTATATTCATGCTGAGAATCGACACTAGCAAATCTCTTGTACAAAGCAAATCATTTGGGAAATCAAAAACTTGGGTTATGATGTGTTTTCTTTCATGTGAGACCACGTTTGACCACGATCTCTAATTATCATTATAAGGGTCCAGTACACAATGGCGTATGCTGGCCTACTACAGGCACAACTGTGTACAGGGGGTGATGGTGCATAATGGCGGACAATTGTCGATCGTGGCATGGCCCATCACAAGCCATTGTGTACTGGAAGCTTTAGGGTTGGCAGCCGACCGCAGAAGATAACAGACGACGTGTCGCTCGAATATATCGTATCGTAGAAATACAAAAAAGTCGTCTGCAGTTGTCGTCTATGGCCGGCTATGATCGGGCAACCCTGTTGATGGTTGAGTGTTAGTTAGGTTGGGTACGACAATGTCCCAAAAGACGGAGATCAAACCCGTGACTTCTCTATACCGAGGCATCAAAATTAGTTTTGACAACAACACCCTATCTTGTAAAATTATCACGTTGCTCTATACCACGGGTATATAGATGGAATTATTTACCTCGGAATACACTCAATTCAAATAAGATATTTGCTTGGCCGTAACTTTGATCTTTCAGTCAAAGATGAGCGATAACTCCAGCGGGCTGAAACTCCGAGAATAACTTTCAGCCGGATCAGCGAACTTGAGTATTAATGAGCACTTCTATTCAACAGACGACGTTTATCTTTTATCTATTAAACGATACTAGTATCTATATCTCGGAAATCTTGGTAACAATATTCTCTTTGATATAAACAACTTTGATAATAATTATTTATCGTTAAAGACTATAACAGTCCTTAGATTACATAACTTTTCAGCCACTCAAGTCGCTAGCTCTCAAAAAATTAGGTTATCGAAGTAACATAATATTCTTTTAAAGGAAAGAAAGATTTTCAAGATAATGAGAATTTAGAAGTCACTGGAAATAGACTAAATTGACGTTTTAAATTTTTTTACTAACAATGCGTCCTTGACATTAACGAATTTGAATTTTAAGCGCATTATGGTCTGCATTGGAGCAGTGTGGTGGATTTAAGCTCCAAATCATTAAAGAAGAGGAGACTATGCCAGGCTGTTTTAATAGGTAATGCCCTACTGTACATTAAAACAGACTGATGATTATAAGGCATTATGTATTGAGAATTGAGAAAAATATTACTTTTCCTATTTGAGTTGATTTTGCTGAGTTTTTAGTCTTCTCCCTAATTCAGTTATATTTTAATTCTAAACAGATAACATCACTGTCTTTATTGCACTATAATACTTACATAAAATAAATAAATAAACACGACATGTTTACTTCCTACAATATAAATTGCTGAGATTTATTTTTCCAATCAAAAAATATTCAACCCCACTGAAAAAAGCGAGCAGTCAATAAAATATCCGACGGCGTATGAAAGTCGCAAGTTATATAAAAGCTCGTTAAAAGCTGTACATGTCAGGGGATTTTAAAGGCTTTTCCGTGACCCCGGATATCCGTAGCGAGTGGCTTAGGACTTCGTTTTGATCCTTTTGAAGGCTGCGGCCGACGACCGAATCTGCAAAGGAGCCATTTTACAGCATTCCGGTATTAATATTTCAGCGATTCGACGCCGCTGCAATATAGTGGAGTGCATTTTACACTTGTATTTGATGTTGTTTACGTTTTTAGATTAGATACTAAGTGATATTTTAGTTTTTAGCTGCAAATTCACGAAAAAGTATACAAAAATCTATATCTGTACTCTGTAATCGTTTAAATTAGACTCAACATTGTTAAATTAATATATAATGTATAAAACTAATAAATTTATATATAATGTAAAAAACCTTATGTGCTTCTGTGCTTTTACGAATAGATTTTTGAAAATAGATATTGATACTGAATGAATATTGACCCGGCAAACGTTGTTTTGCATTAAAAATTAAAAAAAAATTAGATGAAAATTAGATAGTAGCCGATTCTCAGGCCTGCTGAATACGCATACAAAAATTGGTAAAAATCGGTAAAGCCGTTTCGGAGGAGTACGGTAGCTAACATTGTGACAGGGAAATTTTATATATTAGATATATAGAAGTTTTTCATCTTCATGCCAAGAAATATTTAATAAAGTACTTATGACCTAGCCGTAGATAATTATAATAATGATGCTGCTTCCACTATCTACTGCTTCCAGCAGCTGATAGAAAATTTAAGTTGCTCTGTTAGTTAGGTATCTACTAGACAATTGATTATTGTGTGTCCAAGACCTAAAAATTGATTTTTTTATAAAATCATTTGACATCATGATTTCATTTCTATTTTATTTATTTTTACATTATATAATATAACTTGTCACAACAGTGTAATAGTTTCAATGTCACCACATGCAACCTTATTAAATATCAGATAAGCATCGAGTGCGGGATTCGACTGATTTCGCACTGATACGCAATGTTGTAACTAACACTGATTGATGTTGCACTGTTTATTAGCACGCATTTGCTAATTAGAATGTAGATTTAGGTATACGAATTAAAAATTAATCTAGATTCATCCTAATAATGTCAATTAATTTGGTATACGGCTATAATTACTGGAACTGGGCGAACGATAATAATTGTGTGTACAATTGTACATAGATTTAATTTCTATTTCCTCACCATGTCATAGCCGATAGAACAAAATACCATTAGGATTTCAAATTGACAATATCTCTAGTTACTACTACACCTAATAATAATAACCTACTTGAATAGACCTGATATAGTGATAATTGATAGATCAACACGCCGTGTAATGATTGTTGATATTACTGTTCCACATGACGATATGAAAACCACTGGATGGTGAAAGCTGAAAAGGTCAAGTATCAAAATACTTGGACCTTGCTCATGAGATTACCGCCATGTGGAATGTTGATTCAACGATGATTGTTCCTATAGTCGTTTCAGTCAACGGTCTTATAGCGAAAAGCTTTGACCAACATCTTAAAAAGCTTTCGCTTATTTGTTAAGGGTCGGATACAGAAGGCAGTAATTCTTTCAACGACGCGTATTGTGAGGAGGTTCCTTACTCTGGAGCCCTGACTACCGGTTGCTTGGACCCCCGGGCCCCGCTGCAGGCGGACTGGATTTTTATAAATTTTTAATAGTGTTTTTTTATAACCTACTTGCATCAATATAATTCTCCAGCTTTACATCCAAACTGAGCATTTCTCTCTCAACGTCCTACAGAGGAATTGCGGCAGCACTCGAGTTTTCAAAGTTTACGAGCTTCCATATATCGCAGCATCGGTGCTGTGTGTAGCAGATGTTTCCGATACCGAGCCGATGCAAGTCAAACTTCAACCAGTTTGCACTTTTTGATATTTCAAATTTCCTACAAGGAACAATTGTGCCTAAAACGACCGTCGCACAGACGTTTGCTATGATATGTTCACATAGGTACTACAGACAAAAAATAATTGTAGATCTACGGTTAAACGAAACGAATAGATACATTGATGACGGAAGATAATGATGATGATAGTCCTTGTTAATTCTTTTCTGAAAACATTATATATGGTAAAATTCAATATTTTCGCTGGAACAATCTTTGCATTTCACAAGTGTAACTAAAACCGAATCAACCAACACGTAATCAGTGAATGCATGATTTTGATTCCGATTTGCGGCGTGGAGGGGCGGCGGGTCGACCAACAAGCGACGTCATTCGCTTAATGACCGTTTTGAGGTGGTACTCGTACAACCGCAGACAGTCGCGTTAATTTGACATCAGATTTAACAGGGAAAATCTATAGTCACAGAGCGTTCACACTTTAGGCTACGTCCTGGGTGACAAGCGCATCCCGTACTCTGTGTGCCTAGTGTAAGATTTTACCGCGTCGTTATCGAGAACAGTGAATGCTAATTTTGTATGGAATTGTAGTAGCGCCATCTAGTTATAGTGAGAGTAAACGCTTTTTTTTCTATATAATTTGACGTTACGAGTGAGTACGTTTTTACGCAGTCGCTCGGTGAAAATCTTGCACTTGCCCCACTGAATCCGCGACGCACAAAACGCACTTTAAAAGGCCGCACGCGCAAGCTTGTCCAGTGCTTGTTCCGCGCGGTTGCGCGTTACGCCGTCACTCAGGAAATGGATTTAATGTTTTGAATCAAAACGAATTGCGTATACGAATCTATAAAATAGGTAAATAGTTAATAATTTATTTGATTTTGCTTTTTACTGCGAAAAGCCGAACCGACAAAGTCACTTAGATCCAACAGAATACTCTACGTATGTTTCACTCCGCAACCGTAGCATCTTCAGGAGATGTTGACTCTTGAGAGATGTTGAATGTGCAATTGCGAATTAACTTCGCTTGGATTCGTCGGCTTTTGGCGGAAAGTAGCAAATCAAATAAATTATATCTGTTAATGACGAACTTCCGCAAAGTAACGCCTACCTCCATGCAATACTATAAATAAGCTAATAAATAACTATTATTAAAATAAGTAACTTTAAATAAAGATTCATCATTCCCTGACTTAAATGATGCGATATGAGATCTATAAAAGTTAACTGATAGGGTTTTAGCAATGCTACGATATTAAACTCTTTAAATTGCTTCAGAACCGACATTGCGGCCAATGTTCTTGATTTCATTGCATAACCCATTTCTTCGAAGTCGATTCAAATTCGCAGCGGATCGAGTCAATTTGTCATCAAATTTGTAGTTAACGAGGATAGACAGTGTGAAAATTGTCGACGAGGAGACGCCGCAAAAAAGGCGGGGAACTGTTTTATCGATGCGGTCGCCATCTTGTAGCAGCAGTCTTATCATAAGCAACCTACCTTTTATAATATTGACGAACTGAAAGCAATGCAATATGATACAAGTTCTCAAAAGTTACTTCACCGACCTATTACCGACACCGATCTAAACCAAACTTAATGAAACAATACTTTTTATATCATTGTAAAGCACCATTTCTTCGAAGTCGATTCAAAATAAGCGGCGCATGAAGTCAATTTGTCATCGCAGTTTACAATAATAGAGTAGGTAGTGTAAAATCTGTCGATGCTGCAAAAACGAAGGGAACTGTTTTATCGACGCGGTTGCCATTTTGTAGCGGCGTCTTAGCATGACCTGCCTTCTATAATATTGACGAACTTATGAATAGCTGAAGCACACAAGCGAGATGACTTCTTGCGGCATCTTCACTACTTGGATTGGGCGGAGATATTTAAAGACGTTTCTACATTGTAGATTCTAACCTACTTGCAGAATCTATCCTGCTCGAATAAAAGTAATCGAATGCAGATTTACATAATTGCAAATTTTTCCCCCTTTTTGATTTATTGCAGCTTTTCTTCGGAGCAATTTCAATATTTTAGTTTTTGATGTTGTTGCAGATTTTATTTTTCATTTGTCGGAACTATAACAAAAGCTCTATTCTGTGTGTTTAGCTTTACACATTCCAACCTAATAAATAGAAAGGGAATGGAAAAATTCGCTCCGTCTTGATTTTTTGGCAATCTTATTTACAAGCACTCGTTTTAGTTACAGAGTTCAAACGAACTTTTATCGAGGAAAATTCCGAATCAAGTACCCACAAAAAGTGGTTCTTCTCCCTAATTTTCCGTCCGCGGGATTTCTTCGAAAAAAAGATTAGCTGCGAAGCCTAATCCGAGGATAATCGCCATGTCTTTCAATTACAGGAAAATCTTCCATTATATACCGTTTCATTAAGTAACGCCGATCGTAGAATCCTGTAGTAAGTATATATTGATTTGTCCGTTTTAAGGTTCCGTACACTTTACATCATCTGTTTTATTAACGGCTCACTAAAGGGGTAGGCCTCCCTTCTTATATGAGAGGGGATAAGGAGCTAACGCTCTCATACTCAAACACAAATAAAATTTAAGGACGTCTTGAATCAACAACAGTAACGGATTTTTATAGCAAACTGTCCAAGTAAGTTACCCGAGACGTATTTTTTGATTTACAATTGAGTATTCAGGCTTTAGACTCAAGTAGGCGGGCACATAGATCACAGATGTTATTGACAGGGCCAATAGCTTTACGTGTTCTCTGAGATACGCTACTTTAAACCTAACATCCTAACCCCGGGCTGTATTTAAAGCAAAAAGCTACTGAGCTTTAATTAAAAGCTCAATATTCCCAATAAGGCTTGAACCCAGAACCTCGATCCGGAGCCTAATAGCTAACCACTGGACCAACGATGTAAATAACAAGAATAGCAAAGTGGTTACAGTATATATGAAAGTGGTACATACCAATATAATAAGAGCACATGGTTTCAAAGTTTCCTACACCAATTACTCCAATTATTAAATTGCCAATTTGGGGTAAGATTGCGCGTAGATTATTATAATCCCAAATCCAATTTAGCCCCCTCCCCATTCCACCCCCTGCCCAAAAGAAAATATACAGCACAATGTCCGCACAAGCGGACGGCGAAATAATAATAATATTATAGAAGATAATTAATCCCGGGATACGGTATTAATTAATCGTTCCCAAATTTGAGACGCAAAATCGGATTCGATACAGTTTATAGATAACGTTCCATTAAATTAGGCTCCGGTATTTTTTCTTTGGATTTTAATGAGCAGGTTTATTTTCAGTTAGTGAGCGAAAGAAAAATACTTTTAGTGAATTGTGTAGATATTGTTTGAAATGTCAACGAAATTAATTCAATAGGGCCCGATATAGACACAAAATAATGAAGAAGCTATACTTATAATAAAACTGTGACAGGTCCAATTTTGTACCTACATTGAAAATATTTTTGAAGTTTTGATTGCAGGGCGCTATATAATCGATACTGAACCCAAAAAACAGACGCAGCGGGAGACTTAGTTTTATATGTAGTGATTTATAGTCAAGTTCCTCAGGCGTTTAGTCACCTTCTATACAAAATTTCTCTAAATTGGTTCAGATTAAGTGTAGTCTTAAATATACAGTTGTGTAAACGTCAAAAGCTCTACGGTAAATGTACCAGGAAGTCATGGTTTCAATTCCCGCCCGTTGGAGTATGCCTTACCCACTCCTAACATCATTCTTTACAACTTAATTAAATAGGCTAAGTTTAAATAAATACAAGTCTTAATGAACACGACAAAAACCACGCATCTCGCACACAAGTAAAATTCGCCACAGCGGTAATGTGACACCGTCCACTACATATTATGTGTGGTCAGCGGCCACGCGATGCGCTTGCGCAACCGTGCGGATAATGTTACAAGTCAGCGACATTTACCAACTCAGCTAGTAATATGACTACGAATGGATTTTTTTTGAAATGTTACTATTGGTGTATAATTCTAGGTATATCTACTAATATTTTACTATTATATAATATCGTATTTTACTATACAATTTATACCTCAAAACTTACTTAATTATTTTAAACGGACATGATATTTTTCTCGACAATTTGCATTTGAAACAAATGCATTTAATTATATTACTTTGGTAATTGCATTTTTCAATTTACTCTAAAAAGGAGGAGGTTTTCGTTGGAATCTTTTATTTTTAACCGACGAAAAAAAACGGATGAGGTTCTCAGTTCGACACGTATATATATATATATATATATATATATATATTATGTATGACCACGCATAACTTTTTAGAGAGTTGTCCGATTTTAATAATTCTTTTTTTATTAAAAAGGGCGCACTTCCAAGGTGGTCCCATTGTCATCATGTTAGGATCTGATGATGATATTCTGGGAAAATTTAAGGAAATTTTCAAATTGTATAGGCACACTTGAAGCGATTTCGGTTTTTGTGTAAGTATATGTAGCTTTTTGGCTACAAGTGCCGTACAATATACTATGACAGTATAGTACGAGTACGTTACGTGGCGATAAATCATTAAAAAGTAAGAAATTAAAATTTTTCTTATGTAGGTGCCAGCTAAGGTTTCTACTTTAAGGACATTACCTAGGATCCACAAACTGCTTTACTACGTTAAATAAATGTTCCTTAAACTTGCCGGCACTGACTTTCTAGATATGCTTAAATAAATTAAAGCAACTAAATGACACAGTTATTTTTTACTTTTTAGTGCGTTTTGAGTCGGTTCTATTTTTTGTTAAAAAAATTTTTTTCAATTTCAACCCATGCCGTGGATTGCGAACATTAAAACCCTTATATATTTTTTTAGTTTCTTTAAATCTACTATATCCACAATGCATAGTTGTGTATCTAAAATTCGACGTGCCGAGAGTTAATAAGCGATTTCCAAAAGTCACAATTATCATCATTATAATGAAATATCGCGGTAAATAGACTTGTTGCACATACATTTAAGATACGCTTGGTTAGACAGTGTGCGCTACCTGCGAAATAAAAGTCCTTGGTATAATCATTTCGCCCTTGTCATCCCCTAAATTAAGGACTTCATTTTACCGTTATTAAATAATTTGCAAAGGAAATTATATCAATCTCCCCCAAAAGCCCAAATTGCCTCCCGGGACGTCTCTGTAGGGAGAGAATTCAATTAAAATTATTTATTCTTTGCTGAATAGATCAAGAGCACCTTTGCAAACGTTCGGTGAAATTGAGTATCTCGTGGACTCGAGCCAATTGGAGAAAATTATTTATGGGAAGCATAAGAAATGTTATTTAACAAATATAATTTAGTTTATTGCAAATTATGCTCTTTTTAAACACTTCTCGAAAGCCAATTCTTTTTTAAAAGGGAAGTGCTTTGAGAATATGATATGGTCCTAGACCATAGTTAGACTGCACTTATCGCATAGAAATAGGTTTATATGGGACAGTACACCTGCTTTTTCCTTCAAAGAAAAATTTAATTGTTAAAAATCAAAATTGTATGTAAAATCCAGGAACTAATATAAGCCATGTTACCCTAAAACTTAGAAAGTAATAATATTTTTTGACTTAATTCAAAAAGATAAGGTTTTCAATGTTGAAATAGGACAAACGAAGTTTAGGATGTAGCTATAGGTGTAAAAGCTTGACAAAGAAAGATACTCGAAAATTACGATTGTTCTTCGGCTACTAAAAAATAATCTAATCTAGAATATATGCATTTTTACAGTTTTATAATTAAACATTTAAGCGAGGATTAACCCAAAACGCCGCCCTTTCTTAAGCTAAAAATTGTATCCCTGCGATTACATGTTTTTAATCTCACTGTGGCATATTTCTAACGCCATTTCAAACGTTATCCCCTCCATTACATTTTTTATCTCGCAATGTCACACGTCAGCCAATCCGGAGTCGGTAAATCTCCCAGCAATAGTTTAGATTAGATTTATCGTCTACTAAAAGTGTAAACGAGCGCTATCAGATATTTACGATCATCGTTACTATTGACGACTTAACGTGCTATTAACACTGAGATAAATGGTAGCCCTGATACGGAATTTTCTATATTAGATGGTTCTTGGGCGGCTTTTACCACTTAGTGCAGATTGGTTTGAGCGTTGATAACTTTATAACAAAAACGCCAAGTGAATTTGCCAAATGTTAAGGCTTGCAGCAATAGTTTAGTTTTACATCGTCTACTAAAAGTGTAAACGAGCGCTGTCAGATATTTACGATCATCGTTACTATTGATAAGTTAACGCGTTATCATTGGTAACGAGGCGTTATGTAATGCAAAACTGCAAACACTTGACCATCGCCGAAAAGTTGCCTGTCTGTCGGTTTTCTACAGAATATATTTTGGAGAGTGTGCACAGGAACTTTTTGATCTAGTTCCCCCCTCGCCCTTTTACCATAGAACTGCTAGGCATCGTAGTAGTCTGCACCCATGCGTAGTCGATATGGACGCGTACAAAACGTTTCGCTTTCTCGTTCCTGATTCGGACTGCGAAAATATGGAATGCCCTTCCAGCTCACGTTTTCCCTACCACCTACAATATGGGTATCTTCAAGTCAAGAGTGAATAGGCACCTTCTAGGCAAGCGCGTTTCACCGTAGGCTACATCTTCGCTTACCATCAGGCGTGATCGTAGCCAAGCGCTAGCCTATACACTATAAAAAAAAATGAACACTGAGATAAATGGTAGCTTTCATACAGATTTTTCTATATAATAAGCAAGCTTTTACCACTATTTTATTGACTTGGAATTTACCTTAGTTACTCATTTCACGATCTAGACTCACTAATCACGGATTTCTTGTTCTTCCCAAGGAAACGCGATCTACATAAGTAAAACCGCGGGACACAGCTTGTAAACTAATAAAATTAAATTAAGAAAATCTATTTACAACCCGTAACCATAACACCCCAATTCTTCCATTCTTTGGAGTATAAAATGAGTCGCTCCCCAAAGCTATTTAAGTCTCGCCGTAAAAAGAGCTTAAAAAGTAAAAAGAGCCACGTCTAGACCCGCCTAAAATATTTAAAACACAATACACAAAGGACGCCCTACTACGAGCTTGGATCTCGCAAAGTCTAAGCTCGAGATGTTTTCTTTAGAATTTTAAATGTGTTTTCATTGTAAAATTTTTATATTTTGTGTTAAAATATGTTCACAGTAAGCTAACAGAAGCGGTAGATTTGTGTGTGAATTTTTCTTGCAAGTGAACTTAGGCAATTAAAAACACAAAATATTGATTAGTAATTTTTCTAAAATTCGGTGATGGTATTATTTTTATGACTTTTTCATTGAATTAGTAGTTTAATTATGAAAGTTTTAAGTGTATATGTGTGAAAAATAGGTAATTGATACACTAAATATGGTCTAAAGTTTGCACTTCCTAATTAATTAAACCAAATGTTTTTTTTAGTTTACAGATTGGACACCTAAGTTATACAGCAAAAATAAAATCTGATATCAATTTATAAAGCGAAGCTATACTTTTAAGCGTGATTCGATTAATAAGTCTCAAGTGGGTTTTCACTCCAATCTCGATTTGAGTGAAAACCTGCGTGAGAACTGTGTGAGTAACGATATAACAGTAGTGGTCTGTGTTATGTTAATTCTCCGAACAGCGCAGGTATCGGGGCGTTTATTTGTTCGTGCCTTCGACTTTGTTTGCTTTTTGGGACCACGAGTAACGTAGGTTACACTGTCCTTTGAGAGGGAGACAATATACGCTATGTCCCCTTTGAGCACCGTACCGGATCGCTGGGTCGCATAAATATTTATACTGAAGTATTGAAGTGGTAACATACAGGGAACGTTTTTCTAGAGATTTTTATTTTCTAAAAGTGAAATTAAACCCTGCACAATATTAGTAAATTTTTGTCTATATTTAAGAGGGCGAACTCAACTGGTTCAGTCCACTTTCGTAACCGAAGTTTCGTAACCAGTTACGAACATGGAATTTTTTTCTTCCTTTGATAACCAGTTACGAAATTCGTAACCAGCTACGAAAGAATTTTATTTCCATTTTCGTACCTGGTTATTAATCCCTGGATTTTAGGGTGATAATAGATTTTTTATAACTTTTCTAGGGGGCCAGTAGAAGAATCTGTCTCCCTGGGAAATATTTTAACGGCCCACTAGAAAAACCTGAGTATAACATTGGGTTCAAAAATGAGCGTAGTATTTTCACTCTATAATATCCTTGTGATTATTAAATAATTTATGTTGATAAGGATTTAAGTTTGCTATAGTAGTAGTATTAAAGAAAAACGTAAACGTAAGAATTTGAATTAAATGATTTATTAAAACTTAAAAAGTTCTATATCTATTAAAATATAAAAGATAGATGTATGGTGTCGCGGATTTTTTTGTACATCTTTTAACATACATAAAGTTTTTATACATTGTTTTCAATTATACCCAATAGTTACGGCAGCGCATGCCTATAAAGCCAATTTAACAGATTTTTCGGTCTGACTTGCGGGACAAAAACTGTGATATCCCAGCTAATATATATAACACAAATATGAAATATAGCTTATAACACTTCCCGTAATGTGCTGAAAGAATTTTTAAAATCAGATCACTAGTTTCGAAGATTACCCCATTGGATCTGCCATTTACAAACTTACAAATATATAAACATACAAATTTACAAACTAACAAACTTTGCCTCTTTATAATTTTAGTATAGATTGTAGAAAGTCATTAAAAATAACTTTTCCGCCACCATATTGAATTGAGAATAATGTCACACATATCGTGAATTGAAAAAATAAAATAGTAGAAAACAAAATTACAAACTAGTACATCATGAATGAATCATCATGAATCATTCTTATGGCAATACTAAATAAACGTTATGAGCACTAAATTTTGCCAAAAAACTAACACTTGTCAGGCAGCATGACTGTCTACGACTCGAACACAAAAGAAACAATTTAGATATAAATTATTAAATTAAAACTTATAAGGAGCAATTAGTTCAAGGCAGTGCCCAACAGTTATGGTATCTGTTTCCAATTCTTCGACAGCTGTATTAATTTCGATGTCGATTTCCTCATAATTTCGGGACTTAACACAATTGCTGGACAAACGGATTTTTGTTTCGTTAACCAATATTTCTAAAACTTGTGCCATGGATGGATTTTTACGCCCCACATATTTATTCAGTCTGGCATGCCATCCTTCAAGATCGTTAGTACTTCTTATTTTTTCTTGATGACAACACCATATTTTTATAAATTCAATATCACTTAACCAGTACTTTTTAAAATATGTGTTAAATTTTTGTATTTGTTCGGATTTAGGGGTCTTTTTCATTATATATTGGTAGCCAGACACAATATATTTTAATGGCAAACGAGCCAAGCCAGCACACCGAGCTACATGACGTCTTTGGACACTGGACTTTATTCCCAATGCCTTGGCTTTCTTAAACAGACTATTACAAAAGTGAAAAAAACATCCTTTTATAACAGTTTTAGGAAATACTTTCTGAATCGCTATCATTGCAGATTTTTCATAATCAACCGTGACTTTTTTCGGATACCATGCTGGCAATCGACTTTTAATTAATTCTAGCAATACTTCATATGTCTTCACATTTTTGCTGTGAATAAATGCATAGAATAGAGGAACTACTTTTTTCAAAGCTGTGTTGTAACCATGAATTGAGTATAGTTGAGTAAATGGTGGCGGGCATGACTTAAACGTGCCATCAAGTAAAAAGTGTTCGAAATTATGTAGTATAGTATTTATTTCTGCACAGCAAAAGACCAAAATTCTCATAGCGTCATCTGCATCATTATAATTCGCCAATAGAAAAGATTCATATTTTTTTGGCACTGTTACTTCTGCAGGCCACTGAAAACATAATTTTGACACACCCATGTTCTTATTTCTTGCATTGTACAAACCACTTTTCACATTTTTGAATTTCGGCAGATCAACAACTAAATCTACACCATCGTCTTGAAGCTGGCAAACCATTTTTTCGAACTGTTTCTGTATAGGTTCAGTATTGCTACAAATTTTTGATTTTAAATTATGAACTCTTTTTAAAATTTCAGTTTTCGCCGTTTTTGGTACACAACTAGTGTTATGAGGTTTTTCTTTTATAACATTATTTTCACTATTCATTGTAACACTGCCTTCACAACCCTTAAAATTATAACATTTCCAAAATCTGTTGCCATTTTTATATATTTTTCTGCTGTGGAACTGACGTCCTTCATATAGCAGTTTAATGCCACCACGTTTTGTTGATATGATATCAATCTGTTTACCTTCAGCGGATTGCATATTTACTATTTTTATTTTATTAAACTACTAAAAATGTTAAAATACCTAATTTAAAATTCACTGTAGAAATAAATGCGCATTGAGATGTACACCACTAATGACTTTCGACTAGTTGCAAAGTTTTATAATAATATATTTATAACTCTTTTTTTACCGACATATGCAAGTAGAAGTTCGACTTCCTCTGTGGCGGGGTGGTATGTGAGGTGGATTAATAAGCATTTCCGGCAGGGCTGATTGAGATTTTCTGAATTAGTCCGGGTCTGGCTGGGAGGGAGGCCTCAGCCGTGGCTAGTTACCACCCTACCGACAAAGATGTACCGCCCCGTAGAAACCGAAGGGGTGTGAATTTCCCTTAGATTGCATCATCACTTACCGTCATGTGTGATTGCAGTCAAGAGCTAACTTGGAAGGGATAAAAAAAGAAAAAAACCAAATAGAAATCCAGGTTTTTTTCTCTCCATTAACTGGTTACGAAAGACAGTTATGAAAGTGGCCAAATTTTTCTTGATTAATAACCAGGTACGAAAATGGAAATAAAATTCTTCTTTCGTAGCTGGTTACGAAACTCGGTTACGAAAACGACAAATTTATTCCGTTTTCGTAACTGGTTATCAAAGGAAGAAAAAAATTCCATGTTCGTAACTGGTTACGAAACTTCGGTTACGAAAGTGGACTGAACCACTCAACTCCGAGAAGGTTATAAGTTTGATCTTGTATATTTCAAGTTAAAATGATGGGAATTACATAATCGTCACGTGTAAAGAAATGGCTATTTCTCAAACCATAGGTTAGAAGATAGGTGTTTCCAGATCTTTTATACAATGTTTATTACCTATGTACTTAGGTAGACTAATCCCTATTTATTTATTTATGCAATGCAAAGTAATTTCTGAGGAACAAGAGCGGTAAGTATGTCTTCTTCGAAACGTGATTCTCGGAGTCCATTACGGAGCTTCGATTCGACGAATAAGTTATCTTTCGGTATGAAAATTAATCCTAATTAACATAATACCATCTTTAGACCTTTTCGAGTAAGAAAATAAACAACCAGAAAGGTATATCGTCTTAAATTAAAAAAATCCTGCTCGCTTAAGAACTAAGAACATTTCAACTGTGCTTATCATCATAATAGTAGTAAGCCCCTCTTTTAATTTTAATTCAATTTTGAAAATTATCAGTCCGCTCAAAGATATCAAATTCATTGATTTTTTTTTAATGACTACAAGTTGGCCCTTGACTGCTATCACACCTGATATGTTGTGATGATGTAATTTAAGATGAAAGCGGGCTAACATCTAGGAGTAGGATGAAATCCACACCTTTCGGTTTCCACACTACATCGTACCGGAACACTAAATCGCTTGGCGGTACGTCCTTGTCAATAGGGTGGTAACTAGCCACGGTCGATGCATCCCACCAGCCACACTTGGACAAAATTAGAAAAACTTAATAGGCTCAGCCGGGAATAAAACCCGGGACCTCTGTCTTATAAATCCACTACGCATACCACTGAAGATTTTTTATATTACAGTAATATAGGTACAGATAAAACCCCATTATCATCCGCGGTTAGGTAACAATAAGTAGTTTGAACTCAACAATTTTAAAAGATTAAACTTTTAAAGTGCGCATAAAAATCTACATGGAAATGGAAATCCAGACCGCAAGAGTGCCAGTTTTAAAATAAAAATAGACAAAGAGCTCAGACTATCAGAGACTGAAAACTGAAGCTTTTTAATCGGGAAAAGTTGTGGAACAAAAAAAACGTTAAGTTTAGAGAGAATTCGATTTAAAGAGATCTTTAAATGGTGAACTTTGGGTTGAATGGATTACAAGAAATAGTACTGTATTTGGTTTGAATGGAGGAGGTCAGAACATACGAGTAGCTTAGATACTGAAAACATAGTTAATTACATTGGAATTGACATACTAACTTAATTAGTTAAATGCTTAGAACTATTTTAAGACCGAAGTACCTACCACATTCTTGCGATTAAAGTATAATTTGAATTTGAACTCATCTTCTCCTACCTACCTACTAAACTCGTATCAGGTTATAGATAGAGTACCACTTAAAACATCTGCAGATCTGGCAGATCCCACAATAATATATTTTAGCATTTAGTCAGCAAAAGATGTCCGATCTTAAATGAACCATGCACTAAAAATTATTTACCACAATTTTACTCCAATTTCAATTTAAATAATTTGTAATTTAAGTAGTTGAATTTAAAGTGAAAATTACAATTACATGATTAACTTATTAATTCCGTTAAAACATGATTTGAACTCGAAATAAGCACGCACACGTCTGACGTTAAAGAGGTCGCAAACATAGAACATACACGACGAACGGTCTTTGAGGCTCTATATTGCTGAGTGCAAATAGAGCAATTGGGAGAGCCACAAATAGAAACCAGAGCTTTGTACGTTGATAGGTAAACTGGGCCCCGATGCCGAGATGTTGGTTTAGGACTTCCGCTAGAGTGCGCTTCCGTAATTTGCTAAGGGACTCAGCGCTGCGAATAGTTTGACTTTTGACCTCTAAGGTCCAGTTTATTTACCCCTAGGTGCAGTTTGCTTCGCCGGTAAAAGACCGCGTGTAGAAAGGCAACAAATAATGAAAATGACTACGAAAATAATTCATTTCAACACGGATAGTCCGACTTTTGACCTCTAAGGTATTAACTAGAGCTAGACCTTAGTGGTCAAAAGTTGTCCTTAGGTGCACTTGGCTGTAATGCCTGCAATATTCAAGCCTGGGAAAACCAATAAAATTTTGAAAATGACAATATTCTATCCCACCATAACATTTTTACAGAAAGTACCTAATGCCAAAGCAAATGCACTTTGCACTGTAAAACGTTATCAGATCTCATGGATCACAACAAACTTAACAAACTTAACACCGAAGTCAAAATGTATAGCCATCATTTTACAGCGATCTCAATGATTGATTTTCGAATAATCGATGCATTCGTTTAAGCTACGATGCCACAGACAGACACGTCAAATAATATTATAACATCCCTTCTTTTTCAAATCCAGGTTTAAAAACAAAAGAAAATAATAGTCTAGAGTTGGCATATCCTCAGATGTTATTCCGTAAGTCTTTTGAGTGGAAATAATTTATCGCGACTACTCTCTTTCAAAGAAACCGGCAACTTGGGCAAGATTAATAGCTGTGTCCCCAGTGCATACAAATCGAGGAGTTGCGACTAATCTTGTTACTTTGCTCAGTTTTGAAAGACGTTTTGGCAATACTCAGGTACTGTTTTTGAGAAACTTGAGCATTAAGTTTGAACTTATCTTGATAGCTATCCGCTAGAGCTAGACCAACGAAGGAGTCGTAGAAAATTTGGATGGCTTATATTTACATTTGTAAAGTGTTGACTTTAAAGAGTGGCTCGCTGGTGGCATTTGGAGCAGCGTGGTGGATTTACGCTCCATATCCCCTCTCCTACAAGGAGGGATACCTGGCCTAGTTGTAGGCCTTTAATAGGTTGATATCAATGAAGTGTTTTGTCTTCTATTATGGATACTTTTTTGGGATGGGGGTAAATAACTGTAATAAATCTGCTTACGTAATAGTTAAACAGCACCTAATAAGATGATGATGAATATTTAATTTAATTATTCATTAAATAATAAAAATTAAACAATTTAACGCGCTACGATATTGGCCCTAGGATTTTCAGCATTTATTTCACTGTCACTTGAAGTTTTATTTGAGGCTACAAGCGAACGCTCACAAGCGTAAAATTAATACAAATAAAAAAAAATAATGAAATGAAATACCAACAATACTAAAATCAGATGGAAACAAATCACGGCGTGGGTCGGAACACTCGTGTTTCCACACAACTTTTTCATTTGGCAACTTTGATTGCCCTGCGGAGTACAGACGGTAATGCAGATAAAATTTTCACATTCATAAATTGCTTTTATACACTGTTTATATTTAAAACGTATTACGTCACTTGATGGGCCTTATAAGATGGAAGCCCTAGGTTCTATTCCCGGCTGGGCTGATTGAGATTTTCTTAATTGGTCGCGGTCTGGCTGGTATGGGCTTCAGCTATCACCCAGGCGGTTTAGGATTCCGGTAGGTATGATGATGAGCAGTAAAGTGGATTTCATCCTAATCCCAACAAATTCGTCCGGTTCCATCTTAGACTGCATCATCAATCAGGGTTCCATTGCAGTTAAGGCCACACTTGAAATATTAAAAAAAATTATAACGGACACGAGGCCAAAGTGCGCCCCTTATGCTCCGATAGATTAGAGGTTGACGAGATCTTAGATTAGAATCATGAGTTAGTAGGTATAGCATCTATATTACAACTTTTAATGTTATTTCAAAGTTTTGTGTAAATTAGCTGAAATATGCGATATTTGTTGGAAGAATTTAATGGTTAAGTTAAGCTTATTATAATGCCGATCTTACTCTAATCTACTAAAAAATGTCAAGTGAATATTTTGTTTCTGGCGACTCGCGGACGACGCCGCGGACGTCTGCTAGTTAATCATAAAATCAACGGCAAAAAACAGTATTCACATCAAGGGAATAGAAATCCGCATTGATACACAAACGGTGCCCGTAAATGGGCTAACCAGCCGCCCAGCAAAGGTCACCCGCAGTGTTGGCACGTGTCCATATTCGTTAGGCTAACAATGGCGTCGCGGCTCAGTTTGCGCGGATACGAGGCGGAGTGTGTCTAGTTAATCATATATCATATGCTGTTATGTTGGCGTTTCTGGTATTGACACCTATTGGAGAGCTTTTCTAAGTGCCTTACCAACTTTCTAAAAGATTTAGCTACGGCCGTTGAATTATATTATCATCATCATCATTAGAAGCGTGTTTAAAAGGTTGGCTTTACTGCCAGGCCTTCTGATCTGCTATATTATAAAAAGACAAGGACGTAGCCAGGATTCTATCTGGAGAGGGGGAGAGGGTGTTGGCAAATAAAAACTACCTATATTGTTTTAATCATGGATAACAAACTAATGCGAAAGATGCGTGCACTGTGGCCTATCGCCTATCACGAGCTATGGAGTGAGCATTAATTACCAGTGACCGACCTCTCTTCCAGAGAGGGATAGCTGCCCCCACCTGCACGTACCTCGCTAACTTAGGGAACATTACCTATGACAATCACTATCGGATGTTAGTTATAGGTGTATGTAGAGATGTTGGTATCTTCTGGAGATCTTTCCTGGAGCTTTAGCTATTTGAGCATGGCATCGATAGTGTTATCTATCGATTCTAGCTGACAGTGAATTTCTTGGAAGAAAAAAGCTCAATAATCCAAAACCAAATAATACCCCAACCACTGAATCAACAAGGTACTATGAAAACAATAAAAAGATCACAACTTCATAAATAATTGTAAGACAAAATTCGAGTACGACACCGTCTGACATGTCAGCCAGTAGCTTAACAAAATTGGACGATATAGTCATATTTCCCGGGCACGAAACGTTCCATAAATGGTACATAAAAGAAAGTGAGCTAACCCGAGGAGCTATTGTGACAACCGGTTGGTGGGCCGACGTGGGCCGCCGACCTACTTCACTAACAACGCTGTTTGTTCGATATCTACAGACTTTACCTGTATACATATTGCATGGAGAAGGAAACACAAATTATTGAACAGAACAGAAGGAAATACGTTATTATGGCGTAGCTCGCAGCTAGAAAACTATTGGGAAGTATATAAGGCTAGCTGAAAGCTTGGTCCTTTGACTGCTATAAAGCACTAACAGAAATGTAACAGAAATGGGCTAGAAAAAATCCCAGTAATTCGAAAAAATGGAATTTATTTTTGCAAGATTTGTAGGACAAGTATTTAGCTAGCCTTTAATATCTAGCCGAAAATTACTACCAGTTCTCGGATTATACAGTAAAGAACAGAAATCGTATATGTGCGTATATTTGACAATCGTTTTCTTTGTCGACTTTTCTCCTCATGAAAACTTGCAGGTGTTACAAAATTCATTAAGGCGTCGATCCCGATCACTGTCATTAACAGTCCATTAGCTTGAAGACATTAAGGTTTCAGAAAGATTTAGTCTCATTAAACCACATAAACACTTCACCATTAAAAAAGTATTTTTTTTTAGTATTCAGATTAAATAATAATTAGAGTCAAGTCAACCAAAACCTGCCAAACCGTTATGAGCAGCGTGGTAGATCTAAAAGAAAAAAAATCTCTTACCATAAAAGCTTTTAAGAGAGACAGCGACATTATTTACTTAAACAGCCAATGTCACAAACCATTACTTTTAAAATCTGTTGTTCATAGATTTTCATCTCGATGTTTTCAATCGATACCTTATTACTGGAAATAATGACCGCAGTATCTCTGTTCAACGCGCGCTTTGTGAGCCACTAATTAGAGCTTTCGAGAAAAAGCTCCCGTCTCAAGTGCACGCCTCTGTCGGGTTTCATCGTGGGCTTTTATGTGCTTTTATAAGTAATTGCGAATGAAAGTAGACAACTATTGCGATGGCTGCAGTGGAAACTGGAGTGGGATTTACTTTAGTGTCATATTAGTGTTAAATAAAGATGCTATCATTAAATTAAGAGTACCTCGTACAACTTTTCATGAAAAAGCTCATTTGATGCTTCACTTTCTTTATCGACTACGAGTTGGCCCTTGACAGCTATCACACCTGATGTTAAGCGATGATGCAATCTAAGATGGAAGCGGACGGAAGAGGCTGAAATCCACACCTTTCGATTTCTACACGACATCGAACCGGAAAGCTAAATCGCTGTGTGGTACGTCTTTGTCGGTAGGGATGTAACTAGCCACGGCGAAAGCTTCTCACCAGCCAGACCAAGACAAATTAAGAAAAATCTCAATCTGCCCTGCTGGGAATCGAACCCAGGACCTCCGTCTTATAAATCCACCGCGTATACCACTGCGCTACGGAGGTCTTATTTCTAAAAAGAAGCAACAATGTTGATGTGTTCTAGTTTGAAAGGCAAGGTAGCCAGTGTAATAACAGGCACGTCAGGCTTGACACCCACGCCTCAGGTTGATTGACACAGGGCGGCATTATATAGAACGCGTATCATGCATGCCTTGCAAAGTGTTGCTCTGTTTATTAGCGAAATTTTCAAGTTTCTTTAATTTTAGAGAGTAGTAGTATTATCATATCAAAGGCCATTTTATCGCACCTTGTTTCCTTAAGACGATTTGGATCGAAATTTGTATTTTGCTTGACGCTTCAACTGTTTTTTTTTCAAGAAATTTAGCATACACGTTGCAAGCGCTACACAAAAGAGCACAGGATCTATCACTGAGAAAAAAAATATAGTAAAGACTCCCAAGTAACAGGAAAAACCTTTACAGAAGAGCGACGCCGCGGACAATAGCTAATGAGATACTCATAGGTACGATTTTACAAAAAAAAGTGTCGTGACGTCGACAACAGCGGCAATTTTTTTCGCTAAATCTCTAATTCTTACCTTCCCACCAGGAAGACCTGAACCAATCAACAAAATTTTAATCGGCCCAGCCAGGAATTGAACCCAGGACCTCCATCTTATAAATCCACATACCACTGCGCCGTGTATTTGACACCGCTCCCTAAAGCAGTAATGCCTAATTCAAGTAAACCGTTATAAAGTTAATCCAGCACAAGTTTTTCTATTAGTTAGCCCTCGCAGCCACTCAGCCCGTGTTAGCACTAATGGCGGAACTTTTATTATTTCCAAAAAGGGATTTCGTTGTACGCGACAAAGTTCTAACAGGAAAATAAGTGATATAGATGCTACTAAATATAAGCCAATGATAATGTTAAAGTAAGTGTTCACAAAACTAAGTTACGGAGATAAGAATACACTGGGGAGCAGACAAAATGAAACATAAGACAAATATGTTGAGAATACGACAGCAACATCCTTATTAATATGGGAAAGTTTGTGTGTATAGATGGATGTTTGTTTACTCTTACACAAAGACGTACCGCCAAGTGATTTAGCGTTCCGGTACGATGTCGTGTAGAAACCGAAAGGTGTGGATTTTCATCCTACTTCTAACAACTAAGCCCGCTTCCATCTTAGATTGCATCATCACTTAACATCAGGTGTGCGTGTGATAGCAGTCAAGGGCCAACTTGTAGTTGATAAAAAAAATAAAATAAAAAAAAAACTACCAAATGGATTTTGACGAAACTTCACAATAATATAGCTTATAAGTCATAGTCCCTATGCTAGAACACACCTTGGAAGCCGAGTTCCTATTCCTCGTCGTATATGCACAAAATCTAATGAACTATCTCGATCTATAACTGGCATTGACATATTTTGTAATTATTTTCCACTCTTTAAAGAAAAACTTACCGATCATTTAGCGGTGAGTTCTTAATTTCAATAATTTAGTTAATTTTTTTCGTTCCTCTTTCATTTAATGTTTTTTTGACTGTTTGCATGTTCTTTTTTGGTGAGTGTCATCATCATTACCAGCCTGTAGACGTCCACTCCTGGACATAGGCCTTTTTTAGGGACTTCCAAACACAACGATCCTGAGCCGCATGTGCCCAGCGGCTCCCTGCGACACGTTTGATCTCATCAGTCTACCTGGTGGGGGTCGGCCAACACTGCGCTTTCCGGTGCGGGGTCGTCATTCCAGCACCTTCGGCCCCCAACGTCCATCAGCTGTTCGAACCACATGCCCCGCCCATTGCCACTTCAGTTCTGCGACTCGCTGAGCTATGTCGGTTATTTTGGTTCTTCTGCGGATCTCCTCATTTCTGATTCGATCACGCAGATACTCCGAGCATTGCTCTTTCCATCGCCCGCTGAGTGACTCTAAGCCCTCTTATGAAGCCCGTAGTTAGCGACCAAGTCTCGGATCCGTATGTCATCGCTGGCAACACGCACTGTTCAAAGACCTTTGAACAGTGCGTGTCATATACACTAGTTATTGATATGCGTATAAGTGAATGTGAGCATTATTACAATTGTATTAACGTAAATGTCTTTATATGCATATTGTTAGTGTACTTAAATAAATAAATAAATATGTCAGAAAAACACATCGGCTACAATTAATCCCAAAATTCCCACGGGATAATTAAGCGGATGAAACCGCGCGCGTCCTCTACTAGAACACACAGTCGTGGTATGACAAAATATAATTAATAATTAAATATTAGGAATAAGTATATTTAATAGACGATTAGACAATAATCTGTCACATGATCCCTAAAGAATTTTGTCCAAAATGACATCAGAATTCATGACTTTTTCAATCTGTCAATCATTAAAAATAGCAGAAAAACGATTCTCAATTACAATTACTTAGATTAGATCTACTAGATGTATACCAAAAAACGTCCGCACTATTATATACAAATCTTTGATCAACCCTTTATTAGAATACCTCATAGAAATATGGAGAAGTGCATATGAAACAAATCTAAAAACTCTTCAAACATCTCAAAACAAATTCTTAAAAACCCTGTATCAACTAGTTTTCCAACTAAAGACCTTTATGAAAAAATTAATGTGCTTTCCATTACCCAATTATACAAATTTAAAACATGCATATTAATTAGAAAAATACTCACTGAAGCTATACATACACAAATTACTTTTAAAACAAAATCCCATCTAAATACAAGAAACAGACACAAATTACGGTTACCGAAAACGAGAACTAAATATGGCAGTAAAACTATACAGGTTGAGGGAGCACTACTGTATAACAGTCTACCGAAAGAAATTTTCTGTGAGAAATCGTTTGTAACATTTAAGAGAAAACTCAAAACGCATTGTCAAAATGTTTGGTAAACACGCCAATGAAATGTATAAACTACCTACTATTAAGATTTGTTCCATTGCTCTGTATCGCACGTAATGTACCTATATACTCTTATTGTGTTTTTGTTAATTTCTCATTAAGTGAATTATTGTATTCTTTTGAGAATAAATGTCTTTAAACCTAACCTAACCTAATTACCAACCACTTACACACAAAAGATAATTACAAAGAAGCTCTGCTTTGCCACCCCTTACCACAAACACAAAAACATGCTTAGGCGACTGTCATACACCTGACATCTAAAGCCGAACCGTCTTCGGAAAATAAAATGTCTGTAACAACAAAGATCCCGTATTTGTTACAATAACACAAAATATAAACAGCGAATACAATTTCCCGTGAATACGCAACAGCTAATTTGAAACGTTTGATTCTTTGTTTCTATTGGCTCTGTCAATTTGAATATCAGATACACGCGATGTTTCGCTCACAACAACGCTGTTACAAACTAAACAATCAAACGACAGGCATTCGTATATATTGATGCGTATATTTGCGAATGAACAATCAACGCGATTGGGTATTCGAGTGGGAGATTTTGTTTAACGAATTTTTGACGGACACGATGCTAAGTGCAAACCTCATAAGCTTTATCAAACTATTAACAGTCCGATATGGGAGTAGGCCTCCCTCCTTGTACGAGAGGTTTCATTACGGATCACAATCAGATGTTGATGAAAGTGACCGGGACCGATGGCTTGACGTGCTCTCCAAAGCATAGGGCTGTAAAACCACCAACTCCCCAAATGGTGCAAATCTTCTGAGCAAAAAGAACATCTTTTTTTTCAAAAGCAAAATAAAAATGTCTCTCTGTGATAACGTATAAGCATCTAAGAGGTTTTACAGTCCAGAAAAATAAACCGAATATAATACAAGTTATTCGAAAGCGGACATGATTGAGATGCACAGCAATGTTTTGTATCGTATTGTTTGTATTTATTAAGATCTTCTTCGGAAGAAAAGAGCTAGCTGGCACTACAATTTCCCTGTGATCTGAATTTTATAAAAGCATCCAAAGAGTTCATGACATATTAATGGTTTACATTCAGAGTAACGCAACAAGGATACATGTCAAATGTCGAGTGTCATTTAACCCTTAGGGATATATAGGTCGGGACTCGTAACTTTGCCTATCAAAGGTATCAAATATTCAACATCTGTGTTAATTGTTTTCCATTAGCGTCAACCCCGTACGGCTAAGAGTTGGTACATATTTTGATATATTTTTGTTTGTTTGTTATAGCTTTTGACTATGATGCTGAAATGGTATTGGCAGACCTCTCATTAGGTGGGCCGATGTCATCTAGCCGAACCGGAAAGCGCAGTGTTAAACAAGCACCCTTCAGATGGACCAATGACATTAAACAGCATATAGAGAGTCGCCGGATTCAAGTATTTCAAGACTGTATAGAGTTTGAAAGCCCTTACAAGAGGCCTATGTCCAATAGTCGAAATCAATTGGCTATCAATAAAGATGACGATGATTACGTAAACTAAACCAGGACACGAAATCATAGAACCACCCATTTACTATTGACCACCCGTTTGTGTTATAAGAAAACTATAAGAAAATCTACGAAGTCGTTACAAAAAGTTGAAAAAACTTGTTGTGTTACAAGTTTTTTGAGCTTTTGGTAAGCTTAGCAAAATCACCAAAAAGTCCAGCCCAATCTGCAATACACATAAAAATAAATAAATAAATAAATATTATAGGACAAATGCACACATCGCTATATAGTCTCAAAGTAAGCGTAGGTAGCTTGTGTTATGGGTACTATGATAACTGATTAATATTTTTATATACTTATTTATATTATACATAAATACTTATAATATATATTTTTAACATCTAGATACTGGAAAAATATAGATACTGAAAATATGGATATTTTCCAGTATCTAGATGTTAAAAATATATATTATAAGTATGAGCATGGGCTCATCACACAAACATTTCTCCAGACGTGGGAATTGAAGCCTAGGACGCAGAAGCAGGGTTACTACCAATTGCGCCATTCTGCCGTCAAAATAAACGCCAATTAATAGCATACGCTTATCCTGACGTCGGTTCAAAACTTGTCTCACTTCGACAAGACGAGGCATGTTACCAACACCATATACGCGCGACCCTGACGTAACATAAACACTGTCGTATTCATCACGGTTTTTTATCCATACAGCTTTTTGTATACCAGGCGTCATGTTATTCAGTGTGAGGCTCTTATGAGGGTACATGAATAATGCATCATAATCCTTGAATCTTGTAACATCATTCTTCATTATCAGCGCATTTTTAAAAGCTTTTATTTAACTGGTTTGTTACTTGGTGACGTTACGTTGCACTTCATTTACCTACACGAGCTTTTAATAAATACGCGAACCAATGATATCATCTTTACACAACTTACATCAATAACCTGTGGTCAGGTTCCTATGAACCTGTTATCACCAGACATTTGTCATTTTATAAAAGCTGAAATGTTATCAATTCAAGCTCCTACCATAAGGTAGGAAGTTAATCATAGTAGGTGAAGTGTTATGGATTTTAACGACCTCCGTGGCGCAGTGGTATGCGCGGTGGATTTATAAGACGGAGGTCCTGGGTTCGATTCCCGGCTGGGCAGATTGAGATTTTTCTTAATTTGTCTTGGTCTGGCTGGTGGGAGGCTTTCGCCGTGGCTAGTTACCACCCTACCGACAAAGACGTACCGCCAAGCGATTTAGCGTTCCGGTACGATGTCGTGTAGAAACCGAAAGGGGTGTAGATTTCATCCTACTCCTAACAAATTAGCCCGCTTCCATCTTAGATTGCATCATCACTTAACATCAGGTGTAATAGCAGTCCAGGGCTAACTTGTAGTCGATTAAAAACAAAAAAAAAAAACTTACATCAATTACCTGTGGTCTAGAAACCTGTTATCATCAGACATTTGTCATTTTATAAAAGCTGAAATGTTATCAATTCAAGCTCCTACCATAAGGTAGGAAGTTAATCATAGTAGGTGAAGTGTTATGGATCTTGAAGACTTTGAGAAATAGCAAGGTCCAGAGGATGCAGGTTTCCTTTCGTCAGATAACATTAAACCGGGTTGTGGAAGATTTATGATGCTCCCACGAGCCAGTTACCAGGCGATGTGAAGGAATATTGCTGGGTTTTAGTAGATATTCCGGGTGCTTTTCAGCCGGTGAGTCCCAAATACCGTCTCGGAAATGGCGCAGAGTTAGCAGCCCGTTTTCGGGGGGGATGCGTAAACGCATTTCCCAGCGTTAAAAAAAATATATATATATCGTTAAACCGTAATGAGGTACCTTTAGCCATGAGCTCAGAAACTTTAAGCTTTCATACAATGATGAATATCTGGCTATTATATGCTATAGCTCAAGTGATATCTTAACCAATACTCGTTTGTACGAGTATTGCTTATTATAAAATAATAATCACACAAAGTATATTAAACATTTCCTCTCTTGGAAACTTTACGTTCAAGAGAGCGTCCCACGGCTCTAGTGATTGAGTATTGGAGTATCACCTCAAAAACACGAGACTATCGTCTAAATCAATAACCGTTAAATAGACTGCGAAACAGTGCGTAAAATCTCAATATTACGGGAGTCGCCCAAAATTGTGTAACCGTGGTGAAATTGGGACGCAGAGCAGCGATCATAGGTTTCTACACAGATAAGTATTTTACCACGGCTTCTAGAGAATGAAACGGCTGTAAAGAAGCTGTTTTGCTTTGGTAATAGTAAGGTGAAAAAATTGAGCCACACTTTATATTACTGTTTCTTTTAAAGAAGTTCCTTTATATTCTTATTCACACACAAGGCTGTCAACTTACCACTACATTCAAAGCTAAACAAACTTCCCGGAATGGATTGACTATTATAACTGGAGCTCACAGGATGAATTTTTTTTACGTTTCGCAAGTTGCAGATGTTTTATCTATTAACAGATGCCGGGACAAAAACCTGTTTGGATTTTTTGTGACACACTGCATGAATATACGGGACCAGATCGGATATTAGCAGTCGAGTAATTAACACGACTCGATCGGTAAGACGAATAAAAAACCAACTAGTATATTCCTGTACTGCTATTATAAAGCGGAAGAGTTTATTTTTAACCGACAAAAAAAACGGAGGAGGTTCTCAATTCGACACGTATATTTTTTTATGTATGACCACACATAACTTTTGACGTGAAAACGTCTTATAATTCGATAGAGCCGGCTGCACGCACGAAAAAACATGACCATGCGGCGTTACCTCGCTTTGAGGCGTTCCATGTAAGGCTTGAAGTGCAAGCGAGAGCGCAGAACGAGCGACAAAGAAGCACAAACGGCCTTTGCGTTCGGCAGCGTTCGACATCCGTCTATTAAATATAATTATTAAATATAATTATTAAATATATTTTTAATTAAAAATTAATATATTTATAAATCAATATATTTATTATAAAGTTAAAATATAAATTTATAAAATCAAAATCAATTATTTTATTAATTTAAATTAATATTTATAAAAATATACTTAAATTAAAAATTTTAATAACCAATTAAATGCTACCATTCCATCAGTATTTTCTTAAAACGTTGTCACGTTCAACTATCATCAGTAATCCGATTTTGATAATTCTTTTTTTATTAGAAAGGGCATACATCCAAGGTGGTCACATTGTCATCATGTTAGGATCTGATGATGATATCCCGGGGAAATTGAAGGAACTCTTCAAATTTTGGAGGCACGCTTACAGCGATTTCGGTTTTTGTCTCTCTCATACTACGACAGTATAGTACGAGTACGTTACGTGGCGATAAATCACTAAAAAGTAAAAAATAAAAATTTTTAACAAAAAATAGAACCGACTCAAAACGCACCAAAAAGTAAAAAAAAACTGTGTCCTTTAGTTACTTTAATTTACTTAAACATATCTAGGAGTCGGTGCCAGCCAAGGTTTCTACATTAAGAACATTACCTAGAACCCACAAACTGCTTTACAACGTCAAATAAATGTTCCTTAAACTTGCTGGCACCGACTTCATGTATATGCTTAAGTAAATTAAAGCAACTAAATGGCACAGTTATTTTTTACTTTTTAGTGCGTTTTGAGTCGGTTCTATTTATTGTTAAAAAAATTTATATGTGTATTATCATCAGTCTATTAGCGGCCCACTACTAGAATAGAATAGAATTTATTTGTCACACAACACATCATGGAGAGGGTATATGGAGCTTAGACCCACCACGCTGCTACAATGCGGGTTGGTGGGCTTAGGTTAGTATTATGTTACATTTATTAACCATTACTGTTGAATGTTGATGGTAGTGACCGACGGACAGCTACGGACGGGGGTGTAACACCACCAACTTGCCAACTCAGGACTTAGAAAGTACTAATATTTCAAAATTAGCTAATCTCTGAAACTTCCAGCCGGATCGTGATTATTTTTTACATGACGGCCGAGTGGCGCAGTGGGTAGTGACCCTGCTTCTGCGTCCTAGGCTGTGGGTTCGATTCCCACATCTGGAAAAATGTTTGTGTGTTGAGCATGGATGTGTTCCAGTGCCTGGCTGTTTATCTATATATTATAAATTTATATATAATATATATAAAAATATTCATCAGTTATCATAGTACCCATAACACAAAGCTACTTACGAGTACGGTTACTTTGGGACTATATAGCGATGTGTGTAATTGACCTATAATATTTATTACATTATAGCCCGGCGCACGGGTGACACAGTCATATCCTATCTTCCATCCCGATATTCCCACAAAAAGGGAATCTACGCGGATAAAACCGCGGGACACAGCCATATTAAATAAAATTTATTTAAATGTGTAATATATTACAATTTTCATTTAAAATTAAATTCAATATTATTGAAAGGTTTAAACTCGCCCTAAGACTGTCCGAAAAAGCTTAGGCCGCTTAGTAATTGTAACTTATTTAGATTTTAATATTTAAATTCTAGACTCAGCGCTTGTGGCCGGTCAAAATTTAGGCGCGGCAACGTGACTCGGATGATAAATTTTCATAATTAACCTCAACACGGGTAACATCGTTCATTTTATGATCCTTCCACTTCAATTTTAAAAGACTTTCCAGGGTTTAGGTTACCCTCCCTTTTGGGTTATAATTTGTTTCTATTTAAATTGGAAATTACAAACATTTAATACTTGAACATAATCAAAATTATTTTCTTTGTCTCTCTAGGCCTGAGTAAGTTGGGCTTAAGTATAATGATAAACCTAAATAAAATAAAGTGTAATACCTACCAACGTATAATAATTAATAAGAATTATTTAATACAAGTTAGCGCGTGATTGCTATCACACCTGATGGTAAGTGACGACGCATTGTCTCGTTGTCATATAAAGTGCGCCTCAGGCATGTAAAGAATACACGTTAACAGAGGACCGATATGTCAAAGCCGAGTATCATCTCTGTCCTTATCTCTCGTAAACAAAATGCTTTTTTTGTTCATGATTTTAATGGCCCACCACAGAGCCTTAATTATAGGAGTATAGATCTGGAGCTGAGACCCACAACGCTGCACCAATGTAGTATGTATGTGTGTTAATATTGACTAATCCTTTTCCGTCATGTGAGCATATGTTGCAAGATTAAATAGACGACTACTAACGTGCTCTCGGAAGCACGGCGTTATCATTCACCACAAACTTCCCATCTCCGGTCTACTAATAAGTTTCTTTGGTAGAAAAATTAACCTAAAAAAAATTTATAGCCCAAGATTCGAACCCAGGGTATTTCATAAACCGCGCAGGGTAACAGTGGACCAATGAGGCAGACATCGAAATTCAGAGGCGACTGGAATCCCAAATAAAAAACAATAGAACTTTTTAAGAGCACTAAAGTCGCAAAAGTGGCATCGGTCAGCATTCCTAAACAATCCGAACGGCCATAAAATAAACCTATTTCGATGAAAGTTAGTATAACATGTAGGCGTTCTTTGATTAGAATGTATGTAGGAATAAAGAAAACGTTTTGGTGTATCAAATGTCAGGGGACAACGCCCGGTTTATTTAATTTATTGTCATCTGAATATTATGTTCCTATTAAGTTATTTTATTACAACAAACAACTTTATTTTAACAGGAGGTCGTTGTTCTATTGTTTAGCCAGACAAATGAACTAGATTTCCACCAAAGAACAAGAAGTTTATGTACATGCTCGTATATTATCACATCTTTTTTTATTTAGAAAGAACACAATAAGGAACTTAAGCTAACTTATCCTAATAACTATACAAATCATGCCCACGTGGAATGGTGGCAAGAATACTGGCTGCATTTTCGCGTTGGATAGCCAGGCTAATCCTTTGCGCCAAAAATGAGCCAGCCCTTCGGTCACCAGTTGAGGCAATTAGACGCGGTGATATATTATGAAAGAATAATATAATTACATATATAGTTAGTATATACATAGTATAGTTTTATTCACTTCTTTTTCTCAAAAAACTGTCTATGTAGCGACCCAAAAAATAGTATAATTTAACCTCCAGGGGAAAATTTCTGCTGTCATTTCGTATTCTGGCGATATGATTTCCTCTTTCTGGTCAATGCTTACGTAATTTCAGAAAGGTTTTTATTGAAAACAATTATCTTATTAAAAATAAGAATAACATATATAAGAATAATATTAAATACAGACTTTTACAATTTCATAAAAAAGGAAAACAGAAATAAAATTTCGGAAATGGGCCTAAGGCAAGGCATCTTTTCGCTAAAATGCCTGCAGCGTGTTGAGGTTACAAAAGAAATATATAAATTAAATACTTTTCCTTTTAGGCCTTAATATACCGTAATTCCTGCTTACGTTTGCAACATTGATGGACTTTATGAACAAGTAAGAACACCTTCAGAAGACGGTTTTCAAATTAGAGAAATTGTAAATGTATCAACGCCAACAGACCGGTGTTCCGGATGGTGTTTCACCTCTCAACATGGACGTATAAATAGCTGAAACTGTATCATTAATAGAGAAAAGACACGGTATCTAATTAATGCGTTTCCGGGACACGATTTCTTAACAGTACAATCGATCAGTTTCTAGACTCATTCAGCAATAAAAACTCAGTTTAGCCACAAACTACTTGAAGATTTTTAATAGTGTTTAAAAATCTCTTAGCATTAAGCCAAATGTGGAAGCGTGTTAGCTTGTTAGAAGTAGGATGAAATGGATTTCAGGAATGAGGGAGAATGGTTTCTACACGACATAGTACCGGTACGTCTTCGTCGGTGGTAACTAGTCATGGCCGAAGCCGTCCACCAGTTAGACCAATTTAGAAAACGTTATGTTTAGCAGTTTCGGATTTTACCGCAAGCAATCAGACAAACAAAAATTGTTTTGTGATTTTATTTAACTTGTACTTACACTCGTCTTGTACTTACTTCTTGCAGTACAAATCGGTAGCCTTACTCTAGTGGCAGTTTTATGGGCGTGGCAGTAACAAATCGTCGCCCATGCCCACAAAACAAAAGACCATATCGCAGCCAATCTATCAATTGACATACATAACCTGCTATCAGCTAATCACGTTTCGCGCTAAACAAATCATACGCGCCACTTGTGAATGATTTACTACTTTCAATTATGTGTAACAAATCCTTCCGATTGGCCAAGACCTTGTCGCGCGAGCGACAAACAAACAAACATTATTGTGTAATAGGCGTTAGAATAGTAATTTATACTAATATTATAAAGCTAAGAGTTTGTTTGTTTGTTTGAACGCGCTAATCTTTGGAACTACTGGTTCGAATTGAAAAATATTTTTGTGTTGAATAAACCATTTATCGAGGAAGGCTTTAGGCTATATAACATCACGCTGCAACTATTAGGATCGAAGAAATAATGGAAAATGTGAAATAAACGGGGAAAATTATCCATCCTTGAGGGCTTCCTTTGCGTTCGCTACGAAAACGGTTCAAGATACCAAAAATATATGTATGAAAGAATTATTCCTCTTGAAATGATCTAAAAACATGTCCACGACAATATATGTCTATCTTTTAAGATCAACTGAATTAAAAGGCTGTCGTGAAAACCTCAGAGGTTTTTACGCTGACGAAGTCGCAGGCAACTGCTAGTGATAACATATACCTGCAATTGTAATTTGAAAGATGTTGCAGCGATAAGTGCATCCTGCAATCGATTGAATTCGTTAATCCTAACTAATTTTATAAATGCGAAAGTAACTGTCTGTCTGTCTACGCTACGCTAAAAGTAGTGAACTGATTTAAATGAAATAAGGTACTATTTGTGTACCTGAAAAAGGACATAAACTACTTTTAATTGAGAAAATAGTAGTTGATTAGATGTCAATAACTATAAACATTCAAAGTTTAGAAAAGTTAGGCTGTCGTAATAACTAATTCCACGCGGATTGAGTCGCGGGCAAGAGCTAGTAATTATATAAATGACAGGCTTTACTATTAATATATCCTATGTGCCTCTATAAATACCTTCATCTATATATTATACTACGTTATCGTGCATTGAATTTGCCGATGCATTTACGAGACTGTTTTATGTAACGGTGCACATAAAAAAGCGCGCCCAACCAATCAATGCTCAAACACAAGTACAAATCCGCTTTGCAAATACCAATAACATTTATAGCTATATCTAGTGGGCTTTACAGTTAAATACCACACTATTTTATATCTCTCTGCCGCAATTTGGAATATAATATAAAAACCATTTTTTTTTGCTTTCATGAGTAAATAGTTTTGTAGAGGACCTATACATATACTGAAAAATAAGGGTTTAAAAGTTACGTTAGGTGCTTATACTAAGCCTTATTGAAACAACCGAATTTGATTTAATATTTTCTCAACGGTATGATCTTGGTGGCAGACTACAACTTGCCAAGACGTATGGCGTCATGGAATAAATCATAGAATAAGTATTCTCTTGTTCCAAGGCTAGTTACCACCCTATCGACAAAGACGTATCGCCAAGCGATTTAGCGTTCCGGTACGATGTCGTGTAGAAACCGAAAGGGGTGTGGATTTCATCCTACTCCTAACAAGTTGGCCCGCTTCCATCTTAGACTGCATCATCACTTAACATCAGGTGTGATAGCAGTCAAGGGCCAACTTGTAGTCGATTAAAAAAAAAAAGCTATTAAAATCATAGGCAGCTTTGTATTCAAAAACCCAAGTAACTTCTGCAGCGCTTATCGAACGCTTTGGCATTGCAGCTCGTGGGCCACAACTTCGCTTCCGCTGTCGCTCGTGTTACAGACCCGTGGAGCCTCGGCGGCGTGAGGGAACGCGCCTCGTCTGTGTTTGTCTTACGTCTACGTGTAGAGTCTATTGTTCCAGACGTTATGCAAGTGGCGTGTCTGTTAAACATTCCGTTACGTAGCACTCTACAAACAATTGTCTTTAAGCCTCTTTAAGCTGTTTAAGCCATCCTTGTTTACGGAGCCGTGCGATATCGCAGCGTTATTACGCTTCTATAATAACGAATATATGTACCAATATGAAAGAACCTTTATTTCCATGTGTCTATGTCATGTCTATGTTCTCATTGAATTTAACACTGAAGTTACCGATTCGTTTACGCACAGTATTGAACATAGAATTGGTGTTATTAAATAAATCTTTTCAACCACAGTACAAACTTTTCGCGTAGTGTTAGTAGCAATGTTCAACAAGCAGGGGCAAGAAATCAACACACTTTTTTTATAAGTTATATTGGTAACTAAAGGGCTGTTTTTAAAAGATGAACATTTCTTCAAAAATACATGAGATTCATTTTAAATAACAGAATACCAGCCACCAGATTGTATAATGTAGTCACATTAGTACATAGTCTAGTCGAGCCATACTTCTTCAAATGGTCAGCTAGTCCCATACAAAGCTATGATAGTTATATTTGCAAAACATCATAATGTGTTGAATCACAGGCTGACTCAATCTATTGTATGACAAAATTATATTTTTATTACAACCTTCATTCAATCTACTGGGAGGTAATCTAGTGATACATACATTTTTTAGAAATAAATGATTGATTAGTTTATTTAATCTTTTAAATCAAACAAAAATATTTTAAAACTGAATTTAATTATTTTTCATTTTGATGTTGCCAGTGGTTAGTCTAGATGGCTTTTTATTTTGAGAACTGGAAGATGTCCTGAATAATCTGGAGAAGTATGAACCCTGAGCCCAGAATTGGGAAGATGGTGTCACACCCCAGTGCCTCTGAGAGCTTGTTAAGTACTGGACCTCACCATTATCTTTAACAAGCCAAAAATTACCACAACAAGTTCACCTCTCCACATTGGATCAGTGTGGTGGGTTTAAGTTCCATATACATTGTCATTTAGTGTGATAACAATCACTATTCAGATGTTAACAATAACAGCTTAATGTTTTTCAGGCAAGGCAAATGTTACAGTCAATTTCCTAACTAAGAACTTCTTACAAGAGTAAAAGAATTCAAAATTCTTGAATCTAAAGGCTACCTATTTAAACAGCAAGGCGGTTATACTCATAGAAGTACACAAAACAATTTATACAGCTTAAAACTGTTTATTGACATTTTACACCATTATGTTAGTCCATTCATTGAAGTTAATATTTTCACATGCACACCATAATTGAATTGCCATTAGATCTTCCAACTTCCTGTAAGTGTGGGAATACAAAAGAATTATGTAAACAACAATGTAAGAAATTAAAAGTGCAGTACTTTATTCGTTTTGATGTTGACAGTGAGCAATATAAAATTTATTCTCTGGAACACTTTGCTTTCCTGAATTATTTTGTTGAGTTCTGACACAAATCAAAGTCAATTATTAGAACAAATTTAAAACATACCCGCAGATCAGTCTATTAGGCCTAATATATGACTAAAAGGACATCATGTCTAGAGAAAACTACAAATGTCGCCCAAAATCATTTAAATATATTACTCTCTTATGCATCACTCTACTTGTCTCTTGTCTACTTGACTCAATCTCTTCTAAATGCATTTTAGGAAAGGCTATTAAAAATTTATAAAAATCCAATCCAATCCACATGCAAAGGGGCACAGGGGCCCAACAGCCTGTGGTCAGGGCTCCAAAGTGAGGAACCTCTGCACAATATGCACTGTCTCGAGAATTACCACCTTTGGTATCTAAGCGAAAGCTTCTTAAGATGTTAGGCGAAGCTTTTCACTATGAGACCATTGACTGAAATTACTATCAGAACAATAATAATTGACTCAAAATTGTTTCTAAACACTCCCATGTAGAGACAATTAATAGCAGTAATATCAAAGATATTGCTCACTCTTTTATCCCATCACAACATAAGAGACAGATGTATCTATCTCAATTATTGCAATGAAGTCTCTTTTATTCTAATTAATATCTCTGATAATTGTATATATTTTAAATATACAAAGGTTACATAATATTAATCTAAGTCAAATTATTTCTGATGACTTTAGAGTTAACACTTCGATTTATTTAATTTCCATCAATAAATTCAAAATAACATGTAATTTTGTAATTGCAGTATTAATGAAATGCAGAACAAGCATATCTTCTGCAAACATAAGCAATTTATGTAGAATATACATAGTCAGAATATAGATATTTAAGTAGAGCTAGGTATTGCATTGTCTACTATCTTTGAATAACAACTATTTTAATAGGTTCCTACATTCTCTTCCAACTAACAGGCGAATAATTGTGCAAGAAATCACTATTTTACTATTTATGTATTCCTAGTGACAACTTAAGACAAAAGTAAACCTTTACTTGTCTTTGCAATTAGCACTTATACCTACAATTGCAATGATTTTATCTTACAATTACCTTTCATTCTTCTTTGATAACTTTTCTTTTTTGTCTGACTAATTCTTCTATTAATATTTTAATATGCATTTCATTTTTTCCTCATTAGAGTCTAATAGAAACTACTTTTAAGAGAACAATGAATGTTTTAAGAAAACAATGTTATATAGTTTAAATTTTTATCTGTAGGTCCTTTGCTGACAAAAATTATATTCTATGGCTAAAAAGTATGTCTAATGGCTTAATAAGATGTAAACCTGTGTGCGATGCACAGAAACATGTGCAAACTGTATCATGCAATGCAGTGAGTCAACTGCGAAACGCGGGCGCAGCGCCTACATCGGGTCAGCCTGCGAGCTGCCCTGAAGTGGTCGAGCCGGTTCCAACACCTACACGCAGCGGTCACCAATCGCCGCGCATCGTAATATTTACGAAGACAGCTTCGAAAGTCACCACAAAAAAGCCCGGTGAACGCTTTCCGTTCTATCTAATTTTACAAACCAAAATAAAATACGACATTCGGACTACTATACTTGTACACCTTTTTTTTATATTAGCGATCTAAAATTACGCAGAATTTCACTTAAATGGGTTCGTCTCGAACATGAAGAACAATAATTTGAGCTCTGTAAGTTTAATTTTATATAAGAACAACAAAATAAATAAAGGAGAGCAGCTTAAATACTACCTACCTTCATTGTCGTTGTTTCCTTCGACGCTGTGCGCCGAAGCCACCAAAACTCCAAAGCACAGAATGCTCAAAAATCTCACAATCATTTTAACTGTTTAAATGATAGCACGAGTACACAGTTTAATTCGGAAAATAACAATTTTCCTCAAACACTCGACATATCCGAACCGATGACACTTGCGCTGCAGAGCAGCGATCGGCCTTTCTTTCGCAAATGGCGGAGGATGACGGATGTGTTCATCGATTGCTTTCGAGTCTGCGTATTCGTAGTTTCATGACAGTATTTTTTAAACAGCAACACTGTATGTGAGATATGTATACAAAAAGTATAATTTGTAGAGTCTGTATAACTGTAAACGAGAAACTATTAAATGTAGTAAACGAGAAACATTTACATGTAAAGTCGAAGTACAGCGAATCTAGCTTTCAAAAAAGTAATCAAATCTCATGAAGAAAAAAGTTACATGCTGCTAATCATTATCATTAATGTCAAAATTATTTAAATAGACTTAATGAGTGGCTATATAGGTCCATGTACCAACAAAGCCTCCATAGCGCAGTTGTTAGTGCAGTACACTTATAAGAGGTCCTGGATTCGAAACCTGGCTTGGCAGATTAAGATTTTCTAAATTGTTTCAGGTCTGGCTTGTGGGTGACTTCAGCCGTGACTAGTTACCACCCTACCGTCAAAGACGAAGACGGAACGCCAGATTGCCCACATTTACCTCAGATTGCATCATCACCTCCATCACCACATCACATATGATTACGGTTGAGAGCTAACTTGTAATAAATAAATAAAAAATAAACCTATTGCCGTTTACATACGATGTTTTCAAATTTTTTTATGAAAATTGGTTAAAATATGTCCATGGTAATTGTTTGAATTGTCGCATTGCCTGGGATTGGGAGCTTTCGCTGAAAACGTTGTCTATTCCTTTTGACGTATATGGCTATGTATGAACGTATAGTTCCAATTTATTAGGTACAAAAAGTCCGCGATGGAATATATCTACCTTTTTCAGAAAAAAAATAGGAAAATGTTTTTTGGTGTTCTTGGAAGATTGCGATACATTAATTTTCTAGCGGATGAAACCGCAGAATTTGTTGATTCTAATTATTGTTCTGGAATATTATGTGTTTGCTCAAAATTTATGGGTAGGTACGTAAGCCATACGGATCTTTTTATGTAAGCACGTATAGTCCCGACATGTTTTGCCACTTCTATGATGTTGTAATTTCACAAAAATAAAAATAATTATATTTGAATTCAACATTACATTGTTCATATGAATTTGACATTACATTGTATAGCACCTTCAACATGAATATTTGAACATTAACCTCATCATACAAGTATAAAATTTGTGTTTTATAGACTAAAAGTATATATTACATTGTATATTAAAGAAAAAGATATATATTTGTTTTGATTTATATTTATATTTTGTATAATTGTGGACTGTACAATATAAAAGTGCTATTCGAAAAGTTCGGAAAAGAATCGCAACGTAGTTGTCTTAAAATGCTGTGTTTTAATTATTTTACTGTATTAAATAACAACAATAGTAATAATTATTTTATTCTATATGATTTTTGTTTTATATTGATTAAAGATCAGTAATGAAATATTTTTTTTGTACAAAAGTGGTAAGATTTAATCTGTGCTTGTAATTGTTCCTCAATCTTGCCTAGCACAATATTTTATATAGCAACACTGGAGTTTCGAAAGTTCAATTTCGCATGGCGGACGTGCAAGTGAACTCTGTTATTTGTTGGTGATAATTTTAATTATTATCTTTCGAGATTCCTTATGGAAAGGCAAATTTTCATTATACTTTTTCTTTGCGGACGTGCATTATTCATTCCTTAACATTAGATGATGTTAAAGTGTTAATTATAGTTTAATTTGTGAGAACTGCATAGGTTTTGCTTAAAAATGGGAAAATGTGACGAAGCTAATGTCCAAGTTAATATGGGGGACTCGGCGTCCCCCATGAAACCTGATAATTTTACATTCACCGTGCCACCCGAGGCTCCCGTCTTCGAACCGACCCCCGAAGAGTTCCTCGATCCTTTGGCTTACATCAGCAAAATACGACCCATCGCTGAGAAGTCAGGAATATGCAAGATCAAGCCCCCCGCGGTAAGTTATTTTCTTTGTCACGAATCGATGTAACACTCGGCCTCGACAACCAAAAAGTGCTATGATTTTGGTGATTTACACAATATTTAACTAATTCTAACCCCAAATTGAATTACCCAGAACGTCTTGTGATGCAACCGTGGTAACTTTTTTGTTAAATTAGTATGTTGTCTTGATTTTTTTTCACCTCACCGATCGAAAATATTACGTGTTTGAGCCGTATGCGATTTCGTATTTCAGTGTAAAGCGCATATAATTAACGTCGTATGCACTCGCATATTGTTGGAGTAGGCTGGTTGCCATTTTGTATAGTGTCCTCTGCCTACGATAGTTCAGATAAAAAACAACTATCGCGACTTTACAGTCCTGTGAGACTCCAGTATTTGTATTTTTTGTAACATCCCACGTATTTTTTCGATAAAAGCCCCCAGCAGAGACTATTAATGCTATTTGTTACAATTTAAATCAAAATGCAATTTCTGTGCATAAATAAAATAGACTGTCATTGTTTAAAACTTATTTGTATAATGTACAGGGCTTAGGAAATTAGTATATAATATGTAAGAAATGTAGCCATTAGGTATGTCAATCACATTTTATGACCCTGTAATATATTGAGTACTGTTACTAAACAGTTAGAGTGAAATAAGTAGCAGGTTATATTATATGACATATTATATAGGTCATAATTAAGTTAAGGAAATCCTGCACAGAAAATAGACAAAAAAGCAATTTTTATTCTTTTTTTAGTATATTTTTTATGAAAATGAAATTAAAACGGTGTAATGATACAATTACATGGGTAAAGAAGAAATATACTTATAAAGCTCAAGCTATATCTACTTTTTAACATATATTTTTTATAATTACCTAAGTCATTATAATAACTGTATACCCAAATAAGGTATTGGTACCACATGGTATGTTATTAGTCCTTTATCAGATCAATAGTGTTTTATTGACAATGTTGCTACAAAAAAGTACTGCTCTCCTATTATAACTGTTGTGGTAAAGTTTACTTCTATAATTATTTCACCTATACCAATATTTAAACTGGTTTCAAATCAAGCTTTATATTTACAACAGTGATTGTCATGTTCTGACTGAATTTGAAAATATACATTGTATGTTGTAGAAAGAAAGGATAAAGTACCTTTTAGCCAGAAACAAAGTAATGGTCATAAGGAATAAAAAAAACTCATTACAGGAAAACAGATGCTGATAATTTAATTATTAAAAAAAAATATATGTGTCAAATTGAGAACCTCCTCTGTTTTTTTTCGTCGGTTAATAATTACTAAACAGAATTTTAAGTGATTTCCTAATGTTGCTTAGCTTAGCTTGGTGGCTTGTTCCTAAGATTGAAAGTGTTCCAAAATATTATAATAAAACTTAACACTTTTGTTGTGGGCATTGACTAGCATACAAATTTCAAAGAAATCAGTAGTGTTGTTAAGACTTGTCGCCTACTGCCACTGCCACTGTAAATGTTGAAACTAACCTTTCTTTCATATATAATACCTGCCTACAACTCCATTTATGACAAATTCTGTTTTATGTTAGTTCGACATAAAGTAGCCTTTGTCCTTTCTCAGGCTCAGGCAGAAGCTATCTCTGTACCAAATTTTATTTAAAATGGTTTAGTATTTTTGAAACAGACTTTTTTACTGGGCATCTGCTAATTAATTTTAAAAATGTCTTAAAAATTTTAAAAAATCCATTTCTGTTTACCCGACTGCGTCAGAAGGAGGGTAATGTTTTTTGAGCATAGGTATGTATGTCCATTTCTTTGGCATGTGCTACAGCCTAAAGGGCTGGATGGATTTTGACACATGAGGTGTTGTTAAATTCGTCCGAAGTGTGGTAGTGACATAGGCTATATAAATTTTCAAAATGGCAACTGTAAAAAGGGTACTGTCTCATTTCTATACCACAAACTAAAACTAAAAAGTCTCAAAAAATATTGTTATGAAAACAAAAAACCCAACTGCTTAGAAGCTGCAGATGGGGACAAACAATACTTTTTATTACGGGCAAAGAAAGACCTACTAAAACTATGTTTGTTCCCGCCTGCAGCCCCATAAAGTAAATAAAATTTTATATAGATAGAGTGATACTTGTTTTTCTCTTTTCAGTTCATTACTTTTAAGCAGTTGGGTTTTTGTTTTTATAATTTATTATTGTTATATTGTAATAGGACTACTACTGGGATAACAGCTTGTAGTGGCACAAGCTGTTATAAATACTTTTATTATTGGGAAATGGTAAAGACAACACAGTGGATGAGCACTGTGCACAAGTGCAATGGAGGTATCGGCAAATTCACTGAGATCCTGTTGTCTCTCTATTTGTACTGAGGGAGGTCACCAAGAGGGGGTTTTAGTGGCAAAGTTCCACAAAACCCGTCTTCTCCCCCTAGAAGGCAGGTATCTCAGAAGAGATTTCTCCCCTGATACAAAAAGAAAAAGGGCTGCTACTGAGAATTATTTATCAGGAAAATCCAATGCCAAAATTTGACGGCTGAGTGGCGCAGTGGGTAGTGACTCTGCCTTTGCGTCACAAGGATGTGAGTAATGTTTTCAATTTGCATAGGGCAACCACATATATCTGGATATATGTTCGTGTGATTTAATACTATGACATCGGGTCTAATGTAAAATTTCGCAAAGTGTCTATTTTATACACACTAGGATGTATTTATGTTTTTATACACAAAATAACATTGTAATGTATGTCTTACCGTATTGTTATACAGTCTAATTTGCAACGGCAATAAGTATTTTTTTGACATGACAGCTTCTCGTGAAAATAGGACAACAAAAATGGTGTATCTTATATTTATATATTATATTTACAGCAATTTTAATATATAATATATATAAAAATCTTGTTCCAAATAATAATTGTTATTATCATAATAATTAGTACCCATAACACAAGCCAAATCCACTAATGTACAAAATGTACGCCACTCGACATAGTTCTTTACTTTGGGATTTTAAGCTATATAGTTAAACTGATATGTGTAACTGTCCTATTTAATAATTCTTTAGTTATTAATTTAATGCCATATGAATTTGTCTGGATGAATATTCAAGACATAAAAAATAAAAGTTACCTAAAAAATAAAAATTTTTGAATTGAAAATAATCAAATTATTTTCATTCAAAAATTAAGTATGCAAATGTTAAACAAAATAACTCTATGCAGCTATTTTGTGTAGAGAAATGGAAATATAGCTCTCTCTATTGCCCCAACACAAAGAAAGAGAGTGACTATAGTTTATTAAAATTTTAATAAAATAGTTTTCAAATAATACTTTAAAAGCATCAGTAAATATTTACTTACTGAAACCATACTCGTAGTTCTTTTTTTTATAACACATTAGGGCATTATTGAGATATTCTATATATATGCATCTTGGACTTTTGGTTCGGACACTTTTTATCTCTGACCCGAAGTCCATAGTATTAATATGTCAATGCCTAGAACTCTTGTTAACCTCATAGTTTGTAAGCTAATAAGCTGGGCAAAAGATTTAATTTACACTTAAATTGGAATTTGTTAATATACTGTTTAATGTTTCGCAAATGAAGCTACTATAGGCTCAAATCAAAGAGACTGAGTTTTATAACCTCTAACTGAAAAGCTGGAAACTGTACTTGCATACATCAACTAAAAGAAAAGCTTTCTCTAGTAGTGTCATTCTAGCTGTTCTTTTAGTATAGGTCATGCTTGAAAAATATAGCTTATTCTCTTTAGTAAATGAAAGAAGACATTTGATACCTTGTGTAATGTAGGTATTTTAATACTTTCAAGTATTATTTTATGTTGAACTTTTTTTGTTGAATTCAGCTAATTTCTATATAGCCTTTGTCTGTTGTAATTTTGGTGTTGTGTTACAATTTGTTTCACCCATGAACAATTTACATCCCACATTATATTTATTGTTTTATGTGTGGTGACTGATACATCTTTTGTATTAAATCTCACCTGCATATAACATTTTTATTTATATATGACGAACTCCATATTCACTCAAAAATTATAAGCTTTGTAGCATAATATCACATCAATGTGTAAGTTCATAACATACTGCAGATGACAGCAACAGACGATGTGCCGCAGTAACATTATTGATTTTTAAGTATGTATCATCATTATCATCATCAGCCTATTAACAGCCAACTACTGGCCCAGACCATCCATATCCCCTCTCCTGTAAGGAGGGACCTTATAGGAGAGGGGATATGGAGCGTAGACCCACCATGTTTCATTTATTAATGAAACCTATCAGATAGTGATGACAGTGAACGGGACCGACGGCTTAACGTGCTCTCCGAGACACGGGGATGTAACACTACCAACTCCAGGCTTGGAATGTACTGAGAATTTCATAGAAGAATGAAAAACTCAGAATTACTCCATGATCTGACCCGGGATTCGAACCCAGGACCTCATGATCGAAGCCAGATAGGCTAACCACTAGACCAACGAGGCAGTTAAGTATATATATGGATACCCAGCTCGCTAGAAATCTTATTATAGTACATAGATGTGCATAAAACCAGTATTGTCCCTGCGATATGAAATTGTCTACAAGATTGCATGCTAAGCCCGAGGGTTTTCTTTAATCATTCTGGCATGAGAGAAGATCTAAACTTGACCAATATGATTAACTGCAGCCTTATGACCCAAAAGCTTCTCATGCTGAGTGACTTGTGCATTGTTAATGGCCAATGATGAGTTTCTTTTCTGCAATCAGTTTCCCAACTTTTATCAGATATGTGAGCTTTTACAGAGCTTAGTAGCAAGCCGTCTTAAAAAGGTAAGGTCAGAAATAGTACCAGGCAAGCCAATGATTAAAATATCTTGTTACTATTTCGATGTTTAGTATAACATTTTGTTTTTAGAGCTGCAGATAAATCGTTACTTCTGTAATCTCTCCTGATGTCTGGTTTTATGTTTTTGGATTTCTTCATGATGAATGGCTAATGTGGTTTTCATTATTGTAGCACTGGCAGCCGCCGTTCGCTGTGGACGTCGACAGACTACGGTTCACGCCGAGGATACAACGGTTGAACGAATTAGAGGTAATTTGTCAACTTATCAACCTAAATATATAATATTTGCCTTATTGGGCCCAATACCTTGACCAATGTGTGTTAGTTGTTTTTTAGATAATAATAAAGTTTTGTTTAGTACCATTCTTGAGTAAATAACATACACAGTGATATTATGGTAGGTTAGGTACTTTGTGTTAAAATTAATTAACATTTATGCTCTTGTCTAGTCATCTTTTGATGTCTTAGTGGTCATGTTAATTTCGACTTTGTTGTATTGCACTAGGTCTCTGTAAGTGAATGGAGTTCCTAACATGAGCTAACTTTCTCATAGTTTGACTCGCTACAGTGGAACATAACATCTTGGCTTAGAAAGCTAGTCTTTATTAATAATTTTAAAAGAAATAAGTTTATATGAATACTAATTATAAGCTTACGTCCCAGACACAAACAACCCCTGTGCTAGTAAAACTGCATTTCAGTTAATGAAGCTTATTATATAAGAATTCATATTTTTTATACTGAGTTTTATTTATTTATTCGCTAGAAGGTATTTTTGATGTGGAACCTATTGTCTTATAATTCGATGAACGATAATGACACCTGCACGCATAAAACGAATGACTCATTGTCACGTTCCGGCTGAGCCCAGCGCGCAAGCGAGAATGCGGCATGAGTGGTAAAGAGGCACAATCGGTCTAAGCGTTCGGCTAATGACGCATACAATGTTTCATCAATATTTTCTTACGACACGTAAAATTATCATTCATAAATCGACTTTGCACTCAACCATTTTTTAAATTATTGATTCGCTCGCAGGCTATAACCCGGGTGAAGCTAAACTTTCTGGATCAGATAATGAAGTTCTGGGAGCTCCAGGGCTCCGTGTTGAAGATACCCACAGTGGAGAGGAAACCACTGGATCTATATGCTTTGCACAAAATTGTAAAAGAAGCTGGTAAGTACTCATCATTTTGGTATAACTAAATCTGGAAGAAGTTTTTTAAGCAGACCGACAGGTCAAAAGTTTAATTTTATGTTTTAAGCTTAGATACTTTTATTAAGTGACCGTTTGGCTTTGATTAAAATGCGGTAGATGACATGAAAATTATTCCTTTTTTATTATAAAGTAGAAAAAAAATAAAGAAGTATGGTGAATATAAAAGTAAAATCCCACAATTATCTACAAAGTTACAGTTACTTAATTTTGGAGTAGGGGTTGTCTTCTGGCAAAATGAAAATTTCTACTGAGCTACTATGGCGTTGCTAAGTATAACATCACACTGTAGCTCTTATTATTAAAATCTCATAACTTCTTTATTATTTTATCAATTTAATTAAGTTTCTCATAATTTAATTTGTAAATCATTTTTAAAAAAATCATTTAAAGCACCAATATTTTGATATCAATCATCTATCTACCCGATTGTAAATGTACAGAAAAGACCCCACAGCAATGGAATGTTGTAGAGTCAACATCTGTTTCAGAAACATTCACTGTCAGATCAGGGAGCTCTGCTTCTTGCATTCGTCTACTAAAATAAAGAAATGATTAATTATTTATCATCTGTCATGTTTTGTTTTCTTGTATCGCTCTAAATAATAGCTGCGGGAAAAAGTCTTTTCCGCATTATAGTATGTATGAACTTGTAATAACATCTCTTTGGCTACACTATTAAAGCTGAAGAACTGGGATTTGACCACAAAACAGTTTCGGCGCATTTAAACAAAACTGGGTACACAAAAAAGCTCGATATTTGGGCTCACTGAAAGAAACCTAATGAACCGTGTACTCGTTTGTGATTCTTTATTACGACGTAATGTAACCGCACCATTTTTGAAGAAGCTGATAACTGGTGATGAATAGTGGATCACGTACGACATGAACGTGCGAAAAGTCAGGCTTCACAGACAGGCGAAACCAGGGTTAACTCGCAACAGGAAAGGTGATGTGTGTGTGGTGGGATTGGAAGGGCCAGGTAAGACCATCGGTTCTGAACTCTACTGCGAACAACTGATGAGATTAAAGCAATAAGTTGAGAGGAAGCGGCCGGAATTAATCAACAGAAGGAGTGTGGTTTTTCATCTTCACTACACCTCACACATCTTTTGCCACTCAGTAAAAATTAAGAGAGTTTGGTTGGGAGGTGTTAATGCATCCGCAGTTTAGTCCTGACCTTGCACCTTTCCACCTGATTCTGTCTCTTCAGAATTCTTTAGGCAGTGTCAGGTTAACATCACGTGAGGACAATAATCTTTGTTCTATCGACTTATTACTACATTTAAGGTTAAAAAAACTTCCAACAACTATAAATTATTTTATGAGTGCATAGTTTGCCTAAATCTAATCAAGATTGAATGCGAATTTGCAATATTCACAAGATACATGCTTAGAGATTCTATTTCACTTCAGGCTTTATTCTTACTGTAACTTACTGTGTGAGTGACAACGCACCGCGCACGTGGCTAGAAACAAACACAGAACTTTAGTTGTCCTAAGTGCTAGTGGGCGCATTGATGTTTTTATAAGAAGTTTTTACTAGGAATTCAGGATGTAGATTAAGTCCTATCTAATTTACCAAACCAGGTGGCTTCGAAGTATGTTCAGCGGAGCGCAAATGGTCGAAGATTTCTCGGCGCATGGGCCACCCTCAGGGCAAGGGGATAGGCTCTATCCTCAAGAACCACTATGAGCGCATCCTCTACCCCTACGACGTGTTCAAGAACAGCGGAGCGGTTGGGGGAGCTGGCGACAGTAAGGAGACGGTGAGTTGAATTTAACATGAAGACATTCTTCAATTAGACCCAGTAGGACTCTTTATCCTAGTTGAAATTTGGGAGAGTGTTTAAGAAAACGGTAAAAATGAATGTCTTGCCAAATCATTGAAAATGAAATAGTTTTCTGATCTGTTTCAACAAAATAATGCTTTGTAAACTCAACTAGGTGGACCAACTACATTAAGTAGCTTGCATGTTAGCTGCTGGGTCTCGGCAGCGAAAGACAGTGTTGTTTGAAAGTCCTTACAGGCCTAATCCTAATAGTCCTATAAAAGGCCTATGTTCAGCTGTGGAAGTCAATCTGTTGTTAATGATGATGATGATGATGATGATGATGATGATGATGATTATGTTGATGATGGAGATGATAATGATGATGTCGATGGTGATGATATTGATGATGATGATGGTGATGATAATGAAACCCAAAACCCCGGGCTTAGGGGTTTAGATATCGCCGGTTTATGGTACTCAAAAGGACTAAATAAAGGATCTTTTCTCTGAGTTAGCGAAGGGTCGCCGCGAATAAATCATAATATCATGTTCAGAGTGCCGAGTGTGAGTTTGTTACCGAGCGACTGCGTAAAAACGTAACGTAAATTTGTATGGAATTTTAGTTGCGCCATCTAGTTATAGCGAGAGTAAACGCTTTTTTTGCTATATAATTTGACGTTATGAGTGAATACGTTTTTACGCAGTCGCTCGGTGAAAAACTCACACTTGCCCCACAGTTCATACTGTAGATGGCATTACAGGCCTTATACCTGGATATCAAAAACATAATATCAAAGCACAATTTCGGCACCGACGTCATCGGGACTGTGGCCTAGCGGTAAGGCGCTCTAAGTGCCCGGATTGCCAGAGAGACGCAGGTTCAAATCCCGTCTGTTCTACAATTTTTGATATTATGTTTATTCTTAAATATAAACCATAAAAGATTAAAATTAGGTTTTATATTTCAATAGCTGAGGGTCTGGTAGATTCTATTGTTGTCTACCATAACCTATGATGGAGCATGAACTGACAAACTTTCAGCTTTCATAAAATGACAAAGTCTGGCCATCACAGGCTTTGTCTTAATTTCAATAACTAACACAAGTCAAGAATAATATATTTTGTTTCTTTTATTTAACACATCTAATATAGATTTTTTAAATGATCAACCACTCTCTTGGAAACAATAGAAATCTTGTTCAATATATATTTTTTAACCAACGATAAATCGAAATTTCATGCTTTCTTAGCAAGGACAAAGTTTGCGCTGAGAGTTTTAATACGTTATTAAGCAAATTTTTTGTCATGCAGAAAGTGGAAGTTAAATGCGAAACCCCGGAGAAGGCGGGGCGGAGGACTAGCAAGCCCCCGGCGCAGACCCCGCCACCCGCGCGCCGATACAAGAGCTCGGAGCCCGAGCCGGCTGAGGGCAGTCATACGGAGGGTGCTCTGCCCTCCGCAGACACCGCGCTACCAGACAAGAAGACCCCTATAAAGGAAGAGCCCGGAGAGACTAGACGAAGTAAGCTTTACTCATTATTTTTAAAAACTAGCTGTGCTCATCCAGAGCTACTTTTAGTTTCGCATCAAAAACTATACTGTTCTGTTCAAGGCTCATGTTATTATTTTACCACCATTAATTTATCATATCAGCGGTTTATGTATTTTACTTATGACTTGTATTTTCTGCACATCAAGTAGTCAAATTCAACACATTTGATTTTCTTGATTTAAAGAGATAAAAATTAATCCGTCTTAAAAGATGATGATGATGAGATGTGGTATCATCAAGCTCCACAATTTCACAAATGTCTCATAGAAATAGAAGAGAGCTCAAAATGACACCTTGTGGAACAACCGTTGATGTAGTTGAACCCTGCATATTTCTGTTTTTATTGGATTTTGACAATGAGTTAAGTAAGAGCCAAAGAAATCAAGTGCATCATTTTTAATGCCATATAGGCTTAACATAAATAATAGAGAATATGACCAACACAATCGAATGCCTTAAATAAACCAATATTAAAATATGAGTTGTTTGTCAGGTCCCCGGGAGAACAAATGGATGTCACAAGCGGGCAGCTGCGGCGCGCGCGCGAGGGTGTTGCGCTCCACGCGGCTGCGCGAGCACCGCCTCAGCAACATGACGGTGTCCGTCACGCCCGCGCCGCCCGCGCACACGCCGCTGCACCCCGACGACCCCGTACGTCACTTAACACATATCTGGCCTCCATTTTAAGCATAGTTGTAATTCTTAATTCAATGAATGTTTTGTTATATATTTTTTAATTTGCAATCTTTTAGTGGGAACTGTTTTGTCTATAGAAACGTTAAGAAACAGAATTCTACTGATGTACACAAAAAATATCTCGTGTTGAGAAAAGACAAGTCAGTCAGTTGTCAACGCAAAAGAGAGCGATATTTTTCATTGTGATATTGGACTACCGCATGTTTTTTGTCTCAATATTAGAAAATTGTTACGGTGCGGTTCGTTTCAGCTCGCGAAGTACATGTGCCACGTGTGCGGGCGCGGCGACATCGAGGAGCAGATGCTGCTGTGCGACGGCTGCGACGACTCGTACCACACCTTCTGCCTCGTGCCGCCGCTCGCCGACGTGCCCAAGGGCGACTGGCGCTGCCCCGTCTGTCTCGCCGAGGAGGTATTACTCGCTACAATTTTAGATATACAGGATGATTTGTAATTAAGTGCGGATATTCTATTTTGCGGGTCTATATCACTAATGATCAAAAGTTCCACTAATAGTTTGTGCATTTTATTTCAATTCAAAAATAACAAAATGATGAACACATTATTCAAACAAACTGCTCATTGGTTCACTGAGCGGGCAGCCCGTTTGAACAACGCCGACACGTTTTCTGCGTGATAGGGTGACCATCAAATTATGTTTAAAAGTAAATAATATGAACGATAATTTTGTTATTTATGTAATAAAATAAAAAAAGAAATTTTTTTCCTTTTCAACAAAAGTCAATCTTAAATTTCTTATATTTACAATACAAAAAATTGTGTACTAGAAAAATGTCTTCTTTTATATTATATTGAACGGTTTGTTGTCAGGTATCCAAACCCGCGGAAGCTTTCGGGTTCGAGCAAGCAAGCCGCGAGTACACACTGCAACAGTTCGGTGAAATGGCCGACCAGTTCAAGTCGGATTACTTCAATATGCCGGTAAATGTAAGTCTGTTACCTCCATTACAGAAATCCATTTTGTTATCCATAAAAAGGTTTTAACACTCCTAGAAATGCAAGTTGGTGCAACAAAATTATATCTCTTACTTTGTGGTATCTTGTTTGACTTCGAAAATTGCAAACATTTTTTGTGGAATTGGCTGTATACCATCAGAGTGTCGAGTGTAAACTTTACCGCGTCGATATCGAAAATAGAAAAGGCAAATTTTATATGGAATTGAAGCAGCGCCCGCTGGCAGACTCGAGAGAAAACTCAAATGGGTGAGCATCGATGGTTACCTGTCACTTTAAGTTTCATATTGAGAGTGAACCGAGAATAAGTTTAGGACATTGCTCTTATTTATACTTTGTGTAAACAGTGTGATTTGGTTGTGGAGCTTTGACCCATCACTCTGCTCTAAAGCAGGTTGGAGGGCTACAACAATAATTTTTGACTCTAACTATATCTCACATATTACTGATGATGACTGGGGCCGATGATGCTGATACCACCACCTTGCCAGGCTACTGCTGGAAATAAAGCAATATTGTTTTGGTGAAAACACACTCGACACTCTGAACCGGAATAATACGATTGGTAGAGTCATATAAAAATATGAACTAAGCCGTGGCCGACTTGAAAGAAACGTATTTTGAATTGGAATGTATAGATGGTGCCGACGTCGACAGTGGAGCGTGAGTTTTGGCGCGTTGTCTCTTCCATCGATGAAGATGTTACGGTGGAGTATGGGGCTGATCTGCATTCTATGGACCATGGATCAGGTACTTTTTCTTAAAAAAAAAAAACAGCTGTTTTACTGTAAGATCAGACAAAAAAAATAATTTCACAATGGGGTGTTTGGCATTAATCAAAATATTAAGGTTTTAATTTATATTTTGAAACTTTGTATAGTAACTAGCAGTCGCCCGCGACTTCGTCCGCGTGAAAACCTCTGAGGTACCCTTCTAATTTTAAAGACAGACTTTCATACAAAATGTGTAGAGGCACATATAGTGTGCTTATTCCCCGCTTCCCCTCTCAATTTAATTTTTTTTATAGTTTCCCGTGAAGCAATATTCTCCGTCCCATCCCGCGTACTAAAGGTCTACATTTTTGTTAATCATTGTATGATATTTCAGTACATTAACATTAAAAATATATATTAAGATTTTTAAATAAAAAAATGGTTGTTGTGCCTCACTCGACATAGATAGGTATAGTGTGTCGCGGACTTTTTTGTAGATATTTATAAGATCTCCAATTAATTAGAACATTTTATGGTTCTATCTTTTATAGTTTAGGCAGCGTACGCAAAATAAGTAACTTTTCTGGTTGATTTTTTACACCTTGTGTACGAAAAACCCAAATATTTTACGGAACCCTATTTTTTTCCAAAATAAAATTTAGCCTATGTTACTCGTGGATAATGTAGCTTTCAAATGGTGAAAGAATTTCTAAAAACGGTCCAGTAGTTTTTAAGCCAAACCAACCAAACATTACAACCAAACAAACAAACAAACAAAGTTTTCCTCTTTATAATATTAGTATAGATAAGTAAAGTTATGAAAAAACTAAATGACTCAAGTAAAAAAGTTATAAGCATTTAAATATTTCTGATTAGAAGAAAACGGCATTACTGATCGCGAGGTCACCTAACACAAACTTTGGTTTTTCGAGAAAGAGACAAACTACTTCAAGATTTTAGGTGCCTGTAACTTAGCATATCTGTAGAATTTTAATTTTACTTTCAGTGTACAATATTATTTTAAATTTAAATTTATTTATAAACATTTATTTAAATTAATAAAACATCTTCTCTCAAGGGTTTCCAACAAAGTCGAGTGCCCATCTGTATCCGGGTGAATATCAGTATGCGGACTCCAACTGGAACCTGAACAACCTGCCAGTGCTGGAGGGCTCTGTTCTGGGACACATCAACGCGGATATATCTGGAATGAAGGTATACACAAACACATCACATAAAAAATCCAAGAAACATTACCTAAATCCCACAAAGTGCTTTGCTACTTCTTTAAATAACTTGGATGGCACTAGCTTAATAATTTTTTTTCTTACTTTTTGTTGATTTATCGACAGTAAACATAGGAAAACCTACTCGTACTAAACTATAAGAGTACCATTGTACTGCACTTGTAGCCAAAAAGCTACTGAAAAAATACCGAAATCGCTGCAATGTGTGCCTATAAAATTTTAACAGTTCCTTAAATTTTTTAAGGATCTCATCATTAGATGCTAACATGATGACTTTGCGACCATTGTGGAAGTATATCTTGTCTAATAAAAAAAATATCAAAATCGGAATACATACAGCCATAGTTTTTACATTAAAGATGTTGCCTAAAATCCACAGTGTTTTGCTACTTCCTTAAGAAAACATTTCTTAAACTTGGTTGGCATTGACTTCGTAGATATGCTTAAATAAATTAAAGGAACTAAATGACGCAATTATTTTTTACTTTTTAGTGCGTTTTGAAATGGGTTCAAATTTTTATAAGTTTTTTTAATGATTTGATTTGAACAGATTCCGTGGCTGTACGTTGGTATGTGCTTCGCGACGTTCTGCTGGCACAACGAAGATCACTGGAGTTACTCCATCAACTACCTGCATTGGGGAGAGCCCAAGACTTGGTGAGTTCACCAGTAACATTTCGCGTCCTTCTATTTGTTCTGCATTTGGATATTGAGGGTAGATCCGTTGATTCAAGTTTCCTGGATCACTCCAATAATTAATTAGAAATGTCATCATATAACATGTAAGAGTGGTAGTGTCTGTATGGATACATATGAGTTAAAAAAAACTTTTTTAAAACCTTATATTTTGCAACATCATCTAGGAAAAAGCTCACTCAGATGTATTCAATGAAATGAATCAATCGAATCCAATTTATATAGACGCTGAGTTTGCTAAAGAAAACCCAAAGTCGGTTTTAAATGACACTAGAAAAACGTTCAGATATAATATAGGTAGGTGAAATACCTACAGATATAATATATATGTTATAGAATGAATTGCATAAATTGTAAAAATTCATTTCGCTTATTTATTTTGCTGTACATATTGTTTTCATTATGTAAATGACATAAATATATTTAATTACTATGTATTTTTTTCGCAGGTATGGAGTACCAAGCTCGAAGGCCGAACAGTTCGAAGCGGCTATGAAGGTGGAGGCGCCAGAACTGTTTCAGTTACAACCGGATCTGTTGCACCAACTGGTCACCATCATGAACCCGAATGTGCTCATGAAGGCTGGTGTGCCTGTGTATAGGTTTGTATTTTTGGAAATTGTTCATTTAGTTCATTTTGTTTAGTGAGTAATGAGAGGTACTCAGAAGCTAACTAACTCACTTAGTAATATTATCATAAACTAGCGACCCGCCCCGGCTTTGCGCGGGTGCAATGCTGGCACCGGCGGCGGCACACGCACGCTCCGCGCGCCCTCCCAACCGCCCGCTATGTCCCTGGATTTTAAATCTTTTATATTTTTGAAAATATTCATTTAAATTACATAGGGCAATACTGATCTGTGCATTCTGCACAAAGTATATAAGATACTTAATTGGATAAGAATTAATGCAGTATTGTTTAAAATCGCTTCGTAAGTAAGCCATTACTTTTGGTTGAAAGTAAAAGATAAAAAATGGTTATTGTGGGTTATCCCTAAGAGATAGACATATACCATCGCGGACATATTTTGTTGACCTTTTTAAGGTGTGTAATACTGTAGTACATTATTTTGATATATCTCGTAGGGTTTAACCAGCGTTCGCAATGTAAGCGCAAAAATGCGTTAATTTACAACATCGCATCAGAAATCTCTAAAATTATCAGTGTTTCTCTACTATATTGTGCTTGTATTATAAACATAAAACTTCCTGAATTGAATCAGTCTATCTGATTAAAAAATCGCGGGACAGACAGAAGAAATCGACTTTGTTTTATACTAAGTAATGAAGTAGCACCTGGGACGAATCGGTAAATTACGGTTTGAATTGAGATACCAAAATCCGAAAAACTCCCGTCACAAATATTGCAAAAATTTATATTTTCGTGAAAAATTAAATCAAGTGATTGTCACCAAGCCCTGAACCTACAAAAAACGTCATTATGTCAAGGAAGTTGCGCCTCTGTAAAATATTTCTAATAAATATTACTTTTAATAAAACTTTAAAGTTATTGAATCTAACATGTTTTATATCTATGAATGAATTGTTATTCTGTGTATGAAACAGAACGGACCAGCACGCCGGAGAGTTCGTGATAACGTTTCCGCGCGCGTATCACGCCGGCTTCAACCAAGGATACAACTTCGCAGAGGCCGTCAACTTCACACCGGCAGATTGGGTATGTTTCCACAACTCTATCATAATTATCATCTTTACCATTATCACCTGGTAGATGTCCACGGACATAGGACTCTTGCATGGACTTCCAAACAAGACGGTCTTGAACCAACTGCATCCAGCGGCCCCCTGACAGCCGTTTGATGTCATCAGTGCACCTAGTGGTGCGTCGACCAACACAGACTTTTCAGGTGCGACGTCGTGATTTCCGCATTTTGCGACCCTGACATCTATCAGCTCTTGGAACTATGTGTTCTGCCTTTTGCCACTTCAGGTTTGCAACTCGTTAAGCTGCGTCGGTGATTTTGGTTTCTGTGGATCTCCTCATTTCTTTCATGTTCAGATTAACAATTAATTTATACTAATTTACCACAGAATACCAAACATTTTAAAAACCATACCAATCGTAATGTTGTATTTCAGCTGAAAATGGGCCGTGAGTGCATTGCGCACTATTCGACGCTGCGGCGCTACTGCGTGTTCTCTCATGACGAGCTGGTTTGCAAGATGGCGCTGGAGGCCGACTCCCTGAGTCTTACTGTAGCTCTGGCGGCTTATCGTGACATGCGCACCATGCTGCACGACGAGAGAAAGCTGAGGAAGTCGCTGCTCGACTGGGTGAGCTTTTTACCTGATAGATTTGTTCTCGCACGACGAGCTGGTGAGCAAGATGGCGCTGGAGGCATTGCTGCAAAATGTTCAGCGATGTCCGCCATATTGGATTTAGAACTATGTCACCTAATCAACCACATATCTGTCCCCATAGTACTCAATCGTATGGAGATAACTGCACGTAACAAAGATTGCTGTATAAATAGAAATACTTGTTAAACTCAAGTAAATGATTTCAGGGTGTGACGGAAGCGGAGAGGGAAGCCTTTGAGCTGTTACCGGACGACGAGCGCCAGTGCCACGAGTGCAAGACCACGTGCTTCCTGTCGTGTGTCACGTGCGCTTGTACGACGCAGGTGGCATGTCTGCGCCACTACGAGCAGCTGTGCGAGTGTCCGCCGTCGCAGCACAAACTGAGGTGAGATATTCCGTGGCAGTGAAAGAATCATGTATCTTTGTAATAGAGGTAAGGGCTGTTACCCTTTTCGGGATATCCCAGTCATATATATTAAATGCCAGTGAGTGACTCTAAAACATCATTCAAATATAAAGAACATCTTACATCACTGAGCAATTTGTTGATCTCCAAACTCGCATACTCAATTATGAATCATACGCCAAGTTTGAGCAGTACTTAAATTCAGGAGGGCTTGAAAGAATATTTGGGCATAAACCTCAGATCCGTATGACACCACTGGACGTGGACTGTTTTTTTTTTTGGAAATATTATTTCTGTAATACATTTTACTATATTATTTTTTGTTTAGATATCGATACACGCTAGACGAGCTGCCTGCCATGCTGGAGAAGCTCAAGCGCAAGTCTGAGCTGTTCCGGGAGTGGGCTGAGGCCGTGCAGAACGCTCTCGACCCCGATACGCCCAAGACCTGCGACCTGGACGGGCTGCGCGCACACCTCAAGCGGGCCCACGACCTCAAGGTAACAAGTTTTCCGAGCGTTGCCTAAACAAGTTAGATTCGGCGGATCCTCTTTGTCAAGCATTTTATCGGGTTACATCATTGCCAAAAAGGGCACCTATATTTGACACTATTTTTTTCATCTACAGATGCACAAGACAGAACTCGTCCGCGCGTTGGAGACAGCCATTGAAGACGCGGAGAAATGCGCCAGCGTGATCCAGCAACTAGACCTGAACAAAATGCGCACGCGCACGCGCCACCACGACCCTAAATACCGGCTCAGCGTGCACGAACTCACGCTGTTCGCCGCCGAGATCGACGGGCTGGCGTGCGTGCTGCCCGAAGGTAATGGATCTATTCACAGCTCGGGGAGTGCGTCAGCGTGATCCAGCAACTAGACCTGAACAAAATGCGCACGCGCACGCGCCACCACGACCCTAAATACCGGCTCAGCGTGCACGAACTCACGCTGTTCGCCGCCGAGATCGACGGGCTGGCGTGCGTGCTGCCCGAAGGTAATGGATCTATTCACAGCTCGGGGAGTGCGTCAGCGTGATCCAGCAACTAGACCTGAACAAAATGCGCACGCGCACGCGCCACCACGACCCTAAATACCGGCTCAGCGTGCACGAACTCACGCTGTTCGCCGCCGAGATCGACGGGCTGGCGTGCGTGCTGCCCGAAGGTAATGGATCTATTCACAGCTCGGGGAGTGCGTCAGCGTGATCCAGCAACTAGACCTGAACAAAATGCGCACGCGCACGCGCCACCACGACCCTAAATACCGGCTCAGCGTGCACGAACTCACGCTGTTCGCCGCCGAGATCGACGGGCTGGCGTGCGTGCTGCCCGAAGGTAATGGATCTATTCACAGCTCGGGGAGTGCGTCAGCGTGATCCAGCAACTAGACCTGAACAAAATGCGCACGCGCACGCGCCACCACGACCCTAAATACCGGCTCAACGTGCACGAACTCACGCTGTTCGCCGCCGAGATCGACGGGCTGGCGTGCGTGCTGCCCGAAGGTAATGGATCTATTCACAGCTCGGGGAGTGCGTCAGCGTGATCCAGCAACTAGACCTGAACAAAATGCGCACGCGCACGCGCCACCACGACCCTAAATACCGGCTCAGCGTGCACGAACTCACGCTGTTCGCCGCCGAGATCGACGGGCTGGCGTGCGTGCTGCCCGAAGGTAATGGATCTATTCACAGCTCGGGGAGTGCGTCAGCGTGATCCAGCAACTAGACCTGAACAAAATGCGCACGCGCACGCGCCACCACGACCCTAAATACCGGCTCAGCGTGCACGAACTCACGCTGTTCGCCGCCGAGATCGACGGGCTGGCGTGCGTGCTGCCCGAAGGTAATGGATCTATTCACAGCTCGGGGAGTGCGTCAGCGTGATCCAGCAACTAGACCTGAACAAAATGCGCACGCGCACGCGCCACCACGACCCTAAATACCGGCTCAGCGTGCACGAACTCACGCTGTTCGCCGCCGAGATCGACGGGCTGGCGTGCGTGCTGCCCGAAGGTAATGGATCTATTCACAGCTCGGGGAGTGCGTCAGCGTGATCCAGCAACTAGACCTGAACAAAATGCGCACGCGCACGCGCCACCACGACCCTAAATACCGGCTCAGCGTGCACGAACTTACGCTGTTCGCCGCCGAGATCGACGGGCTGGCGTGCGTGCTGCCCGAAGGTAATGGATCTATTCACAGCTCGGGGAGTGCGTCAGCGTTATCCAGCAGCTGGAAAATGCGCACATCTGCACTAGTGTGATGTAGCTAAACAGTAATAAGCTGATCTACGTTAGCGTGATCCAGCAACTGGACAATGCGCTGTAATATCCTAGGGAAAAAGCAAATTCCAGTGCGACGTAACTTTTGAAGTTGTAGACATTCCAATAAATAATAATTGTATACTTATACAAGTACTTCTAAAGACAATTTCTGTCACTAACTTCGTAAATGTTCTCAGGTTCTGCCGTGAAGGAAGTGTTGCGACAGACGGCAGAATTCGAAGACCGGGCGACGGATCTGTTGAACAAAGATTTGGAGGACTGTGATGCTGCTTCGGTTAGAGAGCTTGAAGAGGTCAGTGTTAAAGACCGTAATCGAAATAATGCTAGATAGTAGGAACACTTACAATGAGTTGCTTTGAGCCAATCAACTTTGATAGATGGTGCCTACGTAGCCCATAACTTCATGTCTTATTACGCCTGCAATAATATCCATCAAAGTGCAGCATAATTTAAAAAAAAATTTAAAACGAAAAAAAAACCAATTTGTTGCAGCAATACTCTAAAACGCTTTTTTATAAAGATGTCACACTCACTCTTCTGGTGTCCTCCAGGTGGTGGAGCTCGGGTCGCGGCTGTGCATCGTGCTGCCGCAGCTGTCGGCGTTGCAGGCGCGGCTGCAGCAGGAGCGTTTCGTGGTATCGGTGCACGCGCACAAGGAGGACTGCAGCACGCTCACGCCTGAAGTCATTGAGCGTCTGCTGACGGAGAGCGAGACCGTCGTGCCGCACCGTCGCGTCGAGGCGGAGCGGGCCTCGCTGTACAAACTTAAACGTGAGATGTCTCAGATTTTAGTGATAATTAGATATAATGCTCTAAAACTTTCCTTCGTGAGTTGTCTTCCTCATGTTTAATAGCGGCTGTACACTCTCGTCGGGGGAAGGCGAGGCTGGGTGAGTGCGAGAGTGTACTGCATCACTACACTCTCGCGTCATTCAGTTGAATCACAAATTACTTTTAACATACGGACGTTTTGTTGCTCTAGATATGTAATATGTGGAATAACGAAGCAGAATTTAATTTTTTGGAAATTACATGTTCGTAATAGTTCGAATTTCTGAAAAATCTGGCTTACCTTTCCAGCCGTTAAAGGAAAGAAGCTTTACTCGTTTATGCCATTTCTTTTTCATTGTTGATATCATCATCATCATTATCAGCCTATTAACGGATAGCGCATAGGGTAACAGCTGCCGTGACTTGTAACGCGATCATCTTCTCTGCGTTCGCAAAGCATACTGAATAAACGAGAGTGTACACCCGCGTGAGTGTGTCCAGCCGCCGTAATGATTGTGAGCATGTTGCGCCTTAGACCTTTATTGATGATTATGATGATTGAAGATGGCACCAAGTGATGATGATGACATTTGCCATACAAGAAAACAGGATAGGTGAGAGATCGCAGCCCTGTAGCACCTCTTTGCCAATTTTAGAATGGTGGGCTACTACATCTAAACATATCAATCCACTTGTTACAGTGCAAGTTGAAGATTGGGAACGTCGTGCGCGCGCAATCCTCATCGACACCTCCACTCCCAAAGGGGGCAGGGAGTCCGTGGACAGCGTGACGGAAGAGCACACTACGCTCGCCGAGCTGGACGCACTGCTGGCGGAAGGGGATGACATCGACGCCGCGCTGCCGTCGCACCACGCGCTGCACACCGCCACCTCACATGCTAAGGACTGGCTCGCTAAGGTACACTTATAGATTTGGTATTGCACTCTTATAGATTCGGTTATATTCTTTTCCCTTCTGTTCATTTTGTTGCTTCACTTCTATTCAGACATAAAAAAAGGGTATTAGAAAAGAGTTTTTATAAGATTATTGAATATTTTAAATTTTTATTTATTATGACATTTTAAATGTACCGATAGTAAATTGACAAGCATATTAATGCCTTGAATGCAAAGAAAGATACAACATCAAAAAGATGTTATTAATTAGTTGGAGAATGATCTCGGATTGCCATTTTGTGATTTGTCAAAAGCGATTGACTGTCCCAATCAAGAACAAAGTGCTGGCTAAACTGAGCCAATTTGGTATCAAAAATACAATGTACTCAATTTATTGCCTCTTACCTTAGTGATAGAGCTCAAAAGTTATACACAAATAATACAAAGTTTGAATGCTACTATTTTGTTAGGTGTCCCACAGGGTTCATATAACTAGCGGCATGTAAGTCTAGCGCTGAACGTAACGTAGAAGGGATGGCTGCGCATCGGTACCGTCGCGTACGCAATACAATATTTACTTTAATTACCTAATTAAAAGCCAAATCATGTTACAACATCGTTTAAATCTGTATGTGTGTGTGTGTGTGTGTGTGTGTGCGTGCGTGCATACGTGTGTGTGTATGTGTTTGTGTACGTTACGTGCGTGTTTGTGCTTATATATGTTATAGTTTATAGTTCTAATTTCCAAAGATTTCGTATTACTTAAGGCATAATTATATAGTATAGATAGTTACCATAAATGAATAAATAAATTTTGAAAAGCTTACGGGGAGTAGAAAAATAAAACATTATTATACTGTCAATTTTTATTTAAGATATAAGACTAGTCTAATCTGAATCAGGCAATGGTAACACGCCTTGCGTCGCAAAACGGTATTTCTTCTAGGTATATTATTCCCTTAAATTCATAAACAAACAACAAAACATATAATTATATTTAACAAACCAACTGAAAATTAACAATAATAACAGTGCAACTCAGAGCAGACTGTACACTGGAAATTCCTCAAACTCCCCCATGCTATACCTAAATTTTTTTCTGCGATGTCCTACAGGGTTCATACTAGGGGTCCTTTTTGTTTTTTAACCGACAAAATAAAACGGAGGTTCTCAATTCGACACGTATATTTTTTTTTATGTATGACCACGCATAACTTTTTACAGAGTGGTCCGATTTTGATAATTCTTTTTTTGAAAGGGTACACTTCTAATATGGTCCCATAGTCTTCATGACAGGATCTGATGATGATATCCCGGGAAAATTGAAGGAACTCTTCAAATTTTATAGGCACACTTGCAGCGAATTCGGTTTTTGTGTAAGTATCGGTAGCTTTTTGGCTACTAGTGCCGTATAATATACTATGAGAGTATAGTAGGTTACGTGTCGATAAATCACTAAAAAGTAAGAAAAAATTTTTTAACAAAAAATAGAACCGACTTAGAACGCACTAAATAGTAAGAAAGAAATAGAACCCACAAACTGCTTTACTATGTTAAATAAATGTTCCTTAAACTTGCCGGCGCCGACTTCACAGATATGCTTAAGTAAATTAAAGCAACTAAATGATGCAGTTATTTCTTACTGTTTAGTGCATTTAGAGTCGGTTCTATTTTTGTTATAATATATTAATGACCTATTATTATTATTATTTGTGATATGGCAGTGTTTGCAGATGATGCATTGTTCATATTAATTAATACATATAGAAATAATAAAAACATTAATAATTTTAATACAGGTATATTATATTGGTAGCATGACACTGGGTCTATTATTATAAGTTGAAACATTATTACATAGGGTCAAAAACCTCAAAATAATAATATCCTAAAGTGTGTTTTACAAAAATAAACTCTGTTCACAGGTAGAAGAAATGCAATCAAAGGAGCTCTACCCCTACATGCATAGCGTAGAGGCTCTCTCCCGTCGCGGCGCCAGCATCCCCCTACCCCTACTGGAGAAGCAACAGTTGTCTACTGCTCTACAGTCGGCGAAAGACTGGCAGAGGGGCGCAGCTGATATGTTCCTTAAGAAGGTGAGGGGTTTTTTATTTATTACAAATTTGCTTTTGAAACTGCATTCACACCTGACGGTAAGTGATGATGCAATCAGAGCTAGAAGCGGACTAGCTTGTTATAGTAGGATGAATTGAAATCCACAACCCTTTTAGTTCGCACATTGACACGACGGTAGACCACTTGGAAAATCAAATTGGCTCAGTCGGGAAACCGAACTCAGGACCTCCGTCTTATGTATCCACTGCGCCACGGAGGCCGGCAAATTTTATAGAACAAATACCTTTTGGCATTCTTTAATAGAGTATTCGACTGATATAACTATTTTGGGAAATTGTCAAATTAAAATTCGTAGTCTATTCAAATTGAGAATACTCCTACTACTCTTAAATACGTTAGTCCTTACACACATAAACCTTATTTCTGAATCATTGAACAGAACTGGTCGTACTCGCTCCTCGAGGCTCTGTCCCCGCGGACGGAGTGCGGCTCTGCTATGCGCAGGCGAGGCCGCGCCGAGGCTCCCTCGCTGGAGGGGGGCCTGCTCAAACACTTCAGCGAGGACGCCACGCCCACCGAGATCGTGGCCGCCTTCAAACAGGCCGAGCAGAGGGAGCTGGCCGCTATCAAGGAGTTGAGGTACAGCCGCGTGATGTTTCTTTGTCTGCAGTTAGCCATAGAGAGCAAAACACAATATAAATCAATATCGATCTGGCATTTTTAATCTTTAACGTTACGTACATCGCCCAGTAGTGGCAAAATTTAAAATATCGCTGTCTTTGTCGTTACGTTGGAGCGACTGAGAAAGCGATGTTTTAGTAATCGCTATTATTGGGCCAAGATGTCTTTTTCGATTGAGCAGCTCATCCTAGATCCCCTTGTCCGATGTGAATTATTAATATTATATTGTCTTTGTTGGGAAAGAAAATAAAGTAAGCGATCTTTCGAGAAGAATTGCTATGAAGTCTAAAGGGTTGGTTACTATTGGAATTACAGGCTTGATTTGATTGGTAAATGCAAGCTTACAGTAATATTAAAGATATGCAGTTCGGAAATTTGCAGCATCACTATATCAAAGCCAAACTCGATTGAGAATGCTTGTCAACAAACAAATTAAAAATGGAGGTAGAAATCACTAGTCATTTTACAACAAATTTTTTTAATTAGCTAGTTAATGACGAATTCATGACAATAAATTAGATTAGTAAGCTTAAAACTAATTAATATATTCAATACCTTTTAAATAAGATTTTTTAAAATAACAAAACAATTTTAAATTTATTAGGCATAAAATGTGTCGCATTTTCTACCTTCATTTTAATTTGTTTGTTGACAAGCATTCTCAAACGAATTTGGCTTTAGTATAGGTGCTAGGTAGGTTGAGTTTGTTGACTCGGATTAAGACGCGTTTGTGACCCTCGTAGCGTTACACGTAATTTCTGTTGTCAGGGCGCGCAACCTGCGCAAGGAAGTGCGTGCGCCGCCCGCCGCCGGAGTCTCGTTCTGCGTGTGCCAGAAGCGGCAGTACGGAGTCATGAACCAGTGCGAGCTCTGCAAGGATTGGTTCCACGGTGAGTGTCATCACTATTACTATAAATTCGAACCGACAAAAACTTGATATCATACAATCAAAAATCCACTAACAGTTCTATATGTCGGAGACGGCAGCGGTCTATCAGAAAGTAAGTCATCACTTGAATACGTATCGTGGGCGTAGCGTGGGCTACGAGCAAAAGACAATCACTTTTATTAATTTTACACACACACACTTAAACAACGAGGCGTTATTACAAACTCTAGAGTGAAGTAGGTTTATACCTGCTGGTAGACGGTTGCCTTCACCCCAATCGTTCAGTTCGTTCAGCTTCACTCGTACACACTTCACTTATTCGAAGTTGCTCCGCACAAACGTTAGACTAGACTCTGTAGAAGCGCTATCTATCGGGTCACTTGCGTCACGTTGTTAAACCAGCTTCTGTATCCGACATATATGTTACGAAATACTTTGTATAAATATCTGACTAAAAAATAACAATATGATGGACACATTATTATCAAACAAGACGCACGTTAGAAAACTGAGCTGGCACAGTTGGCTGCGCATTGCGTAATAGTGTGATCATCTAATTCTTTATTTTATAAAGAATTATAAATCTAATTATCTATAAAAGTAAATAGAGTAAAAAGTAAAGATACGATAATTGTGGTGCTTTTAAGGTAAAAAAAAAAATTTAAAAAATACGTCATTCTTAAATTGCCTTTATATACAATATACAAAAAAAAATTGTCTTTCTGTAAATTTTTTTTTAAATTTTAATAATAAATTTTGTTGTAAATTAAGTGGGTATTTTTGACGTTTTTTACATAACTGCCACCGTCTCGGGTCAACTTTAACAGTTTGCAATAGAAATCTGTCAAAATCCAGACGTACCTAAATTGGATTTGCGTATAGGTATTGGCGGTGTAACTTATGTATTTCCTTTTATCGATAGCTTCGTGCGTGGCGTCAGCTCGCGAAGAGTTAGAGGACCGATCAGAGTCGCCGGAGCGGATAGAGCTGCCGTTCCCGTGCACCGAGAGCAAGTTCCTGTGTCCCGACTGCACGCGCACCAAGCGGCCGCGACTGCACCGCATATTGGCGTTGTTGGTACGTTGCACATATGTCTCCATCTGCTTCGAGGTCGTCAGCTCGCGAAGAGCTGGTGGACCGTTCAGAGTCGCCGGAGCGGATAGAGCTGCCGTTCCCGTGCACCGAGAGCAAGTTCCTGTGTCCCGACTGCACGCGCACCAAGCGGCCGCGACTGCACCGCATATTGGCGTTGTTGGTACGTTGCACATATGTCTCCATCTGCTTCGAGGTCGTCAGCTCGCGAAGAGCTGGTGGACCGGTCAGAGTCGCCGGAGCGGATAGAGCTGCCGTTCCCGTGCACCGAGAGCAAGTTCCTGTGTCCCGACTGCACGCGCACCAAGCGGCCGCGACTGCACCGCATATTGGCGTTGTTGGTACGTTGCACATATGTCTCCATCTGCTTCGAGGTCGTCAGCTCGCGAAGAGCTGGTGGACCGTTCAGAGTCGCCGGAGCGGATAGAGCTGCCGTTCCCGTGCACCGAGAGCAAGTTCCTGTGTCCCGACTGCACGCGCACCAAGCGGCCGCGACTGCACCGCATATTGGCGTTGTTGGTACGTTGCACATATGTCTCCATCTGCTTCGAGGTCGTCAGCTCGCGAAGAGCTGGTGGACCGTTCAGAGTCGCCGGAGCTGATAGAGCTGCCGTTCCCGTGCACCGAGAGCAAGTTCCTGTGTCCCGACTGCACGCGCACCAAGCGGCCGCGACTGCACCGCATATTGGCGTTGTTGGTACGTTGCACATATGTCTCCATCTGCTTCGAGGTCGTCAGCTCGCGAAGAGCTGGTGGACCGTTCAGAGTCGCCGGAGCGGATAGAGCTGCCGTTCCCGTGCACCGAGAGCAAGTTCCTGTGTCCCGACTGCACGCGCACCAAGCGGCCGCGACTGCACCGCATATTGGCGTTGTTGGTACGTTGCACATATGTCTCCATCTGCTTCGAGGTCGTCAGCTCGCGAAGAGCTGGTGGACCGGTCAGAGTCGCCGGAGCGGATAGAGCTGCCGTTCCCGTGCACCGAGAGCAAGTTCCTGTGTCCCGACTGCACGCGCACCAAGCGGCCGCGACTGCACCGCATATTGGCGTTGTTGGTACGTTGCACATATGTCTCCATCTGCTTCGAGGTCGTCAGCTCGCGAAGAGCTGGTGGACCGTTCAGAGTCGCCGGAGCGGATAGAGCTGCCGTTCCCGTGCACCGAGAGCAAGTTCCTGTGTCCCGACTGCACGCGCACCAAGCGGCCGCGACTGCACCGCATATTGGCGTTGTTGGTACGTTGCACATATGTCTCCATCTGCTTCGAGGTCGTCAGCTCGCGAAGAGCTGGTGGACCGTTCAGAGTCGCCGGAGCTGATAGAGCTGCCGTTCCCGTGCACCGAGAGCAAGTTCCTGTGTCCCGACTGCACGCGCACCAAGCGGCCGCGACTGCACCGCATATTGGCGTTGTTGGTACGTTGCACATATGTCTCCATCTGCTTCGAGGTCGTCAGCTCGCGAAGAGCTGGTGGACCAGGGACAACCCACCACCACCCATGGCCCTTTCAACCTCTCGGTCATTTGGGCCCAATCTCGGGAGGGCAACCCGGAATCCGCACTTCTCTTCGCGTTTCATCACCGGGCTGCCTTCTTGACTCCCTACAAGTTCTTTGTCATCTCGTCCTTGTCCCTAATGTACACTCTCCCCTTTCTGGGGCATGCACGTCACACAACGCGACTCGCTCGCGACGCCGCGGTCCGTAGCAGCTCCACATCACCTCTGCCCAGTGTTCATCGCTCCGAGACGCTCCGCCTCTTATGCCAATGGTGCGCGAACTCCCGTAGCTTGCCGAAGTTGGCCGCCGAGCTCACGCCTGGTAGTACACAGGTCCCACTTCTTCGCGAACGATCCCATCCAACAGTACGCGCCGAAAGTCATTATATTCATTGCACTCCCACAAGACATGGTGGAGGTCCTCCTCCGCCAACCCGCACAAACAATCTCCAGTCTCACTGAGGCACATATCACGCAGACGTTTCCGGAAGCAGCCATGACCCGTAAGTATTTGCGAGGTCTCATAGTCCGGAGCGACACAGGTCGCCCTGAGCCGACCGGCCACGTCCGGGAAGTATCGACGCAGCTCACTACCTTTCGTCTCACTCGCCCATCTCTTCTGCCACTCCCCGGTTACAACCAACCCGATTTCCCGTTTCCGCCTGCTCCACTCCCCTTTGGCCGCGGATCTACGCGCCGCATCCAACCTGGCAGCACGGATCACCTCGAGGTCCGCCGGCAACACGCCCGCCAGAACAGCGAGCGCCGCAGCGCTGTTAGATCGATAGGCCTTGGTCAGAAGGACCAAAGCCGGTCTTTGGACCCTGATGAGGGTCGTCCGAACAACGTATAACGTCGCCCTCTCGGCCCAACACGCCGCAGCATACGCGACCGTCGCAACAAAAGTGCCGTAATATAGTGTGCGAAGCGCGGGATACCGAACACCCCATGAGGTGGTAGATACACGCGACATCTTGCCAAAGCAGTTGGCAGCGCGTTCTCCGATCGATCGCGCATGCTCAGCGAAGGACAGACTCGAGTCGATTGTGACGCCAAGGACTACGGTATGCCGCACTGACCTGATCGATGCGCCACCAAGCTTGATGACTGGAGCCCGCTGGAGTTTTCCTCTGAACGTCACAGTCTGTGACTTGCTTGGGGCGAACGAGAGGCGGTTCCTCTGGGCCCAGCTCTCAAACAGGGCGATAGATTGAGCTGGTGGACCGTTCAGAGTCGCCGGAGCGGATAGAGCTGCCGTTCCCGTGCACCGAGAGCAAGTTCCTGTGTCCCGACTGCACGCGCACCAAGCGGCCGCGACTGCACCGCATATTGGCGTTGTTGGTACGTTGCACATATGTCTCCATCTGCTTCGAGGTCGTCAGCTCGCGAAGAGCTGGTGGACCGTTCAGAGTCGCCGGAGCGGATAGAGCTGCCGTTCCCGTGCACCGAGAGCAAGTTCCTGTGTCCCGACTGCACGCGCACCAAGCGGCCGCGACTGCACCGCATATTGGCGTTGTTGGTACGTTGCACATATGTCTCCATCTGCTTCGAGGTCGTCAGCTCGCGAAGAGCTGGTGGACCGTTCAGAGTCGCCGGAGCTGATAGAGCTGCCGTTCCCGTGCACCGAGAGCAAGTTCCTGTGTCCCGACTGCACGCGCACCAAGCGGCCGCGACTGCACCGCATATTGGCGTTGTTGGTACGTTGCACATATGTCTCCATCTGCTTCGAGGTCGTCAGCTCGCGAAGAGCTGGTGGACCGTTCAGAGTCGCCGGAGCGGATAGAGCTGCCGTTCCCGTGCACCGAGAGCAAGTTCCTGTGTCCCGACTGCACGCGCACCAAGCGGCCGCGACTGCACCGCATATTGGCGTTGTTGGTACGTTGCACATATGTCTCCATCTGCTTCGAGGTCGTCAGCTCGCGAAGAGCTGGTGGACCGTTCAGAGTCGCCGGAGCTGATAGAGCTGCCGTTCCCGTGCACCGAGAGCAAGTTCCTGTGTCCCGACTGCACGCGCACCAAGCGGCCGCGACTGCACCGCATATTGGCGTTGTTGGTACGTTGCACATATGTCTCCATCTGCTTCGAGGTCGTCAGCTCGCGAAGAGCTGGTGGACCGTTCAGAGTCGCCGGAGCTGATAGAGCTGCCGTTCCCGTGCACCGAGAGCAAGTTCCTGTGTCCCGACTGCACGCGCACCAAGCGGCCGCGACTGCACCGCATATTGGCGTTGTTGGTACGTTGCACATATGTCTCCACCAGCTTCGAGGTCGTCAGCTCGCGAAGAGCTGGTGGACCGGTCAGAGTCGCCGGCTTTGATGGTTTCCCCAACAAGATGAGCATTGTCTTTTCTTGATTTGAAAACATGCTCCTCATTGCAGAGGGTATGTTAAGCCGATTTTTGATTTATGGGTAACATCACACTGACTGTTATAGGGTCAATTATTATGACCTGCCATGCGCACTGGCAATCTGCAATCCGCAATACGAATTGGAGAGTCGTGGGCCGTAAAGAGAGAAGCGTGGCCCTGCCCGTCCAAATAGGCTGCATAATAAATATTGTAAATTTGTTTTTAAAGGTGTGGCTCCAAAAGCTGCCAGTCAGGCTGGCGGAGGGCGAAGCGCTGCAGTGTGTGACGGAGCGCGCGATGGCGTGGCAGGACGCCGCGCGCGCCATGCTGGGCAGCCCGCTGCTGGCCACGCTGCCCGCGCACCGCCCGCCGCAAAACGACAGGAAGGACTCCCATGGACGGTGAGTTACTGCACATCATCGATATCAATCGCTACATGCTATTTGAATTTTGACTGGGACAAGTTTATTATGGCCAATGGCTATATTGTGTTTATAATATAAGCCACTTTTAAACCACCACATTTTTTTTTCAATATTATAAACCTCATAAATTCAGTAATGCCCTCTATAAAAATTCATAGCATTATTATATACATAATTAGTCGTTTTCTAGGATGTAGATTATTTAGTAATTATTTACTCATTTATATTTTTAATGTGAGACGGTCGTGAGTTTTTTTTTATCTAAATTGGCAATGTTGTGAGTGGCACAGTTATTCTTTTTTTTCTATCAAATAAACTTGAGTTAAATCTGTCAACAGGTCGTCCGCGAACGTGGAGCACGCGTACAGTGCGACTCCGCGCTCGCCGAGCACGCGCGTCGCGCCCGGCCTGCTACAGAAACTTGAGGACCTTATGCTTGAAGGAGATTTGTTGGAGGCAAGTCTTTCATTTTTTATACGTCATTTTCAGCCTATTTTAATAGCACACACTACAGGATGCACATTTTGGTCATCTCTCGCCAATGAAAGAGAGCGATATTTTCGACTTCGTCGCTTTTGGGCGACAATATGTCATTTCCTCTACACAAGATGCTGACCGATGTATCCTACCCCTACAAACAAGGCTAGGTAGTATTTTAATTTGTATTCAGTTTTTTGTATTTGTAATGTTAAAAATGTAACCTATGGTATTTCAAGTACCTGAATACTTTCTAGTTTGTATTTTAAATACTTGTGGCTAAGAAATACATCTGAACATAAATATACTGAGGGATCTTGTGAATGGGTGTTTTTCAAAAAACAGCTTTCATTTAAGCAAAATGGTAATTGCTTTAGAAAGGTTACTTGACCAAATAATAATTATGTTTATTAACAGGATTGTATTTAAATATATACAAACAATAAAAAGAATTATAAAATAAACATTGCTAAGATCTCCTGTCGGCCGGGGCTCCATTCAGGATCTCTTGACTTTACCTCGTGAAAATTTTAGTTCAACCATTCATTTGTTTGAATTTTTAACTTCTATCTAATTTTGTCTTCCAACTTGGCAGGCATCTTGAATACTTCTTAGCGTTAAAGGTCGCCACATCATGCCCCAATCTGAAGGTTGCGTGTTCAGATTACGTTTGGGTCACCAATTTAGGAAGTTTGCTTGACCAATAGATAGATAGAATAGAGATATGAAATGTTACTAAACAGTCTGTTGTGTGTTTAGGTGCGGCTGGAGGAGCAGGCGGCGGTGTGGAGTGCGGTGTGGGCAGCGCGCGCGGCGGAGGGGCGGCGCTCGGCGCGCGTGCTGGACGCGGGCCGCCGCAAGCGCGCGCCCACCACAGCTAAGCACCAGCACCAGCTCAAGCGGACGAGGCCGCTGCCGCTGCATAGTAATACCTATTTTATATTTTTTTTTTCATGTGGCTTCTTCAATATTTCCTTTCTATCTATATAGATGGTTTTGTAACTCGGCCATGTGGACATTTAAGAATATTAATTCGAAACTTGCGCTGTCGAGTTTCAATAAATACCGTTACAGAATACGTATGTATATGTACGTATACATGATGTAGTGCGTGGTGAGCATATAATAAATATGTATTTGAAAACCATTGTTTGTTTACAGGTACGAACACCGCAAAACAAACAATAAAGAGGGGATCGGCAACAACAACGAATTACTTAAATAGGAAACAGGTGAGAATGTTTTACATATCGTTACCATTTTTACCACCTACACCAAGAAATTTCAAGTGTAAGTTGAATAATTACTTATAAATACAAATACGTATTTGTATTTCAATTATGTATTTTAATTACAAGAAATTAAAATACCGCCCTAATTCTATCATTACTTGACAGTCGCATAAATAACTATTGTTAAATTTCAGGGCATTTCGTCGGGCTCTGGGCTCATGATGCGCAAACACTACATGGCGCGACAGGAGAGACGCAAGCGCGGGATGCCCAACCGACATCACCCGAGACACTCCAGGATGGGTGAGATACTATCATCTTGAGCTTTGCATGTATATGCTTGTTACGTCAAAGATCCATCTCTCTATCGATCGATTTCAAAAGGGAATTAGGAGGTGAAACTTTATTATAAAGTGTGTATTATTTAAAAAAAAACAAAGAAAATATTTTTGTTCTTAATCATATTTTTCAATTATCCAAATTTTAGACTATCTAGGTATCTAGCATGAGATTTTTACAAGCAAAACGTAACCATTTCAATTTTCCACATAAATTGCCATTACTAGTGGTTACATTTTTTGTAGTCGCTTGGTGAAAAACGCACACTACCTTCCGAACCATATAGATTGCCAATAAAGGGCGTTGACCCCCGAATATGTAACACATAGGTAAAATTGTAATTTTAATTTTAAAATGTATGTATGTTGCAGCACAAACGCGCGGCGCGCACTCGGGAGCGGGCGCGCGCTCGGCAGCGGTGCGGGGGGAGAGCGCGCGGCGAAGCAGCTCGTCGTCGCACTCCTCGGCTGACGACGACGAGGACTGCGCCGCGGCCTCCTGTCTCAGACCTACGGGTAACTATATACATTCCTTTTTGTACGAGAGTCCTATCGACGCTGGCGATGCCCAGTAATTCTGTAAAAGGATAGGTGTCAAAACCCAGGCAAGGGGCATACGGTACGTATGTTACTGTATTAATGAGTATATAATTACTGCAGTCAAAATCGATATAAGAATTTGTAATTGTTACTAAAAAAATGAGTTTTGGTTGGGAAATAAATCATTAATTACCATATTGACAGGAAAAGTGGATTGGGTGCAATGCGACGGCGGCTGCGACCAATGGTTCCACATGCACTGCGTGGGGCTCAGCCGCGGCGCGCTGCGAGAGGACGACGACTACGTGTGCGGCTCCTGCGCGGACAGGACCGACAGCCATTGAGCTACCTACCGAACGGTGGAAAATGGTAGGGAACGGTAGAAAGCGTGCGACCTCAGTGCGGAACACTGAACTACCAAATACTGCCAACCGGTAGGATTTGGTAGCCATAGGTAGTGCGTCGCTTTTATTGTATGAACATTGATATAGTGTGATATACGGCCGTTTTAAGCAAAGTGATATGTCTACCGAATTCTATATTCGATCGCTACGTTTGTCGTAAATATTCTACCAGATAGTAGAAATTGTTATTAATTTTCTACCATTTGGTAGTAATTAGTAGAAAAATGTAGCGGTGCTCGGATACTATGGACATTTGAAAAAAATAGTGATAGACGTTTTTGCTGTGAGGTTGAATCGAGTGTGAGTTGTAATGTGAGGTGATACAGTGGTGCCTCGTATACTAGTGCGTCGCGTTCGTCGCAAAGTCCCGGATTTGAATTAAGAGTGTGTTCGAGATTTTTCGTAAAGCTAATGTTAAATTACTACATTAATTGTTTTAATTTGTTTAATATTACGGTTGAATTGTTTGTAAGTTATTTACCTGTCATGAACAAATTGTATGAGATGAAATTTGTATTGGATGTGTTTTGTACGGCCTCTACTAAGATACTTGAAAGATTTCTACTTCAATCGTTAATTTTCACTGATTTAATTGATTCAAAAATACACACTAGCTTGTATTTGTTTTTATACACAAAATAACATTGTAATGTTTTATTTGAACAGTCTAATTGCACGGTCTATTGCATGAATGATGAAATCGCTGTTACCATAGCTTTTTAATCCGTTTCATTTTTTTATTTATATTTATATATTATATTTAATATTTATTAATATTGTAATAATACTAATAATTGTTGTAATTATCTTGTATAAAATAAAATCTAGTTATAATAATAATTAATTACAAACCAAATCCACTAATGTACAAAATATATGTCACTCATTTCTTTACTTTGAAATTTTAATTCTCATATTTTCCTCTTTTTAATTAAACTGAAAATATATTTTTTTACTCAGTTGATCACTTTTAATAACTGTTCCTAATTTCATGTGATAATTCTTCAAATTAATATACTATTATGGTAAAAGTTATTTGATTAATATTCTGACATAAAAAATAAAAGTTGACTAAAATGTATGTGATAAAAATATTTTGAATTGAAAATAATCAAATTATTTCATTCAAAAATATAATTAAATAATTCAAATTTTAACAATGGTTATATATAGTTTATTAAAATTTTAATAAAATAGCCTGTTTCTAAGCAAAATAATACTTTAAAATCATCAGTAAATATTTACTTACTGAAAATATGGTACACCGTCTTCTTTTCTCACCTTACTCGGGTAGTTCTTACAAGTTTTTTATAACACATTACGGCATTATTGACGTGTATTCTGTCAGACAGCTAATATGACACTGAATTGCGATTGGAAGTCATTTCGCGTTTTGGCTTACTTTTGGTTCGGACACTTTTTATCGCTGACCCGAAGTCCATAGTATTAATATGTCAATGACTTCAATGGTTAATTTTCACTGCTTTAATTGATTCAAAAACGACAAGCTTGATATTATGTTTTATTTGAATTTACTTTTTCAAAATGATGACAATCGCTGTCACCACATCTTTTATAATCCGTTTATTTTTTTATAAGTATGAATAAATATTTATTAATATTGTAATTAAACTAATAATGGTTAAAACTAAACTTGTGGCCCTCTTTTCCATATTAAATATTTTAATAATCTGCTACAATTTTATTTATAATTTATGTAATTCTTTATTTTTTTATCAGTTGACATAATATTCATTTTATATATTTTTTATTTCAAATATTTTATTTCACTAAAAATGTGATACAATGTATGTGAAATGATTTTGTAAATAATTATATTCATTTATTTATAATATATATATTTTTTATATATATGTTATGTATATAAATAAAACACTGTTATAAATTAACAAAACAAATCCACTCCTCTGAGATTGCGGAGCTTTTGAGTGCTCAAGTGGTCAGGGCTCAGAGTGAGGAACCTTCTCACTATACTTGCAGTTTCAAGGACCTCTGCCTTCTGTATCCGACCCTTGACCAAATAGCCAACAAGCGAAAGCTTCTTATGAAGTTAGTTGAAGCTTTTCGCTATAGGACCATTGAGTGAAACGACCAACAGCACAAATTTAATACAGTTTATTCAACAATCCACATGGCGGTAAACTCGTGAGCAAGGCATGTATTTTGATATTTTTTCCTTTACGGCTTTCACCAGATTATCGTCATGTGGAACAATAATATCAACAATCATTGCACGGCGCACATATCAGTTCTATTGGCTACAATCTTCGATCAACATGTTACTATTGTTACTATTGTTGATCGAAGGCTACAATACACCTATCAGTAATAATAGTTCGATTCTAGTAGAGCAACACACTTTTATTTTCAAGAACAGACGCTGGGTCGTAGATAGACATCTGTGCACGTGTTTGCCGTTAGCGAGATAAATTCGGAATATAATTGTGTCTGATGGATTCCCTAGGATAATGACACGCTCTATATGTGTCTAGAGTGCCATCTTTCATAATATGTTTCCGGTAGTTTCTCGTTCTGATAACTTCAACCAAAGATGCACAGACAAAACCCTCGCTTTCCCCAAATGAGTCGCTTAATTGTAACCAAGATACAGGTGTTATTTGATCTACATCTGGCTCCGTGAGGGCCTTTAGAAACGTCCATGCAACTTACTCCTCCATATCGCTACACGATCTGCGGTTCTTATTAGTTTAATAATTTTTCTAATTAATTTTATTTATCATCGATTTTTTTTAAGGTGGAAGTTTTGCCTGTATTTTGTAGAGGCTATGCTGATTATGGAATGAAAATGCACGTATTTTTTTTCGAATTACACAATGTTTTATTTTATTTTCTCACGGAAATTTTATTATTAGACTTATTATTACAGGTTATTTTATCTGTTTATATATCTCATCGACCGCTACATATGCAAACATAATATATAATAATTCAAATAATTCTGTTGTACATAAATTGACGAACAGCGAGTCAGCTGAGCTTATTCTATAACTTAACCCGAATACGCAAATGCGAATCAAATTAGGTAGCTTTCACGTCGATTTATTTTGGAAGATTTTAATTGAAAACATTGGCTTAGTGGCTCAATGTACCAATTTTTAATTTATTTTATCTATCAATGGTTTTGTGAAAGTCCTCAAACTCCCTAATGTTCGTCACACTGAAGGAGTGCGAAGACATTATTTTTGAATCAGTTTGCTAGACATTGTAAATTGTACTAAAATGGTTTATATAGTATTCGCTTTATGGGCCATTTATTTATCAAATAATACAGCAGATTTTAATGTAACCTACAAATAAACGCACCCTGAACTGAGATTGCTCGAAAAATGTTTAGGTAATTTTGGGTTGTTTGGCTGGTAGAACTAATTTACTTGAATTTTTGTGTACAACATAATTAGTAACATACAGACATAGTTTCTTATAGATATACAAATTTGATGTTTAAATTGAATGTGATAAAATTCATTTTGCGTGAAATTGTTAATGTGTTAGTGTTAGTATAATTTTCAGATTAGCTTTTCACTATGTACAGACAAGATATCCCAGGCTTGAATGGTTTATATATGATGCTTATGGTAATATTACCATCGTCATATAATCATATGTGAACATAAAATAAAAATATAAGTTAAAGTATGTTTGTTCCTCGATGTATTTGCAGGATTTTTGAAATTTTTGAACTATATGGAATATGCATGTGATTGATTAACGGTAGAATGTTTTTATATGTATATGTCACCGGAAAATAGCGAGAAAGGTTCTTAATAAACTTTCGTAGGATTCTAAACGACAGATAAATTGTATTATTTTACGCCCACATTTTCGTAATTTGATAAACCTACCGAACTGACGCGTAAAGTAATAAGTAAGCAATAACCAAACATCATGTGCGCTCTGATTGGTTGAATAAGTCCAAGTCCAAGTGTGTTATTTTCCGTATTTTTAAGAAGCGTAAAATTAAAAGCTCTTCTGTTATTGGTCGAACTGTTTAGAATGTTTTATATGTACCTATATATTAATACATACAACTTTCTTTAATTTTCACTGCTTACCTCTTCATTCGAACTTAATCACTGCTAATGTCCGTTTGACAAGTGAAGACACTATGCATTAAAAAGTTTTGACATCTAAAAAAGTGTCTTTGATATTCGTGATGCTAAAATGGCGGTCTTTTTTTAATGATTAATATACCATATTTTAAAACGATTTCATAAAAAGGAGTTTCTCAATTCAACCGTATATATGTTGCTTTTTTTAGTGTTCATTTTAGATAGAGGAAGTCTTGCACACGCAAAATTAAGAAACAAAGTAACAAAAAACAAATGTTTAATGCGCAAAAGCGATCTTACTCCCAAAACAGATCTCCTCCAATAAAATTTATTTTCTAAATTTAACTCAACCTTTCTTTTGCAAATTTCAGAAAGGGATTTAAAATGACATGCATATTCCTTACTCTGTGAAACAATCTCAACATATTTACAGTGGAATTCTGTCGTAAAATAATAGTTTAAACATCTTTATTTGGATTTATAAACAAACCGCTAAATGACGAGTTTAGGCCAAAACTGGTTTTGATATTGTGAGATATTTGAAAATTAAAAAATCTTCTTAATCTGCAGTAACAAAATACAAAAAAATGCTAACAGTTGAGCAAATCAGGCTGCAAAAAATGTTGAAATGTCCTTGGCTTGCATGTAGTATTATAGCCGTTAATTTTCAAACAAATAAATCGCAAATCTAGATAGGCATAAGTTTGGCTTATGGTTGTCGGTCATTCAACAATCAGCCGCTAACAACTGCTAATTAGTTTAGGGGGTTGTCTTTTGTTATGAAACGAACCTACAGGCTTCAAAGTCTGTGAGTTCCATTTTTAACAGATTTGGAGTTTGTAGTAGTGATTAACTCGGTGTTTAACTCAGTACAAAGTTATACTGAGACTCAAATTAATAGAATATAGTGTTGATTCAATGTTCTATATGTTAGTGCAGTGTTCAAAGGTAAATGTTATATTGGTGTTATGTGTAATTCAGTCCGATGTTATGTGACCAACGATCCTTCTATAGACCGATAACATAGAATATATGTACTGTTTCAAATACAAATTAAAATTGTCTTTTAAGAAACTTTGAATGATATTCTTCCAAGACACTTCTATTTGTTCATTGTATTGTGTTTATAAGTGAAAGTTTTTGTTGCGTTACTACAAGTAAGAAATCATGAGATGTTTTAAAAATCTGTCAAAAGTACTTATCTATATAATATACTGAGAAATAAATGGACAAAGGTCAAAAGACAGTATATTTGATACTGGAATAGTTTTTCATCAATCAATTGAATGTACAAATCATCGTTTATGTAGGTACTTCCAATGTCGCGCTTTCATCGTGTACATACGTTTAACGAACTCAACTCATACTTTGAACTTTATAGTGTGAAGAGGCGTAATGTTTTATACATCTGGAAATGACAAAAACCGATTAATTAAACTTTTATAACTCTTTACTTCTTCAGCACGCCTAGGATGCATAATTAATAAGAAATATATGTAGAGAGTGGGACTTTGTCATCCAATAGAAAAATTATCAACTAGCGGACGCCCGCGGTTTCACCCGCGTATTTCTCGATTCCGTGGGAATTTTGGGAATAAATGTGGCCTATACGTTATTCAGATATGTAAGCTATGTTATAGTGAAGTTTTGTCAAAATCCATTGGATTTCGTCGCGTATATATCTTTGTCACCTGACATGGCTTTGTATACTACAAAAGTGACGTTTAATCACAAAACACATGAAATATGTCTGGTTACGCCTCTTAGGCGTGCTGGTCGCCATTGAATTTACTATATGGAATATACCTACTATATGAAATATAATTAAAACTATACAATGGTGTGCATACGAGCACATGAGGCTTAATATATATGTCTAGATTTGACAAGCGCAGGCCTGTGCATTCTAGGAAATGTACACTTCATATTAATCATCAAATCCCCCCTGAAGTTGTAGCACGCCCAACTGCTTAATCATTCATGGCGGCGCTGGTAACTATTAAACAAAATCAATTTTTGTAGTGCGCAAGCACACGCCTCATGTTCAGAGCAGACTCGATGATTGGTACAAGGTATACCTTGCGAAATTATCTACCGTTCATGGCGATGGTTTTCCACTTAGTATCATCTGTATGTGATCAGTATTCGGTAACTTGGTTGCTTTCAGAGATTGAAAGTTACCAATTCATATGCATTTCATTTTCTAAGCAACATTGTATCACTTTTATTATCTGGCTTTCGAAAGACACCAAGTTACTGAATAACCCTGAATGTGGTATCTACACTTTCGCTCAATATACACTTACCATATAGGGGACGAAGTTGTATTAGTGTTATGGAGACAACAGGAAGAATGAGAGCGGTCATCAAAATTTTGTAAATATTTTTTTAAAAAAACGGGAAAAATTAGAGGAAATTTTTAAAATGTTTAGGATTTTGAGCACTATTATCTGGCCTTCGAAAGATACGTCAAAAGTGTCCCAAGATATTTTTACACACTATTTATGTTTTTATAAACAAAATAACATTGTAATGTATGTCTTATCGTACTGTTATACAGTCTAATTTGCAACGGTCTAATACTGAATAACCCTGAATGTGGTAAATCTACCAAATAATATCGCTGTAATTATCTTGTATAAAATAATAATTACAATGTAAATTACTTTGTACAATTATATTGAATGTTCCTTGCAATTTATGATATATTTTCCTCTTTTTAATTAAACTGAAAATATATTTTTTACTTCAATGACGTTAGATCACTTTTATAAATAACTGTTCCTAATTTCATGTAGATAATTCTTATAGGTATCAAACTAATATACCATTAGGTAAAAGTTATTTGATTAATATATCATAAAGAGATAAAAGTTGACATAAGGAGAAAAATTTTCGAATTGAAAATAATCAAATTATTTTCATTCAAAAATTAAGTAATTAAATAATTCAAATGTTAAACAACAAAATAACTCTATGCAGTAGAATGTACGCAGATTAATGTGTTAATTAGATGAACATATTGCAACAGGACGAATGAAAAGGACAGAGAGGTCATTTTGGTTGGTTATGCAAAATTTTGTTTTTTAATAAATATGTTTTTACTTTAAAATCATCAGTAAATATTTACTTACTGGGAAAAATTAGAAGTTTTTTATAACACATTACGGATATTTTTAAAATGTTTCTTTTGGTTCGGACACTTTTTATCGCTGACCCGAAGTCCATAGTATTAATATGTCAATGATTTTGAGAGACACAACTGTTGATGTAAGTAGTGTGTGTAATTGTATGTTTGTGTGGGTGCGCTGCTGTCAGGGCGAGTTTGATCGAGCTCTCGATTTGAACCCCTAGTGCGACATTTTAGCTTTCGAAGTGTTTACAATGATTGCTTTTTTTTAATATATTTTACAATTTTAACAACTTAACTAATTTGATTATTGACTGTGAGTTTCATAATAATCAAATGTGTAAACGGATATGGTCACATGATTTTGTAAGATTGTTGTAGATTGGACTTATTTCAAACTCATCCGGGGTTCTCAATCAAGATCTTTAACTTAGCTTTTCAATTATAATATTTTGAGTTTTTATTAATATTTATAAAGTATGTTTATAAAAAAACTGTAGTACGAGAACTAGATGCCTTTAAATATATGAGTTCCAGTGCTATTTTAGTCTTGATTTTACAGTATCGGTATGAAAAGAAACTGTCTTTGAAATAAAAATCTCGTAGTAGGGGTACGCAGCGCTATCGTATCTCCAATGTTTTTATAAGCTTTGTGTTTGTCAAAGTGCAACACCCGTCGCTAGCGAGGTTATGCTACTACTTGGCTTGGATTAGCTCACATCGCAACGAATTGTTACATATCGAAATAAGAGCATCGTTATACGTACGAAATTCAGTAAAATAAAATTTTATCTTACTAAAACTATATTTTTCTTTCCTGTGTTTGCGATTGTACATTAAGTTTATCTCAAATTTATTTTATTCTATTTGCACTTTTACGTCTGCCATCTTGGATTTGTGATGACGTCATATTGCATGTTTGTACGGGGAACGCTGTAAAAAAAACTTGTTTGTGCCGTAAAGTAGTTTATTTACATTTTTACATGTTGGTCAACATTAAGACATAGATCTGGATAAAATCCCCTTGTGATTTGAGCTAAACTCACAGAGTACTAGCCAATACCTTTAGTACGACATTGTAAATAGCACAAAGTTTTCTAGTATCGAAACAAAATATATCTAAAATAATATTGTACTACAAATATTACATATGGTGAATATTGATTTTACTTTTAATTTAAACAAAACATATTTCGAGATAAAGACAAAATAATATTGATTATTCGGTGATATTAAATTGTCAATACAATTTGTTATTTTTTTGTTTAATTTAACTTCTTAATGAATGTTGCTTGTTTGCTGAAATTATGAATGTGATAAAATTATTTTGATACTTTAAAACTATCATTTCATGCGAATGGTACAATATCGTGCTAGGGGCATGTTTAGAATTCGTCAGCGAAGTGCACATAATTATTACCTGTGTAAAGAATGGTACCCAAATTCTGACTTTTTCTTTTATTGTATAAACTTTGTTGTAACTTAGTCTATTTAATGAAATAAATGTATAGTTAATATTAATCGTTTTATTGTTTTTATTGAACAGTTTTTGTTTCACACTTTTCAAATTTATATCGTTTTAGGCATTTCAAGTGGAATGTCACGTTTGACTATTGTAATGTGTGACGACATGCAGTTCGGAAGGCAGGGATTAAACCGAGAAGAGCCGGTAAGAAAATCAACATTCGCTCTTTTGAAATATTTATTCTTTATGACCAGCGGAAAATGAGGAATTTCCACAATACGGTCCCTTCTGTAAACTTTGTTATTAATTACTATTTGCTTATAATAATACTTTTTGAAAGTAAATATTTAACAATACCTTTCAATCATTATCAGCCTACTAACGGGCTACTACTAACCCACTACAGGGCTAGGCCTCACTCGTAGGAAAGGGGATATAGAGCGTACCACGCTGCTACAGTGCGAGTTGGCGGGCTTAGGGAGATAATGATATGTTAATTAACTATAACTGTCAGATATTAATGATAGTGATGGCACGGGAGTGTAGCACCGCCAACTCCGGGCTTAGAATGTACTGAAAATTTCATAGAAGAATGTAAACCTTAGAAATTTTCCAGCGACCCGACCTAGGATCGAAGTCACAGGGCTAACGCTAAAACTCGCGCGGGTGCACATCGCGGGTGTATAATGAAAAATAGTATAGACAGCACAGGCGCGTGCGACGGAGCGCGGGCGCGGGTGGCGGGCACACGGCGCGGGCGCCCGCGACGGGCACACGCGAGCGGGTTTGTTTCTACAAATCAGATGAGCGCCACTAGATGCCACGGTCACACGCGTCGGAGGCTAGGAACAATCATGAACATCGATAGAAAGCACGTAATAATTGAGGTGCAGTTTCGGCCAATATTATGGGATATGGCGAATTAATTATCGAAGTCTCCGCTGAGTAACCTACTTGTCAAGAACGGGTTATGCAGTCGATGTTGTTTCCGTTGACATCTTTCTGCCAAATGATAAATTAGTATAATCCATGGTAAACTACTCCACACAACTGTACTCGCTCTACATCAAAATTATACTAGCAGCGCTAACTGAGACGGGCGCACCCGCCCGCGTTTTAGCATTAGCCCACAGGGTAAACATTGTATTTCGTCGTCTCCTCTAAATGATCACTTGTTTATGGGACTGCTGCATCTTGATTCGTTTTGTTCCTCATAGAGTAACGACTCTTCTTCCTGTATCTTTCCGTCTCTCGCCTCTCCTCGCAGTTCATCTTCAATCTGCTGAAGCGTTTTACCCTTCGTTTCCGGTAACCACACCACGAGTGCTATCAAATTGACTAACAGTATCACTGCGTACAGTCCATACGTGCCGTGTAGACCGATTGTCTCTGTCAAACTTTCAAATGTTTTGAGCGCCACAAACATAATGCCGACTCCTGCAGCCATACTGATCGTTCCACCAATGCTTCTGTACTCCAGGGGGAAGATTTCCCCACCAATCACTTGAGGCATCGGCGTCATGCCCATTCCTACCGCCAAAAATTGTAGATTGATCAGTAAAGCTGGCAGCCATATTTCGTTGCACTCCCATCCGTTTTGTTTGAAGTAAACATAGCAAGCTATGGCTATATGACTACCCACAGATAATACGCCAGTAGCTAACACCATTGTCCGCCTCTTAACACTATTAATTACATAAACGGCTAATGTATTGGTTACGATTCTATTTGAATACCATCCAGAAATAAATATTTGCGTCCATACCCATCAATAGACCTAAAATTAGCGTTGCATATGGAGAAAAAGTGGACGCTCCCGAGATGTGCATTAGTATGTTACTCATCACCATTAGTGTTATGGGCTTGTAAAACTCTCTTCTTCTTATAGCAGATATCAGATTTATAAACCAGTGCTGCGTAATGCTGGGATCCTTTATTTTGGCACGTTTGTATGCTAACTTAGCTTGTATCATCTGTGACAGTTCGTCTTCTTCGTCGTAACCTCTCAGCCAACGAAACACTTCTATGCACTCGTCGTATCTTCCTTTCTTCAGTAACCAGCTTGGAGATTTCGGAGTATAAACAACCATCAAAAGACTTAGGAGAGGAATGATTACGCAAATTGAAGCAGTCCTTTGCCAACTCAAGAAAGATCCGACAAGATGGACGAAAAACACGCCGAATGCTTGACTTATTGATATAGTGGTGAGGAATGCTCCTCGGTGCTTTGGACTCGTACATTCCCCGATGAGGACTGATCGCAATGTGGTGAGGAGACCAGCTGCTAAGCTTTGCCAGAATCTGCCTATGATTAGAGCCTGAAAAGTATAATTTTGTTCTTATGTTGTTTTTTATTTTGTGTAGCAACGTTGAGCCAGTCTGCGCTCTTGCAGATTATTAGTTAGGTATGTAAAGTTCCATATTAAATATTGGGATTTTCTTCCATCCTAGAAAGCCGGAATTGGGTAGTTGATGGTATACCCTTGAGCCTCATAGATAGTTAGGTACTACGTTAAACCTTTAAGAAGTGAGGAGGGCTTTTAGGTAGGTCATTGATTATTGGCTTCTCAGTCTTTTAACAAGTTTTGACTGCTAACAAGGTTGAGATAATTAATATCGTATTATTGATATCCTATAATACTGTATTTAGCAACAAAATAAATATTTTGAGAAACTTTTAATATGTCATGCGTGTGCTGAATATTTTAGGTTATCTAACTAAATCTAATTTCAGTGTGCAATGCGGGATTACTGGCCAACAATTTGTGCGAGAAATTGTTATGACTGTCTATCTGGTTGTTCTATCCTTACCTCAAAACTAGTTGCCAGGATTGTGATGCACCAACCCAACAGAGATATCAGCGTCAGAACGTAGTGCGTCACTTTTCGGCCAAACCCGTCCATGATGGGCGGTGTGATGAAATTACCGATGAGCACGCTCAGCGGGAGTATGGCAGCTGCAACGTATGTTGATAGGTATTCATTCATTCATTCATTCATCATCATCATCATCAGCCCATTTTTACTCTTCATTATACCAGCTGATAGACGTCCACTGCTGTATGTAGGCCTTTTGTAGCGATTTTCAAACAACGATCTGCCGCCTGCTGTCAGCGGCTTCCTGCGTCATGTTTAATGTCGTCTGTAGGTTCATCTAGTGGGGGAACCGGAATATTCAGGTATTAATACGCTTGGGCTGGGTTGCCCAGGTTAAGGACGTGACCGTGACCAAGTGGTGAGAGAGTTCGCCATCGATAGTTAGTCTGTGAATCCGATATACCTAACCGTTATCTTCAGCGTGGCGGGAAGGTATTCATGACGATTTCCTTACGTTATAAAAGGAGATTTAGCTCTAAATATTAGCTACTAGCGGACGTCCAGTCTGCTAAAGATCTACATTTTTGTTAAACATTGTACGATATTACAGTACATTATCATTAACAATATCTATATATTTATGGCAAGCTGATGTGCATAACTTGTATTAAATAGTCTATTTCACTTTTGAGTCTAGCTTTCATAATAAACAAAATAATTTACAATCCGACATGCAGATCTCGAGATTAGCCCGTTTAAACAAACGAACAAACTTTTTCGTATATTATATAAATATGGTCTGCCATGCCAAATAAATTGTAAGAAAAGATCAAAAATCGAATTCTCAAAGAATATCGGTACCGAAATGTTGACATGTACCGAAATGTAATTCTCAAAGAATATTAGTACCGAAATGTTGAAAATGTCTATTCAACACGGAGGAGGTCAACTTAATTTGTTTTTTAGGAATTTTGTAATATTTACGAAACTATATAACTAATTACCATACTGTAAAAGGAAAATCTTATCTCTATAATATCCTTGTGATTATTAAATAATTTATTTTGATAAGGATTTAAGTTTAGTTATATAAATAATGACGTAAACTTAAGCATATGAATTAAATGATTTATTACAGAGTCGCACTTTTTAGAAATTTTGTAATATCTCCGAAACTATATAACTAATTAACATACAGTAAAAGGCCAATCTTATCTCTATAATATTCTTGTGATTGTTAAATAATTTATGTTGATAAGGATTTAAGTTTAGTTGTATAAATAATGACGTAAACGTAAGCATATGAATTAAACGATTTTTTAGAACCGGCGGCGGGCGGTCGTTCGAGTTTAGGGATACTAATCATTTCTAAATTGGCTTAACTTTGGTATGGTGGAAGGTTTTTGCCGTCGCTAGTTACTCTACCGGCAAAGACGTATCAACTTCCGCTAAGCGTTCCGGTATGACAATTTAACATGAGGTGAGATTGCAGTCAAGGGCCAACTTGTCATTGAATAAAAAAATGTGTTATGGGTCTGGTTTCTTACCATACCACGACTCCTGCTCCTTGCTAAGCAGCAACGCTGAGTTACTCAATTGCGGCAATAGAATCGCCGGGAAGCCGATGGCACACCCGAAGCTTATTACGTTCAACCCCACAGCCGCTGTTACGAAACACTGACACAAAATGACATGGTTAGGAACCTACAAAAACTTACAGAATTTGTGAGAGTAACCTTGTATTATAACCTCCAGAGGCTGCTCATATAGAAACTATGGCGAGTGAACTTACAGAGAAACAAAATAATAACAGCCGGAAAAACAATAATCATCGTGACAATGATTTACCTATTTGAAAAAGAGCAGTTGTTGTGGTTCTTGCCGGCCCTTTTTGGTAGGAAACTGCATTTCGAACCGGTGGTAGAGTCAAGGCCGTAGCTATAGCTATCTTATGTCTAACGGTTTACCGTTAGATACTAGCACGATTAACTTTCCGACTCGAGGCTTACTACTTACTCACTTATATCATTATAAACTCACCTGTTTCATAAAAGGCGACATATCGCACGTCGCAGTAATTTTTTTTAAATTAGGCTAATAAAAACCCATAAAAAATAACACGATTTAATTCACTGGAATAAAAACAAATTATTTTCAAAAAACTACAATCCAGTGATAAAAATAAAACAATTTTGTAGCATGACATCGATAGATACTTGACAAATGTTTTCGTACAATGTTATGTCATAATCATAATACAGCTTGTTTATGAATTAATATCAGAGCCGCAGTTCTAGTCGGAAGCCGGTTTGCGAGGTTGTTTGGATAGATAAATTGGTCGAGCTGTGCGTAGGTTCCTGCCTAAATTGTCAATCGTGGTTTGACACTTAAGTGTGAATAAAGCTGTTAAGTGAGTTCTCAGTCAGTATAATTTTTATTTTATAACATTCATACAATTGAATAATAATATTTTCTTTCGTAGGCCTCCATAACGCAGCAGTATACGCATTGGAATTATATGACGGAGGTCTTGGGTTCAATTCCCGGCTGGGCCGAATGAGATTTTCCAAATTCCTTCTTTCATTAGCTTCCATTTTAGATTGCATCATCACAAATTTATTATCAATTTCAGAATTATCAATTTCTGAAATACCATAATCTAGTATGAAAATAATCATATTTAATCCGCTACAAAAGTTAGAAATAAAAATAAAATAGTAATTATGGTACTGATATAATTTACTTTTATAAAATAATAGTTAGCATTACAGGTAAATCTAATACACGAGTTTATCGATTATTGTTATTATTTACAGATTAGATACAAGCATATTTATTCAAAATTTTTAGGTAATTGCAATGTCGGGGGTACTGCAATTTCTTTCAGACAATTTTCTTTTATACATTTCGATAGGGTTGGACCGTAAGGACTCCCTGGCTTGAATCTCCTCTATCTTCAAGGGTCTTCCACGGAGTTCGTCCTCGATTTGTTGAAGAGTTTTCCCTCTAGTTTCCGGGAGCCACAACATTATTATGATCAAGTTAACTAATATTATTGTAGAGAACAGTCCATATGTGCCGTGTAGACCGGCTTTGTCTATTAAGCTTGGGAAGGTTTTGACTGCTACAAACATAACAACACCTCCTGTAGCCAAACCGATAGTTCCGCCGGTGCTTCTGTACTCCAGAGGGAAGATTTCTCCCCCGATCACTGGCGGCAACGGCACCATGCCTAATCCGACCGCCGCAAACTGTAAATTGATCAATAAAGCCGGCAACCATACCCCTTCGTAATTCCACCCATTTTTTCTGGAATAAACATAACAAGCTATGGCTATGTGACTCGCTAGAGATAGTAAGCCTGTCGCCAACACCATGGTCCGTCTATTAACCCTATGTATTACAAAAATGGTGGTAGTATTGGTTACTAGTCTAAGTGAATCTAAAAATACCATCCAGAAATAGACATTTGCGGTTGGTCCCATCAATGAACCCAAAACGAGAGTCGCGTATGGAGCGAAGGTAGACGCTCCGGAGACATGCATTAATACATTACTTAATATCATCAGTGTTGTTGGCTTGTAAAACTCTCTTTTTCCTATTATCGATATCAGATTTCTGAACCAATTCCTTTTGTTTTGAGAGTCCTTGATCTCTGCTTGCTCATATGCTAACCTCGCTTCTATCATCATAGACAGTTCGTCTTCTTCCTCATAACCTCTGAGCCATCGGAACACTTCTCTACACTCATCGTATCTTCCTCTCTTGAGCAACCAACTGGGAGACTCCGGTGTATATATAACCATAATCAGACTCATGAAAGGTAGGAAAACACAGACTAAAGCAGTCCTTTGCCAGCTCAAGAAAGATCCGAGGAGATGGACGAAAAATACGCCAAACGCTTGACTTAAAGACACAGTCGCTAGGAAAGCTCCACGGTTTTTAGGGCTGGTGTATTCTCCTATAAGGACTGATCTCAGGGTGGTAAGGAGGCCCCCGGCGATGCCTTGGCAGAACCTGCCGATGATTAATGCCTGGAAAAGAAAAAATATTGTCAGACTCAGAAATTCTTTTCAGTTAAGAAAACGTTTTGACGAGCTTCCTGGCTTAGTTGTTACCTAATGCCTTTGCTTACTACTTGCAACAGAGGGTTGGTTGGATTTGCTTAAAACATTTATTGGGTTTAATTCCACAGACCAATTTACGATTTTATATTTTCTAAATTAGCTAGGGTCTGGTCGGGAGGTTTTGGCCGCGGTTAGTTGCCATCCAACCGGCTAATATGTACTTAAAGATTTAGCGTATGTATATTCCGTTCTTTGTCACATATACCTACGGGTTTAATTGGGCATATTATGCAGCAGGAGAACTGCAGCCTAAAAATTGATCATAACTGATGATAAATTGCACCTTTGGGAAGAAATCGAGGGAATACTCTCTGACACGATAGATTAACCAGCGATAGCTATAGCGAAGATGGCCATCAATAGCTTTTATTGTTGTAGTGGAAAACATGGACCCGTTCGATGTTGGGTCAGCCTACCGGAAATGAATGAATGTGCGCAGAGAGAGATACCAAATAAAAACGTTAAAAAAATATTCTTCAAAGTTAGACCGCTCCGCTACCAGATAAGATCAATCAAGAGCCAACTTGTCATTGAATAAAAATACATATAACTTATAATGGGCGTTTCAAGATTAAAAGCTGATATTTATTGATAAACAGGATTAGATTCTTTCAGTAGCGACTTTATAACCATAAAATAAGGTAATCTTTGGTGATAATTTGTAGGCGGCAAATTATGCTTGACATCAGTACGCCTATGCGTGGTTTGAGTAGTACAGAAAGAGATATCGTTGCTCAATAGCGATGAAAATGAAAGAAAATCTTTTGACCAATGCAACGAAAGAGAGAGAGAACGACATTTATTTTCGATCTCATCGTCGATTATTGAGCGACGATGTCTTTTTCACTACACGAAATATGTGGCGTGCCCACTGGAACGAGCATCGATACGATTTACGATTTTTATGATTATGTTGATACATAATTACTTATGTTACTGTCAATTTAATTAGTTGTTACTAATTTAATTAGTGGTATATAACGAGGTTTCCACCAGCCAGACCAAGACAAATTAAGAAAAATCTCAATCTGCCCCGCCGGGAATCGAATCCCAAGATCTCCGTCTTATAAATCCACCGTGCACACCACTGCACCACGGAGGCAGTCAAAACTAGGGCAGTGCAAGCGGTGCTCAGGCACTGGGCGCAGACCCTGGAGGGGTTCAGAAATGACCAGACCATATACAAACAATACCTTATTTAGAGTCAGTTTGCTGGTATAAACATAAATTGCTGGTTCGATGCTATATTGAGTAGAAACCGAAAAATTGCGAAGTTCATGCTATTCCTAACAAGTTACACCTTAGATTATTGAGGTATGATTACAGTTAAGGGTAAAGTTGTAGTAAGTAAACGCACGGCAACAGAAAATATCAACGTGCGTAAAGCAGAATAATTAGGAAACTTACTTCAAAACTTGTTGCCATTATAGTCACGAAGCTAGCGGACAAGCAGATCACTGTCAACGCGTAGTGCGTGGTTTTCCTCCCCAAGCGGTCCATGATGGGCGGAGCGATGAAGTTGCCCGTCAACACGCTAAGCGGGAGGATGGACGCTGGAACAATCATCAATATTATATCAGTCTTTTATTATCTTCAGAGCGAGGAACCTCCTCACAATATGCGCCGTCTCAAAAATGACCACTTTCTATATTCGACCCTTGAGATAACAGCTAAACTAAAGCTTCTTAAGCTGCTATTCGAAGCTTTTTTCCATAAGACCATCGACTAAAATTGCAGGAACAAAAATCATGTTATTATTTATTATTATTTACTACAAGTTAACCCATGACTGCATTCACACCTAAGTAAGCAATGATGCAATCTAAGGTAAAAGTGGGCTAGTAGAATGAAATATTCATCCCTTTCGGTTTATAAACGACATCGTACTGGACTGCAACATCGCTTGGCGGTATGTATTTGTCGGGAGAGTGGAAAAGTAATAAGTTTAAGGTGTTAGCATTAAATTACTGGTTTTAATGTTACTATTTCTTACCATACCACGACTCCTGCTCCTTGGTAAGTCGCAGTGGAGAGTTGCCTCTCAGCTGGGGCAGCAGGATCGCTGGGAAACCGATCACACAGCCGAAACTGATGATAGTCAACCCCATTGCCGCTGTTACGAAGCACTGGAAACAACATTGAACCCTTTTCTTATTTGAACCCTTTTTATTGCAATCTCATCTGATGGTAAGTGATAGTGATGATGCAAACCAAGGTGGAAGCGGGCTAACTTACTAGAAGTAAAATGAAAACCACACCACTTTTGGTTTTTACACGACATCGTACCAGAATGTTAAATTTCTTGGCAGTATGGCCGATTCCTCCCACCAACAATAAAATAATATAAACTTGTACCTACCTATCTTGGAATGCAAATTCAGAATTCGTTTATTTCTAATTACAAGTTTTGTTTACAAGCACTTTTGATGACATAATGCAGTCAAAATATTGATGAATGAAGACCATTAATCAATTTATCAATAGTTTGATGATTAATTAAAGGTAGCCTGAAATTCGACAAGTGCTAATACTAGTAAGTTCAATGCCCTCTCGTCAAACTAAATATAGCCATCTCTTTATGGCAGAATTGAATATTAGAAGATAAAAGAGATTTTCTTCTTTAGTTTCAGAGAAAAAGAGAAAAACCGGCCGGGTGCGTTCCGTACACGCAGGGTTCTGGTTCTGTACAGGATAGTTATATACATTTCAAGCGTCTACCTGTTGCCGTTATTACTCTACCCAATAAGCAAAAAATGTATAAGTCACGTTTAATGTATGAGAGCCCCCTTGATTATTTATTTTATTCTGATATAAGTATTTATTGTTAAAGCGTCACAAAAATACACCATCCGTAATTTCAATTCCCTAGCTGTCATAGGCTAACGGATGCCAGCGACATGGTTCGCGTGGAAATTAAAACAAAATGATATTAAGAAAATAAAAATAGCCTAAGTTACTCCTTATAATATATTATTACTAGCTGTATCCGGCAAACGTTGTTTTGCCATGTATATTATTTCTAGAAAACATTTTTTTTGCATAGGGGTTGATCGTGTAGGGGTTAAAATTTAGCGTTGTATGTATTTTTTAATGCCACATTATAAAAAAAATGTCCAAAAAATTAAAATACAATGTTAGGGGTGGACAACCCTTATCACTTAGGGGTATGAAAAATAGATAGTAGCCGATTCTCAGACTTACTGAATATGCATATAAAATTTCATAAAAATCGGTCAAGCCGTTTCGGAGGAGTATGGTAACTAACACTGTGACCCGAGAATTTTATATATAAGATATTAGTCCTCCAAGATGAATAATTTTCCCCGTTTTTACCACGTTGTCATTGTCGTGATGTTATACCTACACCTCATTAGGCCTTGATATAAATGGACTATCCAACACAAAAAAAATATTTCAAAATTAATTCCTTAGATCAGCGCGTTCAAACAAACAAGCATACAAACTCTTCAGCTTTTTAATAGTTATGAGATACGTATAGACCGCGGAGTCTTAGTAAGTAAAGTCCAAGAAAGAATATTTGGTCTTGTTAAAGGACTAACCTGTCTGATAAAAGGAGAAATTCTCTCTGCAAGCGTCATTTTTGATTTTTTTAAATCACATAATCGGAAAATAAATTCAAGTTACATCATTGTAGGCTGTGCAAATACTTATAAAAAACACTAACAAAATAATATCGTATTTATCAATTTTGATTGGCAATCTGTTGATACGGAGTTATCAGTAAGGTAAACATGCTCAAAATGAAATTTAGGATAATAAAATAATTTATTATATTATTGAAAAAAATATTTGTCGTTGTCAAAAACGTCCATGAGTTGGTTCGCATGGAATTAATTCATTTAAAACAATAACCTAAGTTACTTCTTATAACATTAGCTATCTGCGAGTAGTGTACTGTCTTTTTACCGTAAAGCTCCACGTTTTCCGACGCTATGAAAGCGCATATCGAACGATTTCCACAGAAGTGGTGCTAGTTATATCGGGGCAGATACCTATAGTGAAGTTAGTGAAAGAGCGTGCAATATTGTTCGAAGACAAACAAAGACCATCCCAGGAAGTACGCGAGAGCATATTAAACGAATGAGAAAATGAGTGGTTGGGAATAGGGACTTGGACACGAGAGCTGATCCCCAATCTTAAAAGGTGACATACAAGGGAGCACGGCGAAGTAGACCTGTGGATGACTCAGGTGCTAAGTGGACATGGAGTGGAGAACTGCTACTTCTGTGGCGAGATAGATACTCCTAGGCACGCGCTTTTTGAGAGCGTGGGTGTCGCAGACCTCAGAGCAGCAGCCCAGGGACCAGAAGACAAGGTGGATGCCCGAAACCTCTTGGGACGCATGTTGGAAGGAGAGCAAGAATGGCGTAGACACTCCGACATGCTCCGAGCCTTATGGTCAGAAGAGAGGAAAGGGAACAAGTGGTCTAGAAAGAAAGAGAGCAATAACAACTAGGAACTCAGCACAACGAAATGACAAGCGATTCCGACCAGACTCAGACACACGGCAGCAAAGGAAAAAAAAAGATGTACCGTCAAAATTGGTCCAGTCGTTTCAAATATTGACCGGAGCAAACAGATAAACAGACAAATTATAAATTGATTATAAGCATTTAGTGAAAAATGCTTTGAAATTATGTCTGTTTATAATTTTATTTATTCAATGTTTTATTTATTTGGCCAGATTTATTTTATTTCCTGAGATTTGTACATAAGGTAATACACACGAAAAGTTTGTAAAAGCTCATTAAGCAAGTTATCTATGCTTTTATCCAGAGTATAACATATCTCCATTCCAGATTAATTTCTTATGAGAGGTAAGTGGCCTACAGTAACTTAAGAGTAATAAACTTGGAGAGTAAGTGAACTAATCCAAGTGGGGTTTGAACCTAATACACCGATATTTCAGTCCTTGATTGCAAGGATTAAGCTATTGGGGCGTAGCAACGAACGCAGTATATCATGATGTTATCTTTATAGGTAGATAATAGATCCCTAATTATATCTTATCTGTAGTTATGTGCATGTCCTGTAGTTATGCTAGAGCATACACACCCCATATATTATATTATCAATGATCATATTATCTAACTTCCGTATTCGTACTCTATTAAAAAAACTAAAAACATCTACGAAGAGAAATTAAAAAAGATTTTCTTTTCTCCATAAAATTCTTGGAAGGAAACCGGAATCGAAAGGACGATGGTGTTTCGTGCTCATTTATAATAGGCTATGATACGCTTGCAGATATGTCTCTTGTAGTGAAAATAACATACAGTCACCCAACATTACGCAATGGAAAAAAACGCTCTCTTTCTTTGTTTTGGGGCGAAAGAGAGGGCAATATCACCGATTTTACTCCCATTGGACGATGATATGTCATGACGATGATCTACAAGAGATATCAGCTCTTCAAGCGCATGTTTGGCCTACGGCACTGTGTCTGTCACGATATTTGTCTTAATAAGCTTAAGTAAATTAAAGTAACTAAATATAACTTATAGTGCGGTTTGATTTTAGTTTTTTATCAAATTTTGACGTGAAAACGTCTTATAATTCGATAGAGCCGGCTGCACGCACGAAAAAACATGACTCATGCGTTACCTCGCTTTGAGGCGTTCCATGTAAGACTTGAAGTGCAAGCGAGAGCGCAGAACGAGCGACAAAGAAGCACAATCGGCCTTTGCGTTCGGCAGCGTTCGACATCCGTCTATTAAATATAATTATTAAATATATTAATTTTAAATTAAAAATTATAAATTTAAAATATAAATTTATAAAATCAAAATCAATTATTTTATTAATTTAAATTAATATTTATAAAAATATACTTAAATTAATAATTTTAATAACCAATTAAATGCTACCATTCCATCAGTATTTTCTTAAGAAGTTGTCACGTTCAACTATCGTCAGTAAACCGACTTTGCAGACAACCAATTTTTTTTTACAAGTTACTTAATGCTTGTAAGCCGTAAGATACTAATGTTTATCACCATAAGCCCGCCAACCCACACTGGAGCAGCGTGATGGGTGTTAGCTCCACGATCTAATTCTTACCGAACATCAGTTTATCATGATCTTATCTTTACAAGTAGATATAAGATAGAAAATACCTATTATTATGTATTATCTGTAATGCAAATCTTATATATAAATAATAATTAAGTATTATTATGTCCAGATTCTGCGATAAGGTGTGTGGAGGGCCACTCTAGCGTTATCTATAATTTTTCACACTTTTTTTCCATCAAAACATTAAAAATCAAATTTTAGTAATTAATAAATATATATGTCTTCTATTTCTTCCGACTACGAAGAATTTTAAGTAAGAATTCAGAGATGGGATTGATAAATATCCTATCAAAGAGATCGTTAGGCGGACAGTCTTGGTCATTGTGACAATTTCTGTGACACGTTAAACATGATCGTATCGCCTTGAGTAGTGTAGTGGATTTGCGCTTCAAAATCTATATTTTTGGTGAGATGAGGTCCTGAAGAGGACTCATTAAAATGATCATCATCATCACATCAGCCGGTGGACGTTCATTGCTGGACATAAGACATTTTTTGGGACACAATAAACACAACGATCCTGAATCGCTTGTTGCCTGCGTTTTTTCCCTGGAGAGGAAACAAATCCCTATCTACGGACTTCTGTCGCTAGAAGTTCGTTCTGAGTTCTAACTTTGTGCCTTCTTATGAGGCTCTTAGATTAAAATAGCTGATAACGATGATACGTAGATAGCACACTTTCCACTATCGCCTCTAGCGATTGTGTCGTTAGTGTGTAGTGACTCTATATTGAGTTGCCTCGAGCTGACATCGAAACAGATCGATAATCGTGTTCTATGCTTATGAAGATGACTGGAGTTCCTGTAATAAAAATGTTGTAAAAATCATGGAGTCGCTTTTTATGCATGTTTGTAAAACTTTTATTTAAATAAATATAAAATTTAGAAATGAAACAATAGAGTATCTCTCACTTCTGCCTGTGTAGAATTTCATCTTTAGTGGTTCTAAACTAATAGTACCTACTCAGTAGTATAAAGAACATAATATCTACTTAAGTAATTTTCTGTTTCCTTAAAATATATGACAATCAAAAACTAAAATAACGTTAACTCAAAAATACTGTGGCTAGTATCATAAACATTTTTGTATGGATTAATAATACTTATCAGGTTATCTACCGCTAAACCGGATTTGAATGACAAACACGAGCTGTTTGTCCTAGAAGTACAGTCTTTATAGATCGAACGCTAGACCTATATAGCATATATTTGAATCCTTTGAATGTCCTCAGGAACTAGTAAGGTTTTATAATTAATTTCTTCTTCTTCAATACGTTGTATGTAGGCCTCCTTTGCCCTCTTCCACTGTCATCTATTTTGGGCTGCCAGAATTCAATTGTTGTCTGCCACCTTAATGATATAATAAACTAATCGTCTATAATTATTCTTTTTGTAAACATCAAGCATTTGATTTAACAAGGAAGTAACAAAAACCATTTATAAAAGCAATTTTTCCCGTTCCATTCCAACTAAACAAATAATTTGCGTTGACAGTACTCCGCCGGGAACGAACTAGACTTTTAGACTGGAGTCTGTAATTCATAGAGCTATTACGTATTTTATATTAACTTGTCTATGTTCTTGAAAAGCATTTAATTCAACAAGGAAGTATCACAAACCATTTTTACTATCGTTTCAGCAACACACCAATTCCAACATCAATTGGTCCCATTAGCAAACAATGCCGCCCCACCGCCGGTTTGTTCTTAAGGCGCGTCTCCACGCTCGGGCGGCGCACGGGAGGGTATACGGCGGGCGGCGCGCGCGCACCACACTCGCAAGATGTCCATTGTGGAGGGCGCTTCCGACACCGAGACCAGGACCGACGACAGCCCTAAGAAGAAGAGCGATAAGCCAAGAGGATCAGTGAGTTCTTTGGTCTAAGTGTAATTATATGTAACTATCAAAAACATACAAACAATGACAGAGCTTTTGGAAGTTGAAGTTAGTACGTAATTGTAATTTTTCGAAATATTGAACGTTTATTTTTCACTCAAAAATTATCTCTAGTGGCACCATTATTTTATTTAAAAAACTCAGCAATTTTTTGCTTGACTCTATGAAAGGAGACTGATAAGCCCAGAGGTTTAGTGAGCTAAGTATCAGAAATATATGTACAAAAATATAGGACATTCTGTGGAAGTCGACTAAATAATAACTAAAAATAAGTACCTACTTGTACCTTTAATTTTAGAAATATTAAAATACATATGCAGTTGATTTCGCACTTTAAAGCCTGTAGTGAACTAGTGACTCCATTAGCAACGTTAAATTAATTTTAAAAATACAATTATTTTGCTGAGTTTATAAACGGATTGACATAAGTCATAGAAGATAAGTGAGTTTTTTTATCTAACTAGTCACCGAAATAATTTATAGGACATTAAACATAGAATATATTTTTTGGAAATAGATACCTTAGTTTCCACAGTTAGTATGAGAACCTACTATTAAAAATATTATTCAATAAATATTTTGTCACGTTTTTCGAATTATTTATTTGAATTCTGATATTTTAAGTTACTAATTTCGAGGTTGTCTGTAGTGACCTTATTAGCATTTAGGTATTAATTAAAAAAACGAACGAAGTCAAAAAAATTAACTATTTTTCCTGACTTCGCAAAAGAAGAGCGATAAAACAAGAGCGTCCGCGAGTTCTTTGCTCTATGTGGCTAAGTGCCTATGTGTACTTGACTGCCGAAATCATTCATAAATGCATAGATTCTTTTTGGAAGTTGATTAAAGTATCTATATAACTAAAAGTTAGTACTTTGTTTTTTCGATTTAGTTTATTTCAATGTTTACAAATTCAAATTCAAATTCAAAATTCAAATTCAAAATCATTTATTTCAAGTAGGCTTATTACAAGCACTTTTGAAACGTCAAATTGGACTATTTGTCAAGAAACTCAACAGTTCTCTTTTTATAATATTATCAATTTTACAATATTAAGTGTGTTGTTACATAAAGTTATTTATTTTACTTCCTGTGTGAAGTTGAAAGCCTATCCAATTGGATTTGAACATCTTTGTCATTTAAAAATTCGTCCCTGACTCAGTTCATTTGCTCTAAGTGGCTAAGTGGCCATGTATACTTGACTGCCGAAATCATTCATAAATGCATAGATTTTTTTTGGAAGTTGATTAAAGTATCTTTATAACTAAAAGTTAGTAGTAGTACTATTTTTTTGATTTCGAAATTAAACTAATTTAGTTTATTTTAAGTAAGCTATGTTTACAAGCATTTTAATTGATACTTCGGATATTGGTTTATAGTGGCCCTACCAACACTCTTAAATAAAAAAAAAATCTGTTAACTTTAATTACTTTCCCATGGATTCGAATTTCCTTTTAAATTTCTTAATATTTTAATTCTGTTGTTTGGAGAAGTGTGATCATCATCAAGATTGTTTGTCTCTCCACTAGCAATTTTATAAAAAAAAAACTTTGTGACTAGGTTTCTTGAGGTCTCGTAATATTATACAGAAACTCGTTTGGTTATATTCGACCTAATATAACAATAAAATAAATAAGTAATCAGTTTGTTACTTCCGGTTTTAAATTTGAATTAATTTATCTCATAAAAAAAATTACTTGACATACTCGAAGATCTTTGAAATGTCAAGATTATAAATTTGTGGTGACTCTACCAGCACTTTTGATTAAAAACCTTTAAATTATTATTTTGACATACCTAGACCTAATTAAAAGACCTGTCGAATGATTTAGTTCATATACCGATTAATTATTGATCTGAATAAATTGTCTTATTAATTAAAAGTACTTACGAGTACATTCAAACAGATTAAATTTTTCTCTTAGAGAAGATAAAAGAGAAATAATTAGACTTTCAGAAATAGAAGTTGATCTGTTTCTGAAAGTCCAATTATTCTTTCTTCTCTATCTTCTTCAAGAAAAAAATTAAATCTTAAAAATTCCTTCTGATATTTAAGAAAAAGGTTTGTCTATAATCTTAGGTGGCGGTCACTGACGGGCTTTGGGAACAATGTTGTTATTCTTATAACAACGACTACATATCACATATTAACGAAATCTCTGGCGTCGACTGCTTAAGATGTTCTGAGCCACGAGGGTATATCACCACCAAGTTCTCAATTACGGCTGAGATTTTTTTTGAGATTTTAAAAAGAAAGATTAAATCAATATTTCAGAGCCCGACTCACGCTTAACACCAAAGCCATAATATAGACCAGCCATTGGGCAATTCGTAATTTTAGAAACACTTTCTTAAGATGTGCAAGTGTTGAGTTTCTTTCCAACACTTTTCCATAGCCTTCTCAACTAATCCAGTGATAAAGTCACGAAAGAGTTTTTGACAAAATGCTTGTAGGTATACTATAGTATTAGAATTAGACATTTGTTTTTTGAAAAAAATCGCTAGTCAATTATAGTTCAAAGGCCTCGCAAAAATGGTATATATGCCACAAACAAAATATTTCGCCTAGTTATTACACGTGCAAAAAAATATTTTAAAGCGACGATGGTAGTTCGTTATAGTTTGACTTTGAATTTTCTATATATTTTGGGAATTATCTTAACCAAAACACAAGGTCAAACTCAAAAAAATCGCCTGCGAATGCTTAAATGCTTAATCTTTTAAATTTTCGATTTCAGTCTACTTACGTTCGTTTCGTATCGCACCGCCTAGTGTTGTCGCTTTCGTAGGATAACCCGAACGACACAACAGTACAATACTGGGCTTAAACATTTCATTTAAATCTTAGTTTCTCTAAAAATTGGGGTAGGGTGGTACGTAGGGTGCAACTTATTGGAGAAAATAAAATGCTCGAAGTAATAATAATTATATTGCGACATATTAAAGCAGAGAACGTGCACATAATTGCCAATACACAATTAAGCTAAATAAAAAAGCGCAAAACGAGGCTCAATTCTGAAACAAGTAAAATTATTAAGGCGCAATAAGGCGCGTAAGAGGCTTAGGCTATAAAATTATCCCTATATTATTCATCTTTCTATTAAAAAAAAACTAAGACATCTCTCTTCTCGTCTATTCAAAAATTCATTTTTTATTTAATCTTAAAATGTTCTGGATATAGAGTGAGACTTATCCAAGAAAACCGAGTCCAAAAACGCATTGGAGTAATAAAAGCAGAGAACCAAGTAATTGCCAATACACACTTACAGGCTAATAAAAAAGCGCAAAACAAAACTCAATTTAGACGTAATCCAATCACAATTAGATCAACAAGTAAATTACGTTGCTGGCCCACTCGTTACCAAACATGGTGTTATGGGTTCGTGGGAACACTTACATGTCAATTGATGGCAATTTCAATCGATGGGATGTCCACCTACAGGACGATGGACCGCAATTTATTGTTTTGCTGTTTTATTGGATATTGAATAAGGCGCAAGATTGTTAGACATTATTGCCTCAATAGTTGAAAGATTGATTGAATAATTTGATTCATGTAGGCTCTTCTTAGTTGGGTAGAAGATTTATTTCGTGATAGGTACAGTTAGTCAGACTTAGTATTTTTATCAGAAATTATAGTAGTGGTAGCAATTGCTAGAATTTTATATAACAGAGTTCTGTTGGGAACTAACAGTATATTTTTGTAGCTAAGCAGCGTTGCTGTATTATGGAATGTTTGCCGGTGCAGTCACAAGTGGCATAGCTAAGCTTTAAGTTCACAGTTTCAGTGAAATGAATTGGTTAGATCTATTCCCAAATTCCACTGCAAATATCCTTTTCTGTTTAACTTTAAGTCACTATCATTAGGCACATAGCCTCCCAACTCGTTTTAAAACAACGTCTCTAAGCTGTCCATTTCATGGCAGAGAGGCGTAATGACGCTCTATCAGGTATTGAAAATAGTATTCTCATTGGATCTGTAGGTAGCGCTATACCATAAAGGTGGTTTTATCAACAGTGGGAGGTACAAATCCGTCTCTATCTAAAGGTATTAGACGAAGCGGACTTATGTATAACTGAAACTTACCCTGTAGTAGATCAACCGCAATCGGAATAATAATAATATTTTTTTGCAAAATAGGTTAGTCTACTCATAATAAATTAACTTAGGTTAATGTATATTTCATTCTATTTCCTAAAATTAAGGTTCTTTTAATTGTAAGCCCTATATAAATTTTGCATATTTAACAAATACACCAAAATTTAATAATGAAAATTGGTAAATGAAATATATGTATGTACTTAGTCATGAACTAAAAGCGACGCCTAGTGTTCGATGATAAATAAACTTTTGTACTATAGTTTTACATAGTCTGGACTCTAAAAAATAACAATTTATTAAAAGTTTGCGTACTATTAGAAACTATTATATTTGAAGCATCTAGCTTGAATTGTATATGTAATAATTTAATTGATTAGTTGTTCTACGTAATAAAAGTTAATTAATTTGTTGATTAAACAGCGTCAACTTAACCTGTCATGTTATATTATAACAGCCAATCAATGTATTAATTAAAATGAATTAGTTCAATTGTTCATAATATGTTCTATGTATCTCAAAACTTTATTAGTTTGTTCAATGTTCTATTACAAATGTATATTCAATAGTATGTATTCAATTTATTAATCATTAACTTAGATATGTAATGCTTTTTCAATGATGATATTCACGGAGAACTGGCAAATCTTCAATGCTGCTTATTAAGACACTTAAAAAAATGAGATTTTCAATTCGTAATTAAGAAAAGCTGTTTCTAAAACAACACTTGATATAGAGTCGATATATATGATATATCGCATATACTGTATGAAATAAATACTTGTGTTGCCAATTGAAATTATCCACGTGGAAGATACTAAAGATATTTCTGGCAATCTTTTTTCCAAACGGATGCTAATAGTTAAAACAATGGTACAATTAAAGTCGGGAAGGGATCGGGATGTTCATCGACCCGTGACAATCCCGGTCGTTACTGCCTCGCATAACATTTGTCAACTATTGTATTCTTATAGGACACGGTAATTGATAATGATTGATTGTACCTATGATGTCTCCTAGCCTTGGTTATAGGAACGCTACCATTTTATTCTATCAAGCTGATATTATAAATCAAGTATTAGGAGCATCACTTTTAGTCCTAATAAGTTTACTACAACTTCGTAATCGATCATTTCTATACGTGGTTGTGAAATAATATAACCGGCAGGCTTCATACCTAAATTTGCAACAGGTTTAAGGGGGTAAAGTAGCACATCAAATAGTATCAATTTTAGTAATATAATTTTGTGATACAGCATTCTGAAGTTTTGGTGGTGAAATAATAGGCAGGCTTAATACCTTTGCTTCTAGTTTGCGGGTACCGGGTAGTGCATATAAGAATATGTTTCTATTAAACTCTGTGAAGTGATATCATTGAGATTTTAAGCAATGGTATTTAATTAACATCTGATGGACCATACGTTTCCGGTATACAAAAAGGAAACTTTTATAAATAGAAGGTTCTTAAAAAATATAAAATGCAAACAAAAAGTAAACTATTACCAAAATAAATGAATAAAATGAAGAAATTGTCTTTCATATGAAATTGTCAAAACTAAAATAAAGCAATAATATTTGTCACGATTAGATTAATATAAAGGGGCTCAATTGGCAAGATCATCAATAATTCTATCTATTATATGTACACTGAATGGAGATTTTCTACCTTGAATAGGTATTGCCATCATTAGGCAGTTACACATAAACCTAACTATACTTCTCATAAAAACCGTATGTCACCAGATGTCGGAACCATACATGTGGAAGGAGCAGATCCATACGCTCATGAAGGGCGCAGACAGCGAGTCCGACATCTCGGACTCCGAACACTTCCTCACCAAGGGGGCCTTCCTCCTCACGCCCTCCCACGGCCTCAGCATGGAGAAGGCCTCCACCATTTGCGAGAAAATGGAGTTCAAGGGATGCTTCTCTCTAACCAAAACCGCAACGGGAATCCTCTTCAAGTTTTCCAGTGTCGATGATTATCAGATGGTGTTCAAGAAGGGTTTCCATAAGGTTACTGGATCCAGGTTTTATAGAAAGGTAAGTTTTTATAACGAGTAATGAGCAACGAGTAGGCTTTTCATGCGTCAATAAATATATCTCGTGTGAGAGACAGATAACAGCGAAATCTTTCTTGTGTTCTATCACAGAAACAAAAAATAGTGATGAAAATTTTCGATTTCGTCGCTATTGGTTTACAATGTATCTCAGCCTTTACATAATAAATAAATATCTGTTGATGTATCATAGGCCTAGTGGAGTTTTAATTACTCGATTGTTGTGTGTATATTTATAGCCATATTTTTAAGATCTTCGTACTTCTATTACACTTAGTAGTTCAGTGAAAATATTTTCGAATATCACAATATATTTGTGTATTATATTATATTACCTAGATCTATATTAGCCTTAAGTTCATGTTTTGAGGCTGCTCTGTGCCCTTTCATCGATGCTATGATTCTGCTGCCTGCTCTTCATTGATTACCTTATATCTTTTTTTACTTATTTGTATTTATTTTTATGTATTTAGTTTATAATCATACGAAAAATTCTTATTTATCATATTTCTTACTACCTACATTTAATTAACTTCTTATCGGATGGACTATCAAATTGTACCTTAAGCTATGATTATAAAGAAGATTTGCATATTAAAAGACTATCAATTCATTAATCATCCGATTTTTATCGGGCTTTTTCAGATTGCCATACCCTGCCGGCCGCAGAAGACGTTTACGGTGTACGTGTATGACATCCCCGACGATATCCCCGAGGAGGACGTCCGCCACGCCCTCTATAAGTTTACATCCATCGTAGAGGTGGTACGCCTTAACTTCGCCGGGTCACCGCGTGAAGGGAACACTGGTATCTATCACATTTTTTTTTGGAGTCATCATATTTATACTATTCATGAATCATAATAAACATTCGTCGTGAGATGTAGAATTTGTCCTACCCTAAATTCGGTGCATTATTCTTCGCATACTATCAATTGGATCATTGTCGACTTTTCACAATTACATTATAGTTAAGTGGTTAACGTTCATGTAAATTTTCAGCTTGTTGAGAATTAATGCAATGGTACAATTCCATAAATAACAATCCTACTTTTTGTAGACAATCAGTCTTCAGTTGACCAGCCTACATACATTGCAAGTATGACTCTAAAAAAACTGTTATGACTTCCCAATTCTACTTGTTTGGTTTTCGTTGTATACATTTTCGTTATATTACATATGAATACATACTTGCAAATTTGTTGTTTTAACGCTTGAGTCAAGACTCAAGTGTTAAAACAACAAATTTTCAAAAATTTCAGGCACCTCAACACCAAAGCCAATAGAAAAGAACCCACCTCGTGCAATTGCCAACATAGATGGTGAACTCGTCAGCAGCATGGTGCCCAAAGAAGCCTGCAGTGTCATACGTATCACGCTAGCTAACATCGAGGAGGCAAACATCTTGCTGCAGAACGGTCTAGACTTCTACGGAGCCACTTACTTCCCTACCGAGCTGGCCACGCCAGCGCAAGCTGCCAAGTTGATCAAACCTAGCAGGTAAATACTACTTATAAAGGTTAAAATAAACAATCAACAATAAAGGTAAAATTTGAATAAAAACGAAATTTGTAGCAATGAGTATTGCCTTAACTTTGCGGAAGTTACAATTGGAAATTTTACAATTTATCCCGTATATTTCACAATGTATCCCGTTATTAGACGAATAGCTGTTAAGGAATATTAAATCAATAAGTTTCTTTACTAAGCTAGAGCCTGCCTCGTTAAAAGTTGCTGCTTTTCTATCAACTATACAAATTTCCACTAGCATTTGATACGATCAAAGAAACCAATGATTGTTCTCGCTGTAGACTAATAAATTGTTATCTACCCTACAGTCACCGTTTAAACGCTCTGCATTTCACCAGCACGAAAATGTCTAAAACATTATAGGCATACTGCTGAACTGAGTCCACGACCACGCCGTACAGGAATGAGGAGTGTGAAGACATGGAAAGGAAGGCCTGCCAATAAATGAATAAAGCGTGCGCCTGTCGCCCTCTTCAAGACTCCTGTATCTGTGCAATCCTCCTTCATCATATCTCCGCATCCCTGTAAAGCACGAATGAGGATAAATGGGTTGCATTTAAGAAACATGAAGTATTATTTATAAATTGCACTGATACACTTTTTGATCTTTAGCACATAGTTTGCTGGAAAACTCCACACCTTTAATTTTACTTCTCAAATTACGACTTTGTAGAAGTCATCACGATTTGCCCAAAGTTAACTTTAAAAGGCAAAATAACTTCACCGTGCGTAGCTCTGCACCTAACGAAACATACTAATTCCTTGTTCACAGAGCCGTTTCTTCCAGGGTGACGGGCGGCACCGTGTCAGCTAGGGTCAGAGATCTACTGCCCGTCTTCGATCAGCAAGGATTTACCAAGTTCGCCCCGCCCGCCTCTAGACTGGTTAAACCACCGAGGAAATGAAGAATGACTGTATTTCAAATTATGCCCACAATAGCTGACTTATATTAGCTAACTCGATCACTTTCAGATGATGAAACCAGTGTATTCGTTTGACATTTATTGGGTTTAAGTAAGATAGCGTATGAAATAATTTTTGCACTATCTAATGGAGGTGCAATGTAAATCGTGCTGGTGGTAAAAATACACGTCTTACTTTATCCTATGAAAGATATCAAGTTAGTAAATACCCTATTTGATGAGAACTACTTCGGGCACTTCTATTATTCTGTATTAATTTAGATATGGTATTCCTTACGAAATCCATTAGTGAAAGAGAAGAACAGCAGGTACCGAAGCTACTATTAGAGGATCCTTTTTTATATAGAGTAAGTATTTACTACTTTATGGGCTTAGTCATCTCACTTGATTATTCACATCTGATACATAATATTGGCGTATTGTAATTTAAAAAATGGGCGTAATTTGGAATTTTTATCTTAATTTTGTTCAAAATGATTCCATAATTCAGGTGTCCGTCAGTGACTTATTTAACTGTTATACAATTTTAACATTTACTTACATCATAATCATCTTTGGTTCTAATTTTAAATTTAATGTGTATAACTAGGTATTTATACTTGTTTTATACTTAATTTTTACAAGTTTTTAATTTGCTGGTTAATATTATGTGTGGGCTAAGTCTTGAAATCTGAATTAGAGCATTTAGGTACTCCCGAGTCCCTACATTTAGGTATAATATAGTATCCTGGAACTGGTCTGATGATGAATACTTAAGGTCCCCTTAGAACAAGGCTACCAAGATAAACCTATCTTTTGGCTCATTTGACTTAGTAAACACGCTTGCTGTATAGACCATTTATTCATTAATATTTATGTAATAACTTGTCTTTATTAATTAATTTTCTGAGTTTGTATCTAATGTGCCATAAAATTAGTAATAATCTTCATTTTAAGTTCAACTATTTTGTCTAAATTGTTTCATTTAACCTTATATTGTACCTATAGTTTTGTACCGACTTGCATTTAAGTTTTTTATACTAAAACGTGTGCTACTACTATTATTATCATTAAAATGTTGTAAAGCTAAAATAATAAATATATTTTATTTATGTTATTTTGTCTTTATTTTTATTACCTCTTTTACTATAATTTATACATTTACAATTCTTCCAAATTTTTAAAAATTATAAAAAAAATACTATTAAAAATTTATAAGAAAATCCAATCCACCTACCGCGGGGCCCGGGGGAACAAGCAACCGGTAATCAGGGCTCTAGAGTGAGAAACCTCCTCACAGTGCGCGCCGTCTTTAGAATTACCGCCTTCTGTATCAGACCCATGATCAAATTACTAAGCGAAAGCTCCTTAAGATGTTGGTCAAAGCTTTTCGCTATAAGACCGTTGACTGAAACGACTATAGGAACAATCTTCGTTGACTCCACATTCCACATGGCGGTAATCTCATGAGCAAGGTCCAAATATTTCGATACTTTCACTTCCATTGTCCACGAATTCACAAAACTTTTGAATTAGATTTTGTGGTAAAATTGGTAGGAATTGTAGGTGCGAATTCAGATTTTAAGTATAAAAAGAAAAAAAAATGAAATAGTAGGTACTATTTAAAGTAATAATGTAACAGAAAAAAAAACTTAACCGCCTGATATAAAGCATCGGCAATATTACGACGAATCTTTTGCTGCACTATTGATAGCAATTTCAACACAACTTTTGGTAAATTGTTCTGTTTTAGCAAAAATTTTGTTAAATAACGGAATTCAGTAAAGGAAGTCCATTGACCGACAGCAAAAATAACATACCACATACATAAATATGCTTTACCAATTACTTTTAAAATAAATCTTTAATTTCTGGCACACTATTTTCTGGTTTCTTACTGTACGGCAATAATGTAATTAAATAGATGTACCTATTTCATGTTTTTAACCGACTTCAAAAAAAGGATGAGGTTCTTTACATTGTATCAAAATACTTGTGTAAAATTGCTGACATGTTATTGACCTGCTCTGCACGTATTTTATAATTATAATGAAATGATTGTGTTGGAATATATTAATTACAACAATTTATTGTAAAACATTGAACTTTGGTAGGTACCTATATTCGTAATATCTACTCCAATAAATTAACATCCATATCAAGTACACGTCCTTATTATAGATTTAAAATACTAATTAATTAATGTTAAAAGTAACAACAACAAATTTACTTTTGTATTGAATGTTACGTAATTTTATCGGCTTATATCAATAATTGTTTAAAATATTTTACAATTAACAACTATAAAAGCATAAATCTACCTGCGATAAGTTCTATAATTATTAAAATTGATCAATGCATAGGAAATCAATGTGTTCTGGTTGTAGAAGCTGATGGAACTTTGCCAGACGTATCTAGTTTAATAAAGAATGAATTAGAAAATACCTAGTAACTTTAAATATTTATAATCATAAATAATAATAATCGCACTGAGCATAGGTCAAAAACAAGATGGATGTAAAGGTAAAAAGGCGTGGAGAATTAAAAACACGGTTATAATATAACATATGTATACTTATTAATTTTCGTTATAAACTACAATATCACAGACAGTAAATAATGTACGCTTTCAGCGAGTACAATTTTCAATGGAATTTCTTAAGTATACCTACCTACCTATCTATTACATAAAAATAATATAATTATAATATTATCTACCTACTTAAAATTAAAGCTCAAAGTCACTCAGCGGACGAAGGATTTAGCTACGCTCTGTAATCACATCAAAAATGTAATTATCAGAAGGCGATTCAAAGAAACCGACGTAGATCATTGATTGCTGAAGTGGCAATGGGCCGAGCTTTTTGCTCGGAGGACCAATGGAGTACCAGTATCCTAAAACGGCGATCCTGAGATCCCTTTAAGTTGCAATCAACCAAGGAAGAAAGCAGAGCCGCTGAACACAAGCTTCTTGAGTGGTATTTAAAGATTGAGCAAAGGACATCCATTGGCTGACAACAATAATACAATTTAAGCTATGCTAATCTTATTACTTTTGAATTTATCTTCAATTTCTTGCAGACTTTTCCCTTTAGTTTCGGGCAATATGAAATATAGGATACCAGTACCAATTAGTGCTATAATACCATAGAACAGGAAGGTTACAACCTCACCCAAGTCGCTCATCATGCCTGGAGCTGTCTTCACAACGATGAAGAACGATACGAAAGTAGTTGCTGAACTTATCCCTGACCCTAGACCTCTTACTTTTATAGGAAAAACTTCTCCGCACATCATCCAAGGCAACGGAACAAGTCCGATAGAAATGGCACAAATGTAAAGCATCAGTAAAGACAAAGGAATCCAGGATAAATTTGAGGGCTGCCCATCAGTCCAGTACAAGAACATCGATAGTCCTACCATTGATATGGCTGTGAAAATACCACTCAACATGCATAGAGGTCGTCTGCCATACTTCTTACAAGTGACACACGCTACAATCGACATGACGGTCCTCAACGAATCGATAACGAACATAGCTGTATAGTGGTCTATACCTTTACCGACCGCTTTCTCAATAATTTCGATAGAGTAAAACGCAATAGCGTTAACGCCAGAAAACTGACACGTGATAAAGAAGATGATCATTATAAACAAAGGCTTAACTAGTTCAGGGGATTTCAAACTGCGTATCTTCTCCCTTATTGTAGGTACTGGCTCATTGTCTGCAGCTTTACGCTTGTCTATGATTCCTTTTAATTCTAATTTAGCTTCTTCATCGTAACCTCTAAGCCATGTGAAAGCTTTCACGCCATCCTCGATCTGTCCTTTAGAGATCAACCAGGTTGGACTCTCTGGTATTAAACTCAACAGTATGACAGATAAAATGGGGAATATGCAACTGATAATGGCCGTCCACTGCCAATGGACCCAGGTTCCTATCAAATGAGCGACCAAAATACCAACAGCAATGGCTAAAGATATGGCAGCGAGGAATATGCCCCTGAGTTGCGGGCTGGTGGTTTCGCTAATAAACACTGGACCTAGAGGTCCAATTAAACCAACGCAGAGTCCCGTGAAGAATCTTCCTAGAAGGATGAGGGCCAGGTTGTTGGCGCAAGCGATGAGGATCCAGCCAAGGAGGAAGGGTGCGCACACCATGTAGTGCGCGTTGCGTCTGCCGAACTTCTCCATGAGCCAGCCGCCGATGAGGCAGCCCGGTGCCATCGGGAGCGCTGCCATTGCCGCTGGAACAAGCAAATACATTATTTAAACAATAGTTATACAGAATATTTAAATAGTAAGATAACTGCAATTAATCTTCACTCTCTATTTTCGTAAAAAGTGTTTACTAGTAATACAGTTACAGGCTTATCGCCTATGCCTCTATGCCTATGGCACTGTTAGGCAGGGCAACATGTTGTAGAACGTATTAGCGAATGTATCCTGCGAAATATTTGCCTGCGAAAGCTTTGTTTACCTACTTATAGACGATGGTATCGTAACGTAACGATACCACCGTCTATGAGTATTTAACATACTACTTGTGCAGGCAACAAATGGGTATTTTAGAAAAGAATTATTTTACAAGTAATGTAAGGTCGCTATAAAACTATTTATTATATGATTTGCTTAAAACGGGGAGTAAATAGTTATCTATTCGTAAACAAATAAATAAATAAATATTATAGGACAATTACACACATCGCTATCGCTAAAGACGATCATTCTCTTTGAATATAAATCAGAAGTTTACCGATCGACCTTTGCTCTACACCCACGTCTTTCTACTAGGAAATACAGTAATGTATTATAATGTATCATATTGTATTGATATGTAATCAAGTGTATTGGCATGCATCTGTGACACGAGGCCGTTACTCTCGCTGACATATAAACTTCGACGTCTCTTTATTGCAACGTAAATGAGGCAGATAACTATGTGACTTAATAAATTATTATGCATTTATGTATACATATAGTGTAGTATGGAATATGCTAATAAAGAAAATGGAGATGCTTGTTGGATGGTTATTTATGTGAGCAATGTTTTTTTAGTTTTGACTGAGAAGGAAAAAAATTTAACACAATTTTTAGAAGCAAAATTGCTGAACTTTAAAGGGCATACGAAGGCATAATTTAAAACAACGGAGAACGCCGTGTTGATTGAACCCACCACCAGGTGGACTGACCAAATCAAGGTTACAGGGAGCCGCTGGTTACAGTTGGTTTATGACAGTGTTGTTTGGATTTCCTTGTACGTGGTCTATGGCCAGCAGTGGAGGTTTGATAATGATCATTACTTTTAAGTTTGATATATAACAGGTAATGTAATTGACACATATATATTTGTTTATTTGTGCCTCAATGTTTTATTGCTTAGATGAAGTAGACTAGGTATGAAATGATGTTATAAAATTTATTTAATATATCCTGGAACAAAATATAAATTGGTATTCATAGTCTCGTAGCTCTATTATAACCAGACTCCCCTCGTTCGTTTTATAAAATGTACTCGAGTTTTACAGGCCCCTGTTATACAACCGTTGCATAATATATCTACTATTTTAAATATTACTATTATTGTAGTTTCTTTATTAATGATATTACTTGAAATAAAATACAAATAAGCCAAAGTATGCACACTACTTCGTGTACCTAGTGTAAAGTGTAAAGGTCATAGAACCACGCTTTGTATTGCTAGAGGCGGCGCTACGGTACTGTCTTCTGAGAAATACCCAAAGGCCGTTCGTTGACATATTGCACGACTGACAAGCTTAAATGGCTAGATAAACAAGGAAACCTTGTCATTTCTTGTCTGTCTCTGCCCTGACTATTAAATATCAAAGAGGGTCGGAAAAGCTAACCAGAAAAAAAAGAGTATATTATGTCATCATAATAATTATCAGTCTATTTTTACGGCCCACTATATGACCAGTAGGCCAAGGATGCGCACGAAGAGATATCACGCGTAGAGAAAAAGACAGTGAAGTCTCCGTGGTGCAGTGGTATGCGCATTAGATTTATAAGACGGAGGTCCTGGGTTTGGTTCCTAGCTGGTCCTTTTTAGATTTTTTATACTCCAGGTCCAGGTATGGCTGGTGGGAGGCTTCGGTCGTGGATAATTACCACCCTAACAAGTTGTTTCGCTTCTATCGTAGATAGCATCATCACTTACCACCAGGTGTGATTGCTGTCAAGGGCTAACTTGTAATGAATAAAAAAAACAAACAAATTTCGCATGGCATAGAAGTCAAAAATAGCGCTCTCTCTTTCGCCCTACGAAAGTTGAAGCGAAAGAAATTATTTTTACTACGCTAATGAAACTATCAGAAGGTATTGACGAAGAACAAATTAAAAACGTAATTAAAAACCATCAATAAGTCATCCTTAGTACCTATCATATGATAATTGACATTTTGTACTGTATGGAATCTTGAACGTGTTTCACTTTCATTTTGTTTTATTTATGAAATACCTCTAGAGTATAGGTATGTAATGGTGAAAAAAAAAGAAAATTGACGTGAAATATTTCAACGGGTTCTGTTCCTGGTTCAGTCGTTTTATTAAACGATCATATTTTTGCAATTATGCCTCTCCGTCTACACAAAGGAATGTCAGTATTATTGGCGCATCTGTTGCTTTTATGTACCTATGGGTTTTGCAAAACACAAATCTTTCTACTACTAACATTGAACTGTGCTAAAGTTATTTTTTTTATTTCTTGGCTGCAATCACACCGAACTTTATCAATGACACAGTCTAAGATAGAAGCGGGCTCATTTGTTAGGAGTAGGATGAATTATCCCACAGATAGCGTATCATCAAACTTATTTAAACTATAACTACTTTACTAAATTATATACTAACCGAATCGATCCCGGGACCTCTTTGTAGTAAGCTAAGGTATTACCAGCTACGCCAGGAAGGTCGTCAAACCTGCTGTATGCGATTGTATAAAACGCAAAACACAAAACTAAGAACGCTCAGTATGTTCTGGCCCTAAAAAGTCATCAACAAAGAAAAGCCTTCCGAAACAATATAATCAAAAACGACATTTCGCACGAGTTCAAAATTTAAACCACAAAAAGTATATCAGTTTCCCGTTCAAAACACATAAAAACCATGGAAACTTAAAGTCGCAAAAAATAATGGAACCTTTTTAAATGATAGTTTCTGCTGAAAAAAGTTATACCCAATCGATTTTAGGCAGGTATCATTTTGACACAAAACCTTGAACGACAAATACCTACGTATACCTACCTCTAAATACCTATTAGAAGTTGCTCACTTATCCGTGAAATGCAAGATTAGTTTGCCAGAAGAGGAATCGTCATGCCCACTGAAGACCACTAATTTAGTGTCTAGGAAAAAAGTCTATGGAATTAATAGATGTGTAAAAATACTATTCTGTTCTATTATTTGATAGGGACATCTTAAATCAAAAAAACTTTTCTTAAAACTTCTCCCATCAATGTTACTTGCAATGTACTACATAATTTCAATGCATTGCAGAGCCAGGCCACCTTCCTTACATAATTGGAATAAAATTTTTTAACAAAAAATAGAACCGACTCAAAACGCACTAAAAAGAAAAATGTCCTTATGTATATAAACCGAAACAATAAAATAAAATTATTATTATAAAAACAAAAACCCAACTGCTTAGAAGTTATGAACTGAGCAGATGAGCATGAATGCATAACTTCTAAGCAGTTGGGCTTTTGTTTTTATAATAATAATTTTATTTGAGACTTTTTAGTTTTAGTTTATGATATAGAAATGAGATGGTACACTTAGTACACTTTTTGCCATTTTTTGTTAAAAAATTTTTAACAAAAAATAGAACCGACTCCAAACGCACTAAAAAGTAAAAAATAACTGTGTAATTTAGTTGCTTTAATTTACTGAAGCATATCTATGAAGTCGGTGCCAGCCAAGTTTAAGGAACATTTATTTTACGTAGTAAAGCAATTTGTGGGTTCTAGGTAACGTCCTTGAAAGTAGAAACCTTGGCTGGCACCGACTCCTAGATATGCTTAAGTAAATTAAAGCTACTAAATTACACAGTTATTTTTTACTTTTTAGTGCGTTTGGAGTCGGTTCTATTTTTTGTTAAAAATTTTTATTTCTTACTTTTTAGTGATTTATCGCCACGTAGCGTACTCGTACTATACTGTCATAGTATATTATATAGCACTAGTAGCCAAAAAGCTACCGATACCGAGTCAAAAACCGAAATCGCTGTAAGCGTGCCTCCAAAATTTGAAGAGTTCCTTCAATTTCCCCAGGATATCATCAGCAGATCCTAACAAGCGGACAATGGGACCACCTTGGATGTATGCCCTTTCTAATAAAAAAAGAATTATCAAAATCGGACAACACTGTAAAAAGTTATGCGTGGTCATACATAAAAAAAAAAAAAATATACGTGTCGAATTGAGAACCTCCTCCGTTTTTTTTCGTCTTTTAAAAAAGTAGTATGAACATGATATGATATTTATATTTTTGAAATGGTCTTTTTACGACCTACGGTACCCATATTGCTAAGATAAGAGCAAAAAATACACACATCCCTCCTTTTTTCCCCCATTTACAGCCGCCATTTTGAAAATTTATATAGCCTATGTCACTACCACAATTTTGACAAATTCAACGACACCTCACATGTCAAAATCCGTTCAGCCGTTTAGGCTGTAGCGCGTGCCGAAGAAATGGACATACATACATACATACATACGCTCGAAAAACATAACCCTCCTTCTGACGCAGTCGGGTAAAAAATATATATAGAGCTTAAATCCTGATAATATAATAATACTACTAGATAATGCACTGGCATTATCCAGCATGGCAGTGGCCTGGCTACTTTTTTTTTTTTTTTTTTTTTTTTTTCTTCTTAGGTTTTAAGTTTTTTGCAGCATTGAGCAGGCAAATTGGTCTGTACTTTGTTTGTTCTTCCTGTGTCTTTTTTGGCTTGTCAACCAGAACCAATTTGGCCGTTTTCCAACTGTCGGGAAATTTGCCTTTTTTAAGCAAATTATTAAAGAGACCAGCGAAATACTCCACATTATTGCCCACAACAGACTTTATGATCTCAGGTGGAATTGTGTCTGGGCCGGGGGCCTTTCTAATTTTAATTTTTTTACCACATTCGATTATCTCCTCCCGCGTGAAGGCAACATTTTCGAATTTCGTGTCTCCTAAAGCTTCTTTAGATAATTCACGTGTGGGTGGAGACGTGATGAACAGGCTTTCAAAAATACCCCTTTTTTGATCCAACGATAAGCACGTTTTGGGATTTGGTATTTGCATCTGTCGTTTAACTATCTTGTAAGCATCCCCATATACGTCAGCTTCAAGGCACTTGCATAAGGCTTCCCACGCCTTGGCCTTTGCTGTTGCTATCTCCTTTTTTAGCTCTGATTTAGAAGTCTTATACTCTTGGTACAGAATTTCTCTTTCCTTTTGTTCTTTGCATTTTTGAAATTTGCGTCTTTTTCGCCTAGTCTCTTTAATTTTTCCTTGTATGATTTCATCCCACCAGTATGGTAGTTTATAGTTATCATCGCATTTGACCTTCGGTGTATTTTTTCTGTATGCTATATCTATAGCTCTCTCACATTGGACTTCATCTATTATTTTATTATTAATCTCTTTTCTAAAGCAGACGTTAAAATTTTCTAGATTAGTCTTTCCTAGCACATACTTCAGTTTTTTATTTATTTCCTTATGGATTTTTGTCAGAATGAGCTTATGGTCTAGGACAGACCAGATAATTTTCTCTGTAGTGGAGTTTGCACTGACGATAGTCAAATCGATAAATGATTTCCCATTTGATCGTATGCAAGTAGGTAGCACGCCATCATTTAGGATGACCAGATCTAATCTGTGAATCCATTCTAAGAGTTCTTCTCCTTTTTCGTTACTTTGCGTTCCTCCCCAGCAAGGGTGTTTTGCGTTAAAAACTCCTGTGATTACAATTTTCTTATTTTTTCTTTGACCTTCAAACATATCCTGCTGAATATTGTTTAAGTTCTCTTTAAAGTGGTCTACCGAGCATTTGTTTGGGCTCATATAAACGCTGTATAGAATAAATTCAGTTGTCTCTACACAGATAAATGACTTTGAAGTGCGGAAAGTTCTGACTTGGTACTTTTTGCTAAAGTTCACAATCATAGTATCGAAGTCCGTATCACAATAACTATGTTTTCCCTTAAGTTTGCAGATGCCTGTATTAGGTTCGCTAATGGCAATGAAATCACAGTGTTCTTGGGCTGCGACTACATTGGCCATATCATGTGCGCTTACACTCCTGTTCGCATTTAGCTGCAGTATTACGAATGTACTAATTTTTCTCTGCGGTCTTTATTCTTCCTAGAAGTTTTAAGCGCTAGTTGGAAAGATCTGCAACTAATGCTTCCAGCGACGTGGCCCGTTTCTTTACAATGCGGACAAAAAGGAGTTTCGTTGCAGTCTTTGGCTTTGTGGTCGGCACCACTGCATTTGCGGCACTTATTACTCCTGTCCTCCTCATTGCATTGCACGGCCTTATGATTGTAACCCCAGCATCGATAACACCTTAATATTTCAATTCTTTCCAGTATTTGACATATGTTAAGCCCTACTCTAAGTTTACCTTTATCCAGAATTCTCTTGCTATCTGTTTCTTCCATCCAAATTGTGGCTATTTGGTTGCCATTTCTCATAGGCCGCAACGCTTTTACTTCTAGATGTTCTTGATAATGAATTTGGTTTGTGTTTCTTAATGCATCTTTAATATCGTCTTCTTCTGCGGTGGCATCTATATCTCTTATATGTAAGCATTTCTTTTTAGTATGGTTACGTACTGCGATCTTGCAATTTTCGAGTAGTCCGTTTATGACTTTATCCTTGTTTACATTTCCTGATAGTCTTAACAAAACTTTTCCTGAGTTTGTTTTTCTTACTCCTTTTATATGGTCAAGTGTTTCGCTATTTTTTAGCCCAACATTAATTTTTTTAACTATATCTGCGTAACTGTCTTCACCGTTATCTACAATTATTGTATTTTCCTTGGCTATGTCTATGTTTTTCTTCTTCTTATTATTAGGAGTCTTTCTAGCTCTCAGCATTATCTTGAATTCTGTGTCATGGAAGATGGATTCCAGAATTTTTTTCATAATCTCAGTTTTTATAGCTTGAGGGGCGACTACTGTTATATCCCGAACTTCGTATTCTGTACTTCTATTTTTCAGTTCTTGGCAAAGGTTATATACATCGCATTGGGTTCTACCATCTTGTTTCGTGGGGTCATAAAAGAAAGCTGTAATATTCTTTACCCTGGAACGATCACCCTCACTGGTTTTGAAAGAAGTACGCTGCTTGACTGAAGTATAGTATCCTCCAGCGCAGTCAATCTTTGCTCCTTCCGCAAGTTCCGGATGCCTGTTCAGTATCATCTTTCCCATTCGCGTCTGCCTTTCTTCCGATTCATCACAGAAGTATACTACGTTTTCGGCAGTGTCTTTGAACGGGTCTCCATAGTAAATTGTGGTATTTTTGTAGCTATCCTCAGTCCAGGTAAGGTTAACCACTTTTTCAAATTCTTCGTAGGTTTGGATATTTACCATGTTTAAGTTCAGCTTATTTTCTTCGGATGAGCATTTAGGACAGTGTTCTGTCTTGTCTTCTTTCTTATTATCAAATCTTTCTTCGCAAATTTTTCTCAGTTCTTTCAATTCGTTTTCCAGCTTCTCATATCTACTTTCTTGCATCTCCTTATATTCTTGAAGTTCATTCTGTAATTCTTGAATTTTATATGTGTCATATTTATGTCTGGTGATGGCTTGCTTCACTAAGCTAGTTATTTCCATTGAATACTTTTTTACTTCCTTATGCACATTTTTGTTGCTCCTTATAAAATTGTTCAGCTCATCAGCTCTAGCTTTAAGCTTGACTAGTTCTATCGATGGTTTGATTATTCCCAATTGCTGAGCGATGGGGCTCGATGGCTTTTTTCGTTTCGACGGACGGTCGCCTGCTGGTGAAATCTGTCCTAAGCTCTTGTCACTTGTGTTCCCAGTGTCCATTTGTTGGGTTCTCTCGTTTTCTGGTTCTATCTGATTTTTCTCTGGGGGTGTTCTTCTAATAGAGTCCCTCCTAGCAAATGGATCTCCTATACTCTCTATCTTGTCATTTTCTGCGCCGAAATAGTCTACATCTTCCATAAAGCGATAGCTGCCCCCCCCAGATACGGTGGGGCTGACTGAACGTAGTTCAGTGAGGGGTTCTCCGCAGGGTAAACCAGCCGCGGTACCCTCCTGGGGTACATGAAATTTACTATTCGCTTCCATTTTTGGGGGCTGAACTACAGCTTGCTTTTTCTGTCGGGGTGAAGTCCCCTAGGCCGCGTCTTACTGGACTTAAGGCACGCCCATGCCTACTGGTTTTGGTTCGCGCCGGGTATTTGATTTCCCCGGTACCACCCATGACTGGGAGGCGTTCCCCAATCCACCACCCGGGGACGCGTCCGATGGGAGATCCAGCAACTCCACACGGAGCAACTCCACACGGCCTGGCTACTTGATTTATAAAACATTTTTAATATTCATGCACTACCAAACCGTACTTTGTATTTTAAATTTCAGTTTCACTTATTACATGTAACTGCCTCTTTATTATTCGTGATTAGTCTATGTGCATTCAGATTCTGTATTGGATTTCAGATAATGGGAGGAAAGAATCAAGAGACCTTTTTATGTAAAATTTTAAGTTCTACAATTTTATTTTTGTCTAATTTGTATTCTTTTGAATTGATTGCGAAAAAAGCACTTTTTTAATTTATTTTCTGCACTTGCCGGCGGTTGCGAATATTAAAACCTTTACTTGTTTTCAGACCTAATTTCACTGGACTATATGAAATATTGAGGTTTCTTGAAAATACATAACAACAGTATCTACATAACAGTCAAGATTTGAGAATAAGTGATGGAAAATTGTTTCGAAAAAATCGAAAATAGTTATGTTACGCCCCCGTGACTAGGAGAGCACTTTGAGTCTTCGGATAAATCCGCTCACCAAAACTAAAACTCGTTTACTATGTTATTTCTTACATTTACATAGTCTTCAATTAGTATATAGTGTAGTAGGTACTTAACACATATCTAATTATGTACATAATTAACTACATTGAAGATAACACTGGTAGTCAATGCAATAAATGGCATTGTTTACCGAAACAACAATGTTAACGATAACGTCGGTTTCTTTCTTAATTGATCTACATTATTGCGTCAACTATGTTCAACTGCTTTTTTATCAATTTATTTTATTTGCAACAAGTAAATTGGTGCCTACAAATTCACGGTTCTTAATTTATTTGCGCGAAGTTTTTGTAGCTCCTAGCACGCACGTATAGAAATGTTCCTGGAATGCCCCACAAAGGTAATGAGTATAATTATTTTTTTCGTCCTTTTAAAGGCCCATTATAGGACCAGTGCTCCAAATAGATAGGAGCAGCGTGGTGGATGTACACTCCATCCACCACGCTACTCCTATGCGTGGTGGCGGGCTGTGGATGACAATGTTATACTCTTCAAAAATCACTATCAGGTATTATTGATATCGCTCGGAACCGACGCCTTAATGTGCTCTCCGGGGCAGAGAAGTGCGACACCACCAAGTTCTAAAGGGAAAGACTCAGGACTCGAGCTTAGGACCTTGTGATTTGAAGCCATATAACCTAACCACGGGTGGGTTTGTTGCTTTGTCAGCGGTGGTTTTTTATATCACGTGGATTAGTGCTTCTTCCGTCAACAATTACAATTAAAAATCTTCACACGTTTTTTTAACTAAACATTATGTAAAATATAGATAAAACAAGATCAAGGCAATTAAGATTACATTCATGATTAGTTTATCTACATTTTCGAAATTATATTATTTGTTTTGCGATGTTACATATTGCACTCGGCAGACGACCTTGTTACAGATTTACTATTATAGATAAATGTATAGTAAACAAGGGGTTATTACATTTCTCGTGTTTTTATTTATATTGTGCATTCATCGTTATACGGTCACGGTATTTCATTCGAAAGAACAGACGGAACGGACTTCAAAACAAAATTAGAAGAATCATTCGAGGGATGGAGTTGAACACTGGTTGGGTTTAGAAAGTAAAAGAGTTTATGATTAGAAACCTCATTTGGATTAAATGCAATCTAAAAAAGTTAAAAGAACGTAGAACGATTCAAATTATTTTGTGTGCAGAATGAAGAAAACATTGGAAGATTCGGGGAGTTCAAAGCGGGTTGTCGAACAGTCAAAACGGTTGAAGGAACTAAGGAAGATGTCCCAACGAGTTAGTACGCGTTTAAGGACGATAAATCTGTAGTCGTCCCCTAGTGTAGTTGAGGTGTGGAGGCATATGAGACGCCGAGGCAGATCATCGTCGCGGTGATGATTCCTTCAGGCCTAGAAGCGCTAATCGACGGCGTCGCAACGTGCTAGATTCTTGTATTATACTATGGATTAATAAAAGTCTATTCTCCTTTTGTGGTTGTTCTTCCAATCCCCGATCCCTTAGGTCGTAACAATATGATTTATTAAAAAATAAAATTGTAAATAATTAAATGATTGTTAAAAATGAACTTAAATCGACTGCGAGGGATGTGCATGAAGTATCTTTAAATGATCGAAATGCAAAGATACATCAAGCACGTTCAAGAAATAAGGAGAATCGTACAAGAACCATAAAATATCAACGTAGTACCACAAGTTGCTGAACTTCGCTCTAGAAAGTGATAGACTACCTATGTAGATTTACAACTTCAAGGTTTTTTTTTTTTTTTTTTTTTTTTTTTTTTTTTTTCGACTACAAGTTGGCCTTTGACTGCTATCACACCTGATGTTAAGTGATGATGCAGTCTAAGATGGAAGCGGGCTAACTTGTTAGGAGTGGACGAAAATCCACACCCCTTTCGGTTTCTATACGACATCGTACCGGAACGCTAAATCGCTTGGCGATACGTCTTTGTCGGTAGGGTGGTAACTAGCCACGGCGAAAGCCTCCCACCAGCCAGACCAAGACAAATTAAGAAAAATCTTAATCTGCCCCGCCGGGAATTGAACCCGGGACCTCCGTCTTATAAATCCACCGCGCATACCACTGCGCCACGGAGGTCGTCAAAAAATTTAAATTTGGTTTAAATTTGTGTGATGATGATGACTCACCAATCCAGGATGCAGTGCTCTCGTCGCAGGGGATGCTGCTGTCGGATGCCTTCAGCTGGGGAAGCAGCACGGCAGAGTAGCCCGACGTCAGACCACCAGTAAACGTCATCAAGATGGCTGCCATGGAAGCCAGGGTCTGGAATTACCGAATTCTCAATTTGCTTCAATGTTCAGATCAAGTACCTATTAAAAACTGAGAAAGAATGAGTGTAGTATCTCTAAGTAACACTAGATTCACAGGTATTCTGATTATCAAACAGTTTTTTCGTAATCATATACGAACCAGCCCGAAGATAAACCAGGAGCCGTCAAGATCAATGAAAAATATAGATTCTTTAATCAAATCGATACTATTGATACCATCACAGACCTTTTCCTGTCTTTTAGGGCCTATGATTAAAAAAAAGGAAATCTCAAATCAAAGTCCGCATGCAAATTTAAAGTTACAAAAATACCATCAGCTATTGCTTATTGTTGGCTGGTGAATTCATGGTTATTATAATAAGGTAGATGGGTGAACAAGGTCACGATACCTATCTATAATAGCGAAGGTCAAGCATTGGAATGTAGAGTGCAGTAATTACAGCAGGTCAGGGTGGAAGCCCTTAGTGTGGAGACATGCTGGTACTCCATATGCATGGCTTGAAGTGCTATCAACTTCTTGTTGCGATAAAGACCAAGACACGCAATGCGCTCCTATATAAAATGAAAAACATGATTGCTAGAAAGTTAAAGTGATAAGCAACACTTTAATCAGAAAGCCCTGAAACTACTTATAGGTCATCAAATTCAATTTCTCGATATTTGAAGTATGTTGTGGGTTGTCTCTAGTATTCAATACAGACTATTTATAGAGTCTGTCCAGACTTTAATTTGACAGTTTTACATTTATGTAAGTAACTTATTGAAATAGAGGTCATAAAAAAATAGAACCGACTCAAAACGCACTAAAAAGTAAAAAATAACTATGTCATTTAGTTGCTTTAATTTACTTAAGCATATCTATGAAGTCGTTGCCAGCCAAGTTTAAGGAACATTTATTTTACGTAGTAAAGCAGTTTGTGGGTTCTAGGTAACGTCCTTAAAGTAGAAACCTTGGCTGGCACCGACTCCTAGATATGCTTAAGTAAATTAAAGCAACTAAATGACACAGTTATTTTTTACTTTTTAGTGCGTTTTGAGTCGGGTCTATTTTTTGTTAAAAAAATTTATTTCTTACTTTTTAGTGATTGATTAACGTACTCGTACTATACTGTCATAGTATATTATACGGCACTTGTAGCCAAAAAGCTACCGATACCGAGACAAACACCGAAATCGCTGTAAGGGTGCCTCCAAAATTTGAAGAGTTCCTTCAATTTCCCCAGGATATCATCATCAGATCCTAACATGATTACAATGAGACCACCTTGGAAGTATGCCCTTTCTAATAAAAAAAGAATTATCATAATCGGACAACTCTGTAAAAAGTTATGCGTGGTCATACATAAAAATAAAAATATACGTGTCGAATTGAGAAGCTCCTCCGTTTTTTTTTCGTCGGTTAAAAAACAATTGATTTCAGGGCAGCAACATTACGTCGTGATCCTCGGATGAGTGTACCTAGTATTGGAGATATATACTTTTAATTCTTTGTGCACATAGAATGAATCTTGTGTACTTGTATGTTACCTGTTTCCATATCGGTGAAAACCTCACAACAGTCTTCGAATCGGTCAGCAGCGTTTCTTCCTTCATATTCAGTTCACTCAAACTCAACCCTGAGCTTGAGTTCTTTATATTCTGTATGTAATTGGATTTTTCGTTTTCTCGCTGCCTTATCGCGTTGTCGGCATACTTTATCGGCATTTCTTTGTTTATGACAACGTCTATTTGTTTCTGCATGTTATCTTCTATGTCGTCGGGTTTTGGTTCGGTAGTGTCTTCGGCATCGGGTGGTGTCTCCTGGTCTTCTACTGCCACATCTTCGGCGTTGTCCTTCCTATCCTCCCCCATTCTTATCTGCAACAAGAAAGGGATTGATTAAACACAAGCCAGCAAGTTAAGATTGTGAGACGGACAATGAAATATTGAGATTTTCTAACTACTAATAAATTCTCAGTAAAAATGGTCAGCCTTGAGTAACAGCCTCGTGCATCCTATAGGCTTCAAAATCCATTAAGTAAATAGAGATTTTTCTAGATTTGTAGATGAAATAAGGCAATCCTAAATATACTATTCCAAATAAATATCCTAATGCAAATAATTAAATAACTCTGATTTATATTATAATTTATAGACGATTTTATGAAGTTTATTCAAAATAAAAAAATTTAACAAAAAATAAAAACGCCTTCAAAACGGACTAAAAAGTAAAAATAACTACGTCATTTACTTACTTTAATTTACTTAATAACATCTATGAAGTCGGTGCCATCCAAGTTTGGGTAGTCTTTAAAGTAGAAAGCTCGGGTGGCACCGACTTCATAGATGTTATTAAGTAAATTAAAGTAAGTAAATGACGTATGTAGTTATTTTTTACTTTTTAGTCCGTTTTGTCATCGATGAAAAGTAGGCTGTTCAACATATGCATCCTTCCGTGCCTCACTTATGGATGCCAAACCTGGCCAACTACGAGAAAAAATAACCAAAAACTTGCAGTTTGTCAACGCAGCATGGAGAGAAGCATGTTGAACATAAAGCTACGGGATCGGTGGACAACTTCCAAAATAAGGAAAAAGACAAAGGTGGAAGATGTGTTGCAAAAAATAAGGAAGTTAAAATGGAACTGGACAGGCCATATAATGAGGACAGATAGAGAAAAATGGACGAAGGACATAATGGAATGGTACCCAAGAAATGGGAAAAGACAGATAGGACGCCAAATGATGGGAGGATGAAAAAGATGGGAGGATGATTTACCAAAGGGATGGAAAAGGTTAGCTCGGGATAGAGAAAAATGGAAGAAAATGGGGGAGGCCTATGTCGAAAGACAACCTGACCAACGTAGTAGTTGTTGAAGATTTCTTTTTTTTACTTTAATGTTTACTTTTTTACTTTAATTTAATTGAAAAAAAAAAGTAAATAACTATTATAAATCAAAAAAATAAAAATTGTATTAGTATATAAGATGAAATTTTGTATGGTCAGAGAATAAAGGCTTTTATTATTATTATTATAGTCCGTTTTGAAGGCGTTTTTATTTTTTGTTAAAAAAATTTTATTTATACTTTTTAGTGATTTATCAACAAAGAAAATACTAATGAACCTACTCAAACTAAACCATAAGTACCAATTTTCACTAGCTAGTTATAACATTCCAACATCCCTGCAAATGTGCCTATAAAGTTTGAAGAGTTTCCTCGAGTTTTCGTAGATCTCATCATCAGATCATGACTTAGTTAACATTAAACCAACTGGAATCTATAACCTTACAAACTTCTCATTGAGACATATTAATCGAGCCCAATCACAAGGTAGCTACTGTAAACCGTTAAAAAGCTCCCACAGCTGTCCTTCGTCTTCATCGCCAGACCCTTGATGACAGTCACAGCCCATCTAAATGTAAAGTTCTCATTGAGACAAATTAATCGAGCCCAAAAAACAAGGTAGTTACTGTAAACCGTTAAAAAGCTCCCTCAGCTGTCCTTCGTCTTCATCTGCAGACCTTCAATGACAATCACAGAATATCTAAATGTAAATTTCTCATCGAGACAAATTAATCAAGCCCAAACACAAGGTAGCTACTGTAAGCCGTTACGGAGCTCCCTTAACTGTACTTTGTCTTCATCACCATACCCTCAATGACAGTCACAGCCCATCTAAATGTAAAGTTCTTATCAAGACAAATTAATCGACACCACAACAATCGACCCAAACACAAGGTAAATGCAGTAAATCGTCAAGGATTTCTCTTATATGTAGATCGGCTCCATCATCAGATCGACTCCAGATCTTCATCAAATTGTAGTGCTTTTAAATGCTTATCGGAAAAATTAACAAACGTACTTGTTGTCCCTACAATTTTTGAAAGTTCTCCTCGGTTTCTCCAGGATCCCATCATCAGATCCTGGTTTCCTTATCACGGTACCACCACCGAACTATCTACTTTCCAACAAAAAAAGAATTATCAAAATCGGTTCATAAACGACGAAGTTATGCGCGAACACACATAAAATGAAAATTATATATATATATACGGTCGAATTGAGAAACTCCTTTTTTTTGAAGTCGTTTAAAAATAACTGAAAGAATGTAAGATTTTATTTTTATTTCTGACAAAAGCTTAAATATATGTACAATTAAATAATTATAATTAAAACAAGAAGGTTGTATTCTACTTCTTTCGTATTGTGTCTGTATAATAAAATGTTTATGTGGTTTACAAATAATGAATAAACGAATGATGTCAAAGATTAAGAAACTTTATTCATTGCATTAAATGCAAAACAAACAGTAGATGAAGTTATCTAAATAGGTCGGTAGTAAAGTATAGTAGGCTACCTTACAAACCGTGATTCGAGTAAATGAGTTTTATTTAGATTGGGACCGCGGCATGCTTATACGTTGAACTCTTGATACGAGTTCAAATGATAAAAGAATCATTAATTTGAACATGTGATTGATAGTAATTAATTTTTAGTTAGTTTTTTTATATTTCTCTTTCGAGGCACGTTTAAATTATGATAAACTAAGTTTTGTTTAATGGGTACTTTTAATTAAAAACTCGCAGTCGTCAGAGGATCATAATGTTGGGTGATAAAAGGAATGGATAAACACTAGGTATAAGAAAGTCTAAATGCCTCGTTGTTCGGTAGAAAACCTTTAGGCTTCGTATCGCAGGGTTCTAGGTTATGAATAATACCTACTGAGCTCTTCTTGTTTCGGTGAATATTTCAGTAAAATCTAAGGATCCTGAAATAATTCCGGAATTGGAAGGTTGTTAATGTTTTGCTCCTGTGCCTCAGAAAACATATTAGGCCGCCAGACACGGACTACGGTTATTGTCATCAACATTTAATAATGATCGTTACAAAAATTACAATGTAGTTTGATCTAATAGGTACGCATTGGTGCAGCGAGGTGGGTAAGCTCCAAATTCTATCTCCTATAAGTTGAGAGCTGTAAGCCATTCATGCCTAAAAATAAAAAAATTGAAATGTCAAAATCTGTTTATTTTGAATAGACTTATTTTAAAAGCACGTAAGTTTATTTTTAAAGTAAAATTCTTTTGATTTTTCGCGACTCTACTACCTGCTAGGAGGGCAGGTATTTGCTGAGAAGAGAAACTCAACAGTTGCTTTTTTTAAAATCATACATTATCATTATTTAGAAGATTATTTTCATTTAGTTCCTGTGTGAAGGTGAAAGCTTATCCAATGAACTCCAATCGTCTTTGCCCAAGAGATAGTCTTCAAATGATTGAGAATTTAAGACCGATGAGCCCATCTGCTTGTTTCAACAATGGCTATAAAGAAAAGAAGTGTACAGTCATGTACGTTGGCGTATTTAACACATTGCATATTTAATACACAGGTAATACGAGCCGACCTTCAAATTACCATATTTACTTTCACGCACACATTTTTGTAGTTGTCTTTCTTTTATACTAAAAATAAATCAAAATCTTCTAAATATTAAGACGATAATAAGAGAGATTATAAATTGTTATTTTTTTGTTCAAAAAGTACAACTATTATTTAATCTGTAAAAATTTTGGTAATTTAATCACTATTTAATTATAAAACACATACATAATACCACTACACAATAATAACATTCCTCTGCCGTGTCTGTTAGCCTGTCTGTCCCATAGTAAAGAAAATCACCTGAACAACTGAACGGATTTTCATGCGGTTTTTTATTAAATAAAATGATTTCTGAAGTTTTGTTGTATAATTTGTTAAAGTTTCGGCTGTCAAACTGACCGTTATTGTGAGAAACTTTTGGAAAAACTCCTGTCGTCTTGAAGCTTTAATCGAAACTGCTGGCTAACTCTTTAAGATATTATTACAAATTAATAATTATGTGGTAGGATTGTTCCTGTTTATTAAGACTACAGACGGTGGCACGCGCATTTTATTATCGTAGATCTGTTAAGTTTTGGTGTAAAATAGCAAAATGAAGTCATTCACGAAAATATAGGTAACGTTAACAAATAATCACGACATTAACGTCGAATATCGTAAAGTTTCCGTGTGTTACTATCGAATGCGGTGGCAATGACGAAACTGTATCAAGTTCAAGGCGACACGGGTTGTGAAGTTTAATTATGAAAGAAGAAATATTAAGTGTGGCCGTGGTGTCGGACTACGCCCTGGGTTCCGTAGACACTTGTGGTCTTTATTTATTTATTGTTTAGCTAGAATGCTGTATCAACTGTATTCAGTTAAGGAACAAGTAAAAAATTATAATTATGTTTAAGCTGAAATTCGCATTCTTTGGTTTTCAACTATCACCCGCTAGATGCTTTCAGCTTAATGCTTCTTTACTTTTAGCATGTCCTGTCAAAGTGCATTTTTAAATTTTGTATGCGACCAATTCCCTAAAAGGGTTTCGCATCGCATCTTACGGAACTCTGGAACTTGATACTTTAACTGCTTTAATCGTATGCAGTGCGGGAAATATGTGCCCTACAGTGCGGCCTTGTGATCATTTCACATTTTATGTAGTTTACATTTCAATAATTATTGAGCTATCAATAAAAAAAATGTTGCCTTAAATATTTCTGCGGTCTTTTACCAATTGACTTAAAATAAATAAGTAAATACTTTTAAGTATATATTATTATTTATACAATGGTTCTGGTTTGTTATTGCAATATTTACAATCATGCCTAAATTATTAACATTTTGGTTGTACCCCTGAGATTGTGCTTTAACTATGTGAAATAAGTTTTCAAAATTATTTACAATTTCATATGCTCCTTCTCCTCGAAATGATTAAATTTGATTTAAGTTGATTTTCAAAATTACCATAGATACACAACAAGAGATTCATTTAAAGATTTTCATTCAATGACAAGTTGACCCATCTACAGATTATTTATTTATTTATTTCTTTTTATTTATATACTTTATTTGTACAATACAATATATGTAAGAAATAAAAACAATAAAATAAAAGAAGGACAGCTAAAACAACAGAAGAAGAATACAAAAGGCCGCCTTAAAAAAACCTTAGGTTCAGGAAAAGCGAGACAAGAGACTGATGTGAAGGGTCGATCCAATCTAAGATGGTAGCTGGCTAACTGGGAAAGGTTTCGTTATTTAAAGCAGTACCTCCAAATTGTATCGAGGCGGATCATACAGAAACGCTGGATCGCTAAGTGGTACATCTTTTTCGGTAGACACCCAATTTAGAACTTGACCTGTGCTGGGAATCGGACTTGAGCTGGGACTCGGACTTGAGTTGGGAATCGGACCTGAGCTGGGACTCGGACTTGAGCTGGGAATCGGACCTGAGCTGGGACTCGGACTTGAGCTGGGACTCGGACCTGAGCTGGGTCACGGACTTGAGCTGGGAATCGGACCTGAGCTGGGACTCGGACTTGAGCTGGGAATCGGATCTGGGGTGTACTCTTTTGTAAGAGTTACAATTTCCCTTCTGCAAAATTCGATTTCATTTTCGATATGTATATTAGAGAAGATATGTAGGTACAGATAGATGTAAAATTCAAATTTTATAAACTATGGACGTAAAAGAACTAACTCACGATGTTTCAAGTGGCAGTAGAACGAGCGATCCGCACTGTAACACTGTCAAACAAAGCCTAAACTAAATAAAATGTTTCGCAAACTTATTACTGAAGGCTTTGAAACACTTCTGCTTTTACTTTTTGTCACTGTTCCGATGTTAATAATGAATCGATGATCAACTGCGTTACGCTTCGTTTGGCTTCGGAAAATAGGTTAACAGTTTGGTATAAATACTGTTTAATGTCTTACTGGTCCAGTAAACAGTTTGTACGACTACGTGTAGTCAATTCCAGGATTGGCTAAACAAAAAATATACACAGGTGGTAATGAATGTTCTAATCTATTTAAGTTTTGCTTAAATAAATTAGAACTATAAAAAAATTATTTGTTTGGTTATAATTAATAAATTAGCTTTTACACTACCATTTTAGTTGTATTGAATTAAAACAGGCGGTACTCTATAAATAAAAAAATGATAAAAAATCACTATTTATCGCGATAAACCAATAAATCCAAGCGACAGTCATCCAGATCTGACAGAAAACCCTCTAAGTACATACGTTTTACTCCGAAACCACAGCATCATCAGGAGATGCTGACTCTACGATATTCAATTGCGAAGATATTTCCAGAACAAAATTATTCTACTTAATTTTTGTTGATAAACTTTCACCGCTGGCCATTATTTTAATATCCTTAATCTCTTCGGAAATCCTCATGTTTGTTATAAAACAATGGCTTTTAAATTACATGTGTTACTTCAAGAAAAGCTTTGTAATATGTATTATCGTAGGTAAATAATAAAAACAAAAGAGATACGTTAACTTTATTGCCGTTTCTAGAACCTTCAGAACTGGTATCACTAAAAGCAGACTTGACGGTTTCAAAAGTGCTTACTTGAGATTTGAATGGATGGAGAAAGCTTACTTTAACAGTCCATAAATAATTTAAATTCAAAGCTGTCATATGATTGCAAGGTATTTAAATGTCGTAGCACATTGATATGTAAAGCGGTTGCCAAGTTCAATCCTTAACCAGTTGACCTTTGATTGAACTTAGATAAAAGATAGATTACTGTCACTTACAAAAAATGTGAGCCAGACTATAATAAACTTAAAGTTCTATCTCTGCTTGAGCTTGTAGTGTTTTACGTGAATTCTTTTCCTAGAACTCCACAAACTTTAGTCAAAATAGTGAACGCCCGCGGTTTTATCCGCTTGTTCCCGTTCTCGCGGCAGTCATGCTAGACATAGGCCTTTTTAAAGGACTTCCAAAGACAACGATCCTGAACCGACTGTGACCAGCAAATTAGCCAGAACTAAAAGACAGACAAAATATTTTTAAATATGTAGTGTTTTACTTTCACAATAATGCATTTAATGAAATGCTCTTAATTTGAAATTACTAAAAGACTTTATTTTCATTTATTTGTATTATATAAATATATTGTTTTAATGGTTTTCCACGTTAATTTCTAGTCATCATAATCATCTGGATTGTCAATTATCAAAATTACCTACAAAAGAGTAATGGATTTAAAACCAAATGTAGGCAAAAATGGAAATATTTATACAACAATTTTAATTTCCGCTAAAACAAATTATGACAATTGTTTGTAATTTTTATCTTATAATGAACGGCTCTGGGCTCTAGCCTTTATAAAATATATTATATAAGAACCAAAGTCCGCAGTCTAGAGCAGTTTTTCCGACGTCGCTCGCTACACACTGCTGGAAGGGAATTAATGCGAATTTTCAATATCGTGCGGCACGAGTTTTCCGGCTTTAACATATTGCAATCGTTTAACGTGTAAGGTTACATATTTATTGTCTTACTAATACAATATAATTACTAAATTAGTAATCAAAGGCGTGTGTTACAGACATTCGGTAAATACTTAAAAAAAAAAACAAAAATTGAAATATTTTTTTATATTCACGTATTTTAGTCCTACAAAAATAGTGTAGGTTTAATGGATTTCCATTTATTTATTTTAATTATGAAATAAATAATATATTGATTTTTTAACATCAAACTTAATATTATCTAAACTAATCAAAAAACAAACAAAAAAAATTAAGAAATCACATGGGATATGGGATTTTAAGCAAAACAACTGAAGAACAGGGCTGATTGTGGTATAAAAATTAAACTATCGTATTTAAAGAACCTATTTTAAGATAAAAGGCCCAGCCTTACCAAAAGTACTGCTAATGTCAACCTATACTATACCTATACTTTTTGAATTGCATAATTGTACTTGCTTATATTTTAAGCAGGTGAAGCCGTGCGCATGATCTAGTGCAGATCGTGGCGGGATGCTGAACGATCTCCTTGAAACAATTAACTAGTACTACTGTTCTAGTTAAGCGATAACTACTCATTGTTTGCGATACAAGCCATTCAAATGATTAGTTTGCTCATGTATTACTAAATGTGTACTTACACTGTTGATATTATATCAATACAAATCAATAAGCAGTTCTTGTTGATCGCCCACTTAGGTCCAGTGGTGCCTTGGGATGTCCTTGGCTCCACTTGGTCCTTGGCTTGAGTCCTGGGTCAGGCTTTAATTTTTATTTCCTTCAAATAAATTCTTAGTATACGGTGGGAAGTTGGTGGTTTAACACTTCCTGCTTTGGAGAGCACGTTAACACGTTGGTTATGGTCTTCATTGTTAATATCTGATATTGATCATTACATAGTCAAAATAGTATTTTGGCTGATATGAATACTGATACCTTGGTGGATCAAAGTGTCTAATCTTCTCACTAAGTACGAATATCGCCGGTACTAACAGCTTAACTTGCCCTTCGAGGCATGGGGGTGTTACTCCACAAATATTCGAAGTTTAACGTACTGCTGTAAATATATTATCATGGGAGGACAATAACACTAAAATTACATGCCACGGCTCTGAATTCAAACCGAGGATAATATTTGTACTCGCACAAGTTACAGACAAGGTAAAAAAATTTTTAACAAAAAATAGAACCGACTCAAAACGCACTAAAAAGTAAAAAATAACTGTGTCATTTAATTGCTTTAATTTATTTAAGCATATATATGAAGTCGGTGCCAGCCAAGGTACTCGTACTATACTGTCATAGTATATTATACGGCACTAGTAGTCAAAAAGCTACCGATACCGAGACTAAAACCGAAATCGCTGTAAGCGTGCCTCCAAAATTTGAAGAGTTTTTTCAATTTTCCCAGGATATTATCATCCGATCCTAACATGATGACAATGGGACCACCTTGGAAGTATGCCCTTTCCAATAAAAAAGAATTGTCAAAATCGGACAACTGTAAAAAGTTACGCGTGGTCATGCATAAAAAAAAAATATACGCGTCGAATTGAGAACCTCCTCCGTTTTTTTTCGTCGGTTAAAAAGTAATAATAGTTAATAATAAGTACATTTACAAAATAAAATGAATACATTATTGGATTCCATACAAAAAACTAATGGCACAAATTCTGAAAAGCCAGGAAGCTTTTAAGCATTCTATTTATTACTGCATTATTATGCCCAGTACCTTTATATTAGTAATAGTTACAGAGTAATTAACTTTTTCTGTGACCAAATCTGCAGGTCATGATTAAAGTTTCAGGAATTGTCGCCTTTATTATTTAGTTTTGAAGTGAAAATTAACTTAGTTATATTTAAAGCCGGTAGTCGATTGGGGCTATTCCAAAGTATTGTGTGGGTTTGTGCAAGGTTTTATATACTTTAACATCTTACAGGACATGGTAAAGACATAAAAAGGCTTTTTTATTTACTGGAAGGAAGCCCTTATCTGAAATGACACTTGGGTGTAAGATATGAAGCAATCTGAAGTCGTCCCTGATTGCTAAATCCTACGTCTTTGCCGGTAGCTTCGGCTGAGACCACCGACCAAAAAGACCTGGACCTTTTAGGAAATAATAATATACCTGGCCGGGATGTGACAGGACCTCAGTCCTATAAATCCTCCGCGTATACAGCCGCGTTACGGAGGGCGTCAAAAAGGTAGTTGGTATTTTTTTAAAAGACGAATGAATATTTAGAAGTTCTTAATAAAGAAAGTATCATTAGCAAGTTATCATAACAAATTAAAGCTATCATGCGCATCAATAAATGCGAACAATCCGCGTTGTAACAATGGAGAATTTTCTCAGGTTTTTTTCCAGATCGCGTGTTAGTCGGTAATGTTTATAGTTCATGGTCCTTTGATTGTCTTCTATTGGATATAAATCCTGTATAGGACTTTATAAGACATGTTAAAGTAATTACAATCAATTTTAATGTACTAGCTGTTACACGTTTTGTCACACGTGTATTAGATGTCGTCTGTCGGCCTGTTTACGATACGATATGAAAATCCTTTAGTCGTACTAAAGGATTTTCCAGAGTAAGATTGATATTATTATTAGTAAAAATTTTGAATTTTCCATTATTTCTGCTATATACGTCGTACCAAATTTCAGGATTCCAAGTTTACGGGAACTACCCGTTAGGTTTTGATATAGTTGTGTCTAACTGTGAGTTAAATATACGGCTTATATTGCTATATCCTTTCAATGTGTTGACATAGAAGTTTTATTTTGTTACAGCTTAAAGGTGCTATAGAGCCAAGTATTTGATATGAATTTCAATTTAATACCTTTACGGGTTTATGAGAAAAGGAGGTAAGCTTAAAATTATTAAAAGCGTTATTATTATACGATGCAACTAAAAATTTACAGTTTTCGTAATTTTTCCATTATCTATGCTATATAACGTTACTTCGTACCAAATTTCAAGATCCTAAGCTTACGGGAACTACCCGTCAGGTTTTAATTTACTTGACCGTGTCAAAAATTGGGAAATTTTTGGTATAAACGGCTGTATCTTGCCTTGGCCTAGAAGCTTGATTTTTTCACGACTCTAAGGGACAACAGATTTGAGTATTTGATATAAATTTCAGCTTGATACTTCCACGCGTTTCTGAGAAAAAGGGTCTTGACACACAGACGGACAACGAAGTGTAGGATCACTTCCTGTAAGGGTTCCGTGTTTTACTTTTGAAGTACGGAACCCTAAAAAGTATGATAGGATTGCTCTTCGTTGTTTGGAAAAGCTATGGCAAACACATTTATTTTTATGATAATTTCTAAAGCCATTTGATGTTTGGGCACGATTTAATTTTTTTCATCTAGGTTGCAATTGATTCACACTGGTTTTCTTGTGGGCGATGTCATTGACTTAAAGATAAAAATTTTGGCATCCTAAACTTTTGTAACGCCAATATCCGTCATCCAGTATTGTATGTGAAATGATAATACCTCATAGACTTAAGAATCAACATTCTAGAGCCAAACAACAACTAGGAAGATAATATCTAGTGGGCGGGGCAGTTAACAGATTTGTTGGCAACCGTTAGATATTTACGTGCCGATCTTGTGCCGACGTCGACGTTGTAACCTTCCGTCATCTGTGCCAGCAACGTTGACTCTCATTCATAATAACTACGAGACGAGACCTTTTTTATTTACTAACGCCTGAATACTTAACGCCAATGTGAGAACGTCTCAAGCCAACTTATTTGTACAGATTTCTATTGTTAACTGTCAAAGTAATTAGGCGTTATCTGCCTAGAAGCAATTTAATAAATAATTAATGATTAAGATCATGGGGTCTTAGATTCGTGTGTCTTTGCCTCGGATGGTATGTTAAGTCTTCGGTCAGGCCTTAACCGAACGATTACATTTAGTTAACTTTAAAATCAAATTGAACAAATGGCTCATAGACAAATGCTATTATGACATAAAAGAGTGTTTGACGTAAAACATTTGACAAATTATTATTATTATTTTATATTTATCTAATTTAATTGTAATTTTACTGTAATTGGTTCTATGTGTATTTAATATTAGTTTCTAAGTTTATATAATATTAGCAACGCCCTGACAGGGCCCATGACATGTAAAGTATGCTAAATAAATGAATTTGAATTTGAATTTACCGACAAAGACATACAGCCAAGCGATTTGCGTTCCGATGAAGAAACCGTAGATAATGTAGAAACCGAAAAAAAGTGTAGAATGTAATTTACACCCCATTCGGTTACTCCTACTCCTACTTCTCAGAAGCTTCCATCTTAGTCATCATCACTTACCATTAGGTGTAATCGCAGTCAAGGGCGAACTTGTGATTAAAAAAAAACAATAATTCAAAAAAGCTTGAAAGCCACCTTGCCGATGAAAAAATATGTAATGAACGCGGGTGTTACTGAGGCAGAAATTATAGTTTGTAGAGCTAGGAATATAATGGACTGTCAAGGCCTATATCATGTTACAGAAATACAGAATGACTTTAATATTATGTACTATGCATTCCATCCGTAAACAAATGTAATTTTTTGCTCTTGGCCGTATAATTCAGTACTACAATGTTACTAACTTAAGCTAGTTTTGACAAGATCTGGATTAAGAATATGCCGTTAAGCTGAAATGAGTTAAGTATTTTTAAAGAATTTTTGTTTTTATAATTATTGATGCTATGCAATGCTTGACCACGATTTTACTAGTGGTGTAAAGTTTAACACGTTTCTAGACTTCATTCACTTATATAGAATCCTTTATAAGAATTTAGTTGGCTTACGTAAATATCAGTGCAAAATCAGGTCATAGCCTGCTTAAAACACACCCTAATAAATAAATAATAACATAAATAAGGTTTTTATTTACTAATGGTACAAGTAATGAAAGCTCTTATAATTTAAACAAGCTTTTTACTTAATAAGACGTATAGAGAAAAGGGAACTTTAGGCACCTATACCTAAAAACACAGTTTATGAAATAAAATTGTTCAAAAATTAAATTTAAAATACATATTACGTAAAAGCTCGGTGTAAAAAGGCATTAGTATTAAAAGTGTTATGTAAAAGAATGTGCTCGCCATTTTAAAAATAAAAGTTTTCAACGGCGAGCGAATTCCACAGATAAAATCTTGACCCTAGGTAACCTAGGGTTCTATTTCCACCTCACTATTACACGTAATGTTGCATCTGCCTATTTTTAAACGCAATTCCTCCGAGACAAGGCTAAAAATAAATAAGAACCCGCCTAGCCAGTCTGTTGTTATGGCGACTGCTTGCGATCCCACAAATAGGTAATTTATAATCGTTGTCGTGTCGTAATGGTCGTTGCGATGTCTGTACGCATTTTCGTTGCAATTTTTTATTTATTACCTGCTTGATTTTTTATATTATTTATTTACTAGGAAAGGTCCCCTCCCCGTGGGAAAGCCAGGATATTGATTAGCCCACGTCACTTCTCAAGAATCTGGTTATAATAAAAATATTCTTAGCTAATTACCTGAGATTAGCTACAACAAACAGACAAATATTTTAAACTTTATTATTGACTGTTGCAATTACAATACTTTCTTCACTTCTGGATTGAAGTCTTTTATTTCTTTTCAGTTTTTTACGCTATCAATGTTTAGTTATTAGTTAAAGTGTTTATTTTATAATAATCATTATCAGGGCCTGACCTCCCTCCTTATAAGAAAAAGGATATGGAGCTTCAACCCACCACGCTACTCCAAGGCAGATTTTATCTAATTTTATAACGAACATCACCAGAACCAAAAACGTACTCTTCGTAGAAAATATAGTCTGATTCAGGTTTTCATATAAAATCCTCTTCATATTGTAAAGGATTATTTTCCCACTTAACATTGTTTTCTCACAGATCATACAAGTGGCGTAAAACTCGACTGTTAGCGAATTTAATTATAAAATTCCATTGTTTTGTACAAAGTCACTACTTTACAAATATTTGTGATTCTCGTGCCAAGACTATTTGGCACCTCACGTGGCGTATGGAAAAGTGATTTTTATATTAATGTGAACGTGACTGGTATCAGAAGGATGAATGAATGAATATTTTTTTTCATAGACTAATAAATTACCAGGTGGTAATCTCCTATACTTATTTAAAGGGAGATGACTAATATAATCTCCCTTCTATATTGTGAGGTGTAGGGATGGAAGAATAAGAAAAAGAATAGAAGAGCAAGGGAACGAAGATACCAATTTACAGAATTAATTCTAAAGTTGAGTTCGTCCCCTTAATTGTGGATCTATTGAGGCTTTCAGAATTTAGATCACATGCAAGAGCCTTACGCGCCAATAATTAAAAAAAATTCAAAAAATTCACTCATCCGGTTGCGGAGCTTAAGTGCTCAGGCTTTCAGAGGGAGGTGCGCCGTTTCACCGATTACTTTCTTCTATATCCGATCCTTAATCACAACAGCCAAGCAAAAGTTTTTTAAAATGTTGGACGAAGCTTTTCGCAATAAAACCATTGACTGACCCGACCAAGGGGACAAAAATTTAATTCAACATTCCACATGGCGGTAATCTAATGTGTGCCAAGTTCAAGTATTTTGATGATATTGTATGAACATAAGGCACAAGTTAAGTCATAACTTATAATGTAACAATTAGGTGATATGCCAACATTAATACAATTGTTTTAACACCTATTTATAACTATTGCTTAAACATCTGTTTTCCTGGACATTTTTTTCTTGTTTTTATATTTCCTACACCAATATTCCTCTGTAACTGTATGTACCCAATAGCAGAGAATACAAAATAGTAAAAGTATCTAGGTACTAATAGTACAAAATATGAGCACCTATACTAAAGCCAAACTCGATTGAGAATGCTTGTCAACAAACAAATTTAAAATGAAGTTAGAACATGCAACACATTTTATGCCTATTAATTTAAAATTATGTTTTGTTATTTAAAAAATCTTATTTAAAAGATATTGAATATATTAATTAGTTTTAAGCTTATCTACTTATCTGATTTATTTAGGTGCAAAATTACTAGTGATTTCTACATACATTTTTAATTTGTTTGTTGACAAGCATTCTCAATCGAGTTTGGCTTTAGTATAGGTACCTATCGAAACAATTAGATGCGCATTTTTTTTATGCTCAGTAGACCTGTACTTCTATACAAAGTTACGTACCACCTCCATTTTACCTCCTTAGGGTTGATTGTTACTGTTCTACTATTATTGACAGTATTCAATTGAAATAAAGTCGAAAATTAACAAACAAATCCTCAATAAGCGACTCATCATCAATAGATCGTGAGTGGTAATGGGATTTCAACGCCCATAAATTCAATTGACGGCCTTAAAACTGCTTCGCTGCACTTTGCCAGATATATACCGACTTTAAGAATGCAGCATCACATTGAGAACGCAGTTACTTGAATTTAACGTCATTGCTTGAATTAGCTACCTATTAAGTTGTTTAATCTGTGGTTGTCACAAAAAAATATTTTTTTTTATGGACTTGACTGCTATCACACCTGATGTTAAGTGATGATGCAGATGGAGGCTTGCTAACTTGTTAGGAGTGGGACGAAAATCCACACCCCTTTCGGTTTCTATACGACATCGTACCGGAACGCTAAATCGCTTGGCGATACGTCTTTGTCGGTAGGGTGGTAACTAGCCACGGCGAAATCCTCCCGTGCCAGCCAGACCAAGACAAATTAAGAAAAATCTCAATCTGCCTCGCCGAGAATCGAACCCAGAACCTCCGTCTTATGAATCCATCGCGCATACCACTGCGCCACGGAAACGTCTTCAAAATTATTAAGATTTTTATAATAAAACACATTTCATGAAAGTGCTTTATAATTACTTATTAATTAGTAATTGATAATTAAATATTGTCATATTCATCAGCGTATTTTCGATGGCCTACAACAAGGTCAAGTCTCACGCACCACGCGCTAAAGCGGGTTGGTTGGTGATGTTTGTGAAAATGTTTGTCTCTGTAACGATCACTATTAGATTTTTATGATAAGATTGAAATGTTTTTCTAAAGAACAGGGTGTTAATTTCTCAATTTAGGGCTGCTTCTTAAAAGAAAGAAAAACAATTTGACACCCTGTTTACAAACCCAGGAGTCACAAGCCCTCTTCGCAACAGCATAGGCTAATGACTAGACCGAGCTACCAAATAGTAAATCTGCAATAGTTACAATTATCAGAATAAATAAATATTCCAATTACAACAGTGATATTGTATACTAACCTACAAATGACGGCCTCCGTGGCGCAGTGGTATGCGCGGTGGACTTATAAGACGGAGGTCCTGGGTTCGATTCCCGGCGGGGCAGAATGAGATTTTTTTTAATTTGTCTTGGTCTTGCTGGTGGGAGGCTTTCGCCGTGGCTAGTTACCACCCTACCGACAAAGACGTACCGCCAAGCGAGTTAGCGTTCCGGCACGATGTCCTTTAGAAACCGATAGGGGTGTGGATTTCATCCTACTCCTAACGAGTTAACCCGCTTCCATCTTAGATTGCATCATCACTTAACATCAGGTATGATGGCGGTCAGGGGCCGACTTGTAGTCGATAAAAAAAATACATATAAATAATTGTAGAATAATAACTAATACTTATTCTAATTGTAACGAACATTAAAAATGCGTACGTTTAATTGCTACCATTTCAATCTACCGACCATCATCACTTTTACCTATCAAGTGTAGGATTTTGAGGGTACCTTTTAACCCAAAATATTTTTATAAATATATTGATATTTCTATAAATATATAGGTATAGTGATTATAACAAATCTATTGGACGATCAAAGCAACAGGTTAATTGCTAGAATGATTGTAATTGTGAATAATAAATTAACCTATTTACAGTAAATATTTTAAATGTCGACACATGTCTTTAAAAGGTAAATGCGACTCATTAATTTACGTAACAAATCATAACGTCTTCATTGAATATTTATACATTTTATGAGTGTCTTTATGTTTACATTTCAATTATAATAATTTCATAAAATATATATAATTTTTGCGTGACTTTATGTCATGTTCTTCTAAAAAACCTGACTTATATCGTCGGATTACGTCCAACAATTTTCGAACGTAAAGGATCCTCATAAATCAAAAAATAAATCAAAAATAACCAGATTAATTAAGTCATAAAATTATAATAATTTTAATTTTGAATTCTTAATAAATAAAAACTACCTTACCTTTAAAATAAATTAGCGACCACCAAAAAATTTGGAACAACACAAACGCGTCACAGCACTAGCCAGTACAACAAACAACAATAACAACAATTTATTTCAATAATGCGTACAATAAACGTTGTAATTGCAATACGTACGTATGGGAGTACGATAACTCGATAACTAAATGTACGGTACGACAACTCTGGACGCGCGCACGCAGTGCAGACGCAGTTGCTAGGGACGTACCATTTATCGATATTTAAACTCATCGATATTGGTTTAGCCTTAGCGCCCGTATGTGTATAGCGTTATACAGGATGTGGGAACATTGAAATGGGAAATGATATACAGAAAATCCCTTTAACATGCTTGGCTCATACGATTTAGGTAAGAAAAAGCTAAGTAAATAGCTAACTGACTAGATGACAACAGAGTATAATAAATGTGATAAATGGGTCCAAATATACTTATTAGAGTAGGTAAATTTTACAACTGTATAGATTTTTCTGCAAAACACAATACTAAATACTATATTTTGAAGTTCTGCGCGTTAAGTGGTACAATTATTATAGCATAAGTTCATTTCCTATATACAAATTTGCCAGATTGGTAGATTCCTCGAATGATTGGAGGAATAAAGTAGTTTTGGCAAACTTCAGCTACTATTTAGCCAAATATGTCGATATTTTCAAGTCAAGAGTGAATAGGCACCTCCAAGGCAAGCCCGTGTCACCGTAGGCTGCATCTTTGCTTACCGTGTTTCATCGTATTCAAGCGCTAGCCTATACAGTGCAAAAAAAACCCTTTTGTATAAAAAAGCATACACAAACATGTTTTGATGGGAAAACATTAAATTAATATAAAGAAAATATTAACACCCTGTATCGCTCGATATATTTACGAGCACCATAATTTCTCTACCCAAGGCATACTATTTTTAGAAACATATCAGCATAATTAAATATACCAATAATAATCTATATTTAAATGTTTGTTTAACTTTTGTATGTCATTTACATTGTTTTTCGGAAATTTCATTTTTTTTAATCTATAGTTAAATATAGTTAACGGAAAATTTCTTTGTGCATTGAGTAATTAGAAACCAGTTAAGCAACTTTTAGTTAAGATTAGGTTAATGCACTTTGACGGTCAAGTATAACCATGCAATTGAGATATGTAAACTATTTAGTGGTTACAGATAGGACAAAACGAAACCTACTCGATTTTTAGTTTATTCGCTTTTGTTATTTATGGAATCATCGTTCATAATTCTGTTTATGTGTTTTCAAAGTGCAAAGAAGGGTGCAAACCGACATTTTATGGAATTATATTAGAATTAAAGGAAGGTCAAGTATTTTCCATAATATTAAAACAGAAAAACGTCTATAGTGCCGAAGTATGCGTGATTAGTTTCGAACCCACACGTGGCCCTTACTCATACGCTTGTTCATTTAACACGGCCTTAACCAAGTCGGCCATACTTCGATAATCATTAACCGACAATCTGTGGCGCAGCGGTATGCGTGGTGGACCTATGACACAGAGGTCCCAGTTTCGACTCCCTGTAGAGTTGGTTGAGAGTTACTTAATTGGTCCTTGAGAATTTTTTAGTTGAGGTCTAGCTGGTGGGAAGCTTCGGTCGTGGCTAGTTACCATCCTGCCAGAAGAGACGTACCGCCAAGCAATTTAGCGTTCCGGTACGATGTTGTGTAAAAACCGTAAATAGTGTGGATTTCATCCTACTTCTAACAAGTTAACCCACCCTCACCTGAGATTGTATCATCACTTACCACCAGATGAGATTGCAGTCAGGGGGCAATGTCTAGTTAATAAAAAAAATATATACACGCATCGAATTGAGAACCTCTTCCATTTTTTTCGTCGGTAAAAAAACCGGAATTTAATCAAGCCTAATACATCACACTTAGTTGAAATTAAATTCAGGGAAGCTTCGAGTGAGTTGGATTTTAGTGCCGCATTAGCTTCTCTATTCTCTTCATATATATCAGTGGCTAGACGCAATCGGCGGAAGAGCAGTCCCTTGGTTTTTTCTCTTTCTTTTTTAATCAAAAACCAAGATTCTGAGTCTATTGTGTCAAATCTGATGTCGATATTGTAGAGAATAGATTGAATTAAAAAAGCGGAGACTAACAATAAAGCGTGAAATTAGCTTAAAAGGTTCGTGGAAAAAAATAAAAATCCAATTATATGGGTATCAAAAAAATAGCATTGAGAGGGAATTTCAAACGTTAACGGATTTTGGTACAATGCGTGTAAGTATCCGCTCCTTGGTTCAGTGGCTAGGCACTCGTAGCGCAGTGCCATGCGCGGTGGATTTAAAAGACGGCAGTCCTCGGTTCTGTTCCCGGCACGACCGATTAAGATTTTCTAAATAGATTCAGGTCTGGGTGGTGCAAGGTTTCGGCTGTGTCTCACTACTGGCAATCACCTATCGCCTGGTGATTTAGTGTGTTGTAGAAACCGAATAGGGTGTGTTACCCCACATCTATCGTAGATTGCATCACTTAGCATTAAGTGTGGTGGCTGTCAAGGGCTAACTTGTAGTGAATAAAAAATATTCTCAATATTTGCCCGAAGTAGGAAAGTTGGTGTTAGACCGCTATGCGCTGGAGTACTCATTAAGACGTGGATACCAGTCATTATTATTGATAATCAATATTTTGGATCATTACACAGTCAATGCCTATCATTTAACCCCAACTCAACCAGCCAGCCCGTATTGAACCCATTCAGTCCATCTAAGCTGCAATCCCTGACGATATTTGGAGTTTAACCTTACCACGCCTCTTAAAATCTAAGAAGAAAGAACACCTTAATTTCTCATCGCCCGGACCTAATCCGCACCCAGTAACTCGTGATCCGAAACTGTACAGTTCAACCACTGCACCGACAAGGTGTAAATTTCTTATCAACGATTAAATAATTACACAACCACCAACTGAGATGTTTTCAAAAGTAAAGGTTTATCTACATTGTTCTACAATAGGCTATGTTACAACTATGCAGTACTGATGCATACCGAAAGATCACAGGCCGACCTATTGAGTCATCACGAGCTCACTAAAACTAACACTGGATCAACCTAAACTTATTATTCCTAATTATTTCACGTTAGGTGTTCACTAAAAACAGATTTCTTGATATTCCCACGGGAATGGGATCTATGAGATAATACCGCTTCGCAGAGCTAATGCACTTTGTTACACTCTTGAGACTTTTATGTTTATAAACCGACGAAAGGAAAGGAGGTTCCCAATTCGATACTTATATATATATATATATATATATATATATATATTTCATATCCTGGGAAAATTGAAGGAACTCTTCAAATTGTATAGCTTGGCTTGGCTTTTTGGCTACTAGTGCGGTATAATATACTATGATAGTATAGTACGAGTTTGTTACGTGGCGATAAATAACTAAAAAGTAAGAAATAAATTTAAAAAAAAATAGAACCGACTCAAAACGCACTAAAAAGTAAAAAATATATGTCATTTAGTTGCTTTAATTTACTTACTTAAGCATATCTAGGAGTCGGTGCCAGCCAAGATTTCTACTTTAAACAAACTGCTTTACTACGTTAAATAAATGTTCCATAAGCTTGCTGGCACCGACTTGATAGATAGATATGCTTAAGTAAATTAAAGCAACAAAATGACACAGTTATTTTTTACTTTTTAGTCGGTTTTATTATTTTTTTTTAATTTTATACAATTGAATTTTGTCTTACGCGCTAAGTTATATAAATAATAAAAATGAAAATATGAAAACCCCGAATTATTATATTTAGATTTCAATTTACGCAATATTTGAATTTAGCTTACAAATGCTTATCTAAAATGATTTTTGTATTTTATTTTATTATCATTGTTTACTGAAAGGTAAATTCATAAGGCTACAGTCACAGCAACGAGATTTTAAAACCATATCTATGAAATATTCAGTATATTATATTTCCGAATTTTTTTCTATAGAAATATCAGTTAATATTAGTAAGAATTAGACAGAGGCAAGAGCGAGATATGGCTAATATAGTAAATAATTTATTTATGTTGCTATTTTCTGCGGAAAGCCATATGCTAATTTGACAAAATCAATATGGCAAATTAAAAAAATTGAATCACATTACTTTCTGAGAGATATCGCGGGTTGCAACTTTGCGACATACGAAATATAAGATATATCGATATAAGATATAAATCGATATCACGAGCCTTGGAGCAGCAGCCTAAGACATTGAAAACATTGTCAAGAGCAAAAAACTGTAATATTGTTGTATTTGTTATTACATAGTATATCTGCTATCTGACAGATCTATCTACATGACACTGAGTGACGAGATGATGCGTTATCTAACGCACTCTCCACACTGAGTATCCTACACGCGGAGGAAACGCGCTGAGCTCAAGCAGTGTAAAATTGCATCAAAATTTATTTCGCCTGTTAAAGAGTTATTAAGTAGTAGTAGTAGTAGTAGTTGTAAGAGTAAGAGAGACAAAAAGACACGTAGACAGACAGACTCATATAGCAGAATAACGTATAACATCCTTCTTTTTATGTCGGGGGTGGAAAATATTTATTTTAAGCAGCCTTAATAGTCCAATTACAAGATATCATGTCTGAATAAGGTATGATGAGAACCCATCATTCAAAAACACCTATGTTTATATTTTAGAAGTTTATTAAGTGTTATATGGAGTTTAAAACCACCACACATTTTCAGTATCCGCCAAGCAGTATTGCTGAGTTACAGTTTTAGGGGCGTAATTACAGGCACATAAAGTATTCACCTAATCGATGGATAAAGGGTGGTACTTTTAAGAACGTGGTAACTGTGGGACATCTGCTTGGTTCTTCATTTATTATAACTATTAAAAACGAATAAAGGGTAAAACGTAAGCCTGATGTCACTGAGATCCATAGAATAGCCATCAAATTACTTAAAAAAAACGTAGCGCTTATGGCAGTCGTGTATGTATGCTCTTACGTTTCATGAACACGTAATTATAGATGTTCATTGAACATCTGCATCGCTTCAAAAGGGGAGGTTACGATCATACCTAATGATGCTCATACAATACCTACGTTGATTGCGTAGCTTACAGGAATCGTCGTATTATTGTTTCATTGATAATCGTGATCATTTGTAATATATCATTTATTTACAGTGCTAAGTAATGATAATTATTAGTAGATCTCTGCATGATAGAGTTCTTTCAAGGAGGCAGGTAGGTCATACTGACTTGAGGCATATTTTTGAATGTAGTGTATTCAAGTGTATATGGTAACATTTATTTATTTATTTATCATTAACACAAAAAAGGGTTAACAATTTTCTTAAGTTCAAGAACATTGCCGCTTAGTTCTTGTGTGAAGGGTTTGAATAACACGACACGCGAGGCTTTACACCTGACATGGTTTTTTCTTCTACCTCGGACGCGTTCTATCACAAATAGCTCTACTACTGCTACTAAAGACTACTGAATCATAATCATTATAAGCTATTGGTTTTCCATTGCTGGACATAGGCCTGCAGGGACTGTCAAACACCACGATCTAGAGCCGCAGGCATCAAGCGGTTCCCTTAAACCGTTTGATGTTATCAGTAATCATACCTAGTACTATACCAGGGTATTTAGTATAGAGTTAACTAAGACAACGCTTTCCGGTGCGGGGCGACATTACATATAAATAAATAAATAAATATTAAAGGACAATTACACGCATCGCTATATAGCCCCAAAGTAAGCTTAGGTAGCTTGTGTTATGGGTACTATGATAACTGATGAATATTTTTATATATATTATACATAAATACTTATACTATATAGATAAACACCCAGACACTGGAAAAAATTATGCTCATCACACAAACATTTTTCAGATGTGGGAATCGAACCCACAGCCTAGGACGCAGAAGCAGGGTCACTACCCACTGCGCCACTCGGCCGTCATTGAACCTTTCATTCATTCTCACTTCAGTACAAGTAGCGGCACGAAACTCTAGCGCTGACCGTTATTGCGCAGAAGTAAAAATTTAGGTATCATGGGGGAGGAATGAAGGGCGGGCGTGCGTAGCGGTGATTGGCTCCCCAGTCGCTTTCCGTCCCCCGCACCGAAACGACGCACCACGGACTTCCAATGTACAGTCTCGCTCTGAGTTGTATTGTTATTATTGTTAATTTTCAGTTGGTTTGTTAAATATATTATTTTTATTATTATTTGTTAAATATATTATATATTTTGTTGATTTTTAAGTTTGTTTGTGAATTTAAAGGGAATAATATGCCTAGAAGAAATACCGTTTTGCGACACCAGGCACGGAAAATGGTGTATGACGTGCATTGTTTTTTAAAAAAGGAATCCATTGAATTTATTGATTTTTTAAAACAAATTAAAAGTAAGATTGATGAAGCTACAAATACTTTACTCAATTTTTCGGATAGCAACATTAGAAATTTAAGCCAAATAAAACAAACTGCAGAAGTTATTAAGGCAGAAAATGTGAAATTAAATGAAATAATCAGTGATTTAGGGAAAATTCAAAAAAGGACAGCAGAGTCTACACATACGTCAATTGCAACGGTAAGGAACATTTGCACTCAAGCCAATAATTCCGATTTGATCACAGTGTTTAGAACACCTGGTAAAAAACGTTCCAGAACCAAACCGGTCACAAATATCGATAATTTCGATCAAGGAGTAATAAAAAGGTGCATTCATAACTTTCGCCAGATAAATAATGAACTTCCCACCGTTAGAAAGTTGAAAAAAAGCTAGAGGAAGACATAAATTTCAAAGGCTCAGAACGTAGTCTTCGAAGAATAATTAAGAATTTGGGGTTTCGGTGGAAAAATACCGAAAACAACCGGAAAGTGTTGATTGAGACTTCAAATATACGTTTCCAACGTATCGAATATTTACGTAAAATAAAGCAATATCGCCAAGAGGGAAGGCCTATTGTTTATACCGACGAATCTTACGTAGATTCTTCGCACTCGTCTTTAAAAGCCTGGACCGATGGTACCACTAAGGGCCTCAAAAAACCTATTTCGAAAGGACAGCGAGTTGTTATTGTTCACGCAGGGTCTGAAACTGGGTTTATACCCAATGCATTGTTAATTTTTAAAGCAGGTACAAAATCCGGTGACTACAAAGACAATATGAATTTCGAGAACTATGAAAAATGGCTCAGAACTCAGTTAATGCCTAATCTATCACCAAATTCCGTCGTAGTAGTGGACAACGCGGCCTATCATAATAAACAGTGGGATCTTGCACCAACCTCTAATACTAAGAAAGCTGATATGCAGGCTTGGCTTACTGAAAAAGGCATACAGTACGAGAAAACACAATTGAAACCTCAATTATATAATTTAATAAAGGCAAATAAAGGAAAATTTAAAACATTTTGTATTGACCGAATCCTAGCTGAAAAAGGCCATCAAGTGCTGAGACTACCACCATATCACCCAGATCTAAATCCTATCGAAATGGCATGGTCCGATATAAAACAATATGTGGGCAGCAAAAATGTGAAATGGAGTATCACTAAATGTACAGAGCTAATTCAAGAAAAAGTTTTACTGATGGGTGAATGTGATTGGCAAAAGCTATGCAAAAAAGTGAAGGATATAGAAGAGCAATACGCAAAAAGTGACCATGTCGTGGATTTGGTAACAGAAGAGTTCATTATTCGTATTGATGGAGATAGTTCGGAGGAAAGCCTTGGTGAGTCTGATGACGAAGACGCTGCTAGTGCCAACGACAGTAGCAGCTCCGAGGCCAGACCCTCAACAAGCAAAAGACCCTGTGTTTCCATTAAAGGCGTGTTACCATTGCCTGATTCAGATTAGACTAGTCTTATATCTAAAATAAAAATTTACAATATAATAATGTTAAACGCGCGCACACACACACATACACACACATACACACACACACACACACACACACACACACACACACACACACACACACACACACACACACTAAAACGATGTCGTAACATGATTTGGCTATTAATTAGGTAATTAAAGTAAATATTGTATTGCGTACGCATTGCGTACGCGACGGTACCGATGCGCAGCCATCCCTACTACGTTTCGTTCAGCGCTAGACTTACATGCCGCTAGTTATACCTACTATTGAATATTAGCCTGCAGACAATCTGTCAACGATGCTTCAAAGTATAAAGTTATAGTTGATATGTATGTCGTTTAATATCGCTTCGGATTGCAGTACTAATCCTTTATCTTACTAAATACACATTGATAGGTAATCGTTTTAAAATGATTAATTAGGTGCATAATTATCTCTTTTCATATATACATTGTGTAGTAGGTAAGTTTTAATTAATGAAATGATGAAAAAAATATAATTTTATCTTTTAGACACTTCAGCTTATTTGAGAAACATTACTGCAGCAGATGCCGTGATTTGTTTTGCGTGAATTTAGTACTTTTTTTTATCGACTACAAGTTGGCCCTTGACTGCTATCACACCTGATGTTAAGTGATGATGCAATCTAAGATGGAAGCGGGCTAACTTGTTAGGAGTGGGACGAAAATCCACACCCGTTTCGGTTTCTACACGACATCGTACCGGAACGCTGAATCGCTTGGTGATACGTCTTTGTCGGTAGGGTGGTAACTAGTCACGGAGAAAGCCAGCCAGACCAAGACAAATTTAAAAAAATCTCAATCTGCCCCGCCGGGAATCGAACCCAGGACCTCCGTCTTATAAATCCACCTCGCATACCACTGCGCCACGGAGGTCGTCAAAATAATTCCATAATTCCATAATTATAAATTCCATTTCCATAATTCCGCGAGACCGTACCATTTGTTACATGGAAACCCCACTTGCATTTTTATTCTATTTGTTATTTTTAGTTACTTTTTCTTTAGAGGCAGTAGAAATACATTGTGAAAAATTACATAAATATGAAAAATTTAACAGCCTACTTATTACAGTCTAGACACAAACATGGTGACCGACAGACAGCAGTGTAAGTATAGGTATAGGGTTTTTACTCTTTGTGTACGGAACCCTAAAACGTCCGCAATGGCCTATGTTATATCTATGTTTAAGTATACATATAGGTTGATAGATACCTATTCTAACTTAGAAAGTAGGTAAGTAGTTTTTTAATAATTATTTGAAGTTTTTGTTGGAAAGTTGCGGAAAGTACTCGCGAATTATGTCGCGAGCATCTGTTGCTTTAATATAATTGTATCGATAATTCATTAACATTGTCGCACATCACTAAATGTCAAACATAACGCAATGTGTCGTCATCCGTAGTGGCATTCCCTGACCTCTCATTACTCAGCGTACGCACTGACACCGACGTCACATTACTATGTTTTGGCATCGTGACCCATATTTTTGACATGATGTTTTGTTTAATTAAGGTATTGGTCCAGACCATGGCTACAATATGTCCCTATTGAAGCCGATGCAAAACGGTTGCAAAACGAATGTAATAGAAATTACAAATCACCGATGACATTTAGTCGTATTAGAGTTAGACTGACAGTCGAACTGAAGGTATCCATCGTGGTCTAATACTACTCGATTGACAATATTTTCGTAGGGTGTTTTTTTTAAGAATTGACATACAGATTGCCAGGTCCAAAGTCGGTTTTTCTTCCCTGACTTTCGAGCAATGGTGCTTAGCGAAAGAAATAAATGTAGCGGCAAAAATATAAAATTAGTGGACGAGTTCTTTTACAAAGAGCTTTTACTATTGTTTGTCGATAATTTTTTCCTCATATTAGACGGAAGAATTAGTTGGCGCACTTGATGTTAAGTAAAAAGTCTACAATAGACCAGATAAGTGAATTCAAAATTCTTTTATTTCAAGTAGGTAGGCTTACTTTACAAGCACTTTTGAAACGAAAGCTTATTTGTTTGTAATCACTCTACCACCGGTTGTTCTGCCCTGCACCTGTCCAGCTGAGGTATAACTGTAAGGCCGGGCGCCCATTGTGATTTTTTGTCACGGTAACATTTTGTTGCCGTCACCCTCGGTCACCATCACGGCGCCCACTGTAGGTAAATGTCACCGGGTGACAAAGTGAGCTTATTTGAATTCTAGATCGATTTCAATTAGGTTACTGTAATATGTTCTCTCAGAATACACGAAAATAAATTAAACGAAAAAGACGCTAAAGGGTGCATGCTATATGTACACTGAAAGATTACTAAAATATATTTTTTTATTCTGAATTAAACTGAACACTTTAAACTTATGGTTTATTGTAGGCAAGGGTTTATTGTATTACATAAGAAGCGAAAAAAAAATTTAAGTAATTAATGGCGCACCCAAAAAAACTGAAAATTATAAATTTCCATACAATAATTTGTTTCCTTTATGTATACAAATTACTTTTAGTCTGCTTAAAAATATGAATAATTTTATAACATTTTGAGGCATCTCCTTTCAAACAAAAAGTGATTAATTTTTATGTGTAATTAGACGTATAATCGGAACTTTCAGCAGCCCAATGGCGAAAAGTCGCCCAGTGAGCGCACTCGCATAGCGATGCATAAGTCGAGTGACAGTCACGTCGCCAGCAGACGAAACTATTTGTCACCGTATTGTCACGTCACCTTAGTGAGCGCACTCTCTAATATCTTTATTGCACTCGATTAGGTGAACTTAAAGTCACGGCGACAAAAAGTCACAGTGGGCGCCCGGCCTAAGCCTCATGTGCATGTCATTATGTTTAAGAGTAATTACTTCTCATAACCACATCTCCAATGATCTTGTGAAATGATATCTTGTTACAGTGTGCAATAACCTGTTCGTAACCTGTCCGTTGGTTGCTTAGCAACAATGTTGTGTGAAGTAACACTATAGTAGGTGCATGTAATTAATTAGATACATCTATAATAATAATTCATCACCATTCTCAGCCTATTACCAGCCCACTACAGGGTTGAACCTCCTTTCTTGTAGGAGCATGGTCGGTCTATGCTCCGTATCCCCTATACGGAGCATAGACCGACCATGCTGCTTTAATGTAAGTTGGTGGGCTGAGGGTGATAAGGTTTCATTCTACGATCATTATTAGATGCTGATGATAGTGACCGGGACCGACGGCTTAACATGCTCTGAAGCACGGTGATGTAATACCACCAACTTTGGGCACTTTCCGACTCTGGGCTTGGCACGTACTGAAAAGTTCATAGAAGAATGAAACCAAGAACCTTGCGATTGAAGCCACATTGGCTAAACGCTAGAGTTAGTTAGATGTTTGGGTGTCGGATTGAAACGCTTTCTAAAGTTTAGTTGGTTCATTTTATTAAAAGAATGAACATAAATAAAACCCGGTACCTATGCAAAAGCGGATGAGTGTTATCTCCGTTCCTATCTTTCGTAAACAATAATATTGTCAGTTTTTCAAGAATTATTCATATCATTTTCGTCGCTTCGATAGCTATACTATACTATAGCTATAGTAGGTAATACTCTACAATAATATATGGACGATACATATGTTATATATCTCTACTATATAACATTATAGTTTGTCTAACGTATAGGTTGAATTAACATAGAATTCTTTAAAGAAGTGTTTGTTTTAACATAGAATTGTCAAAATTCCGCGTAAAAAGTTTAACGAAATTTTATTACACATCTAAATAAATAATTACCAGTTTTTTACGTCTTTTCGTCATTTTGTTTCCAAAAACAATCGGTATCTGCTGAGTGACGTCAAACCGTGTTTGTGTTCAGTTATGAGAACTGACATGTTGACACTATTAAAAATGGTTGATTCTCGAAAATAAACTGATAAAAGCGTATTTTAAAAGCTTTTGTTTAATTTGCCCTTTCATAATCATTGTCAGCCTGTTGTTAAGATCTCACATGTATCAAGGATCACGCCTCCCTTCACATAGGAGACGATGTGGAGCTTCCACGATGCTGCCCAATATGGGCTGGCGAGATGAGGGTGATATTTTTACGGTTGTGAAAGTCGCTCTCAGATGTTACTGATAATAACCGTTACCGACGGCTTGACGTGCTTGGGAGTGATTCTTGGAAGAAGAAAAGCTCAATTGCATATCATGGTCCGACTCAGGACTCGAAGCCGTAGCTTGCGAGTTCAAAGCCGACTACAGACAGCAACAGGATGCTTAATGTTCTGTCTTTTCCGTTGCTTTACGTACCGTTACACATTGACCCTTGACTGAAATCACACCTGATGGTAGGTGATGATGTAATTTAAGATGGAAGCGGACTGACTTGTTAGGAATAGGGTAAATTCAACAATTTCGGTTTCTGCAGGAACGTTAAATTGCTTGGCGGCATGTCTTTGCAGACAGGGTTGTAATTAGCCACGGCCGAAGCCTCCCACCAGCCAGACGTGATGTCGCATTGAAAGTGACATCTTGGGCTCAATCATAGACACTACAAATGTACATCGTGTCAATGTTTTGACATGCCGAGTCCAAATAACCTAGATATACGGAATAGATAATAGTATTCTAGGAACAACTTCAAAACAAGGCGACATTATTTCTTAGGGTTTTCCTGTTATTACGAAGAAGCTGTGCCTAGAGGTTTTACTTAGTAGATATCGTTGGAATATCGAGAAATATGTTCTTAGTGGGCATCTTCCAGTGAATAGTTTTGTAGATGACTCCATAAGGTCAGTGGTATTTTGTTTCATATCTATAAAATTATGTAGATTATGTTTTCATTTACTAGCTGCAGCTTTACCTGCAGGGATTCTTGTTCTCGTCGGAATATCGAGATAATTAGTAACCGTTTTGCTATTCAGACTAGATTAAAATAATCTATCTCTCAACAAAGTACTGGTAAAGTATGTGTTCTGGTCTGAAAAGCATGGTTGCTGATGTAGTTCTAGGCACATAAGGTTGACGCCTCAGGTTTTATTACGTATAGGCTAGCGCGAACTATTTAATTTTTTCAGAATTTTTCAATCGTACTTCCCTGGACGAAATCTTATAGAAGGAATTCTAGCAGGAACTACTAAACTACTTGTAAAAATTAATAAGCAAAACAAATAAAAAAATGCAGTTTAATGAATCACAATCAAGTATCAAGTATGAATACGTCATTGAGTATTTATCCATATACATCTATACGAAGTCATGTATGTATGTATATAAATAGTTTCTTTGTTTACGCAGTTTATAGTAAATAAGATATTATTGTCTATTAGTGTTTGCTGTCAGCGGTCGATAATGTTGATTTAACTGATAACATCTCATGACGACCTTCCGTTTTATTACGTAAAGTGCATAGAGAAGAATTTATATCAGCAAACAAAGAACTGAATTAATAAAGGAAAGGTGAAGTAATTGTTAATGCCTCGTCAGTCGAGTGGTTATTTGTGGCTTCGGATTGCGAGGTTTTGGGTTCGAGTCCTGGACTATGCTCTGAAATACTGAGGCTTTTTGCTTTAAAGCAATTCAGATTAAAGATTCTCATGCCACAGCTGGTGGTGTTAGTTAAACGTTATCACTTTATGTCCGCCGGTCTATTGAGCAGCGTGGTGGGTCAACGCTCCATCGTTAATATCCCCTCTATTATGAGAAGAGAGGTCTGGCGTTTAACATAAGCCGTCAAAATTGACTGATAATGATACAACTGTCTTCGTTGTTGTGGTTAGTATGTGCCATCGGATCTAGAATAATGTTCTAGTTTCGAGTCCTATGTCCTATTTAATATTGAGCTTTTTTTGTTTAGGACTATTTAATATTGAGCTTTTCTTGTTTAGGACTATTTAGTATTGAGCTTTTTTTGTTTAGGACTATTTAATATTGAACTTTTTGTTTAGGACTATTTAATATTGAGCTTTTTGTTTAGGACTATTTAATATTGAGCTTTTTGTTTAGGACTATTTAATATTGAGCTTTTTGTTTAGGACTATTTAATATTGAGCTTTTTTGTTTAGGACTATTTGATATTCAGCTTTTCTAATTCAAAGAAGTTCTCAGCTTGTGTTTTGAGTAAGTGTTGTTAAATCTCCGTATCTAAGAAAGCTTGTTAAGCCTGCCGTCCCGGTCATTATTATTAACATCAGATAGTGGTTCTTAAATACGGTACATAGGCAATTTTCATCAGCCTAAGCCCGCCAACCTTAAGTAGGTACATAGATCTAAGCAACATATAAGGAGAGGGTCCTTTAGAGAGGAAGTTCTATAAAACAGGTTGATAATGATGATGATGAATCCTAACTATTAATGTATGTGTCGAAAGAGGAATTACCTTTTGGACGCAGGTAGACTGGAATCAGAGACACTGAGAGAGTAACTCCGAACGTGGCTGAGAGAATAACTCCGAACAGAGCCCGAGACTTGTGACACGGGTGTAGGTTTAAAAGAGATCTCTTAGTGACGCGCGTCAACACTCACCTCCTCTGTTCAAGTTATTCTCTTTGCCCAGCCAAATTTGCCGAAAGAGGGTAGGACATTGTGAATAAATTAGGCCTTTGTAATTATAACTCAAGCTGAGAGTAATAATTAATTCATTTGCACAAATTAGTTATCAGAGTTGTCTAGGTTAAGCGATAAGCAAAGTACAACGTCTGCACCGCGCCACGCCAGAGCCTAGACTGCCAACTAGTTGTAGACCCGCTCCTTTTATACAACTTAGAATGACTCAAGTAGTGGGGTGAGTGGGAGTATCGAACGATGCGCAGCCGCAAGAGGGCGTAGCTGGTGCACGTGCAGTTCACAGACTTCTTTCTAGTCGTGTACGATGACGCAGGCGCCGTCATATGCAAATTGCAATGTTTCAGTTATATTTAATTTTGTGGTTCAGCAACCAATGAGGTTATCGCTATTAAGAAAACATCTCAATGATACACAATGTCACATCCACCGCCCCTGACAACAAGATAAGCGAGCGAAGTAACATGACGCGATGTTACCCCCAGTGGTGTGACACGATAACCTAGGGAAGATATCTTAAAGCATATTGCATATGACAACCATGAAAACAATATATGCAGACCACAAAATATGGCTAGATGCTCCAGTGGTGTACACGATAACCTGGGAGGAGAGAGTTCGTTGACCCGATAACTCCTATTAGCCTCCGCTTGACACTAACAAGCTACGTCTTTAGCAATTTTTGGTTAGTTAAAATATTTAAAAAAAAGTCGTATCCACCGCCCCTGACGACAAGATAAGCAACAAAAGCAACACGACGCGACTACCCCCCATTGGTGAGACATGATAACCTAGGGGTAGACAGTTCGTTGACTCTATAATCTTTGTTGGTCTCCACTAGGTATTGGTACGCTAAGGTTTTTATAGTAATAATTTACAGACCAAAGACACTGCACATGCCCACCTGAAGCAAGTGGTAAGTGGAAAACTGTTGCTCATAAAAAATAGCAACACTGCAGGGCATGCACCTCCTACAAAGTACCTTGCTGTTTCCATCAACCTAAGCCTCATGTGCCTATAATTACAGCGGCAACAATGCTAACATTGACAGCAGAAATAAGCACACAAAAAGCTCTATTACATCTACAAAACATATCTTGGTTCGGGAACATATCCTATACAATGTCCGTATGCTATGACAACAAGATAAGCGAACAAAGCAACTCGAAGCATTGTTACGCCCAGTCGCTCGATAGTAGGTGGTAAATAGTTCTTTGACGCCCCAACAACAAGATAAGCATGCAAGCAAATATAATGCGATGTTACCCCCAATGGTGTACAGCGATAACCGGGGGTAGACAGTTCGATGACCTCGTTCGGTCTCTTTCGTTTCTTCCGTTCTCTTCAATCCCATCAGTTTTTACGGTCGGTACTCTTTATATTGCCTCAGTTAGAATATCCTAGATTTCTCATTTTAAAAAAAACATCTATTACTAAACAAAGTTGTGAATAGCGTCACAGTCGGAAATACAGGAAATTAATTACAGAACACGTAAAAAGTGCAAGTATCTAACAATATAGGCAGACAATACCTAATCTATCTGCGCAGAATACTAGGGAACTAACGAGGTCGAACATCTTCTCTTCCGAAACGTCACACTTTGATGACTAAGTCTTTCCCCTTTTCAACCACGACACCAAGAAGATGCATTTCAAAAAAAATATTATGGACGTAGTTTAAGTTCATGAACTATATACAGATTTACACGTCAGTGACGGAATATTGAATTTGTCGGATTATATAGTACCTACCTTAGATTAGTATGAAAATTGGGGTTTTAACAAAAAAAGTTTGTATTTAAAAAATAAAGCTATGAAGAACCTATCTGCATAAATAACACCCCACTGCTAGGAATGCTATATTACAAGTAAACACTACACTGATAATTGATTTATTACCCTAGTTCGTAGTCATATCTAAGTTAGGTTCACTACTGTACATACACATAAGTTGTTTTTGTTGTAGCACGCGCATGCTATCTCTTGCTGTATTACTCGTATCAGTATTGGACTGTTGTCAAGTTAATAGTATAATTAATAGCTAATTAAAACAACGCCTCCCTGCGACACGTCTAGTGTCCATTCCTAATAGAGGGGTCGACCAACCAAATCCATGTCCATGAGGTTACCATTCCAGCACCTTGGGACTATAGCCCATCAGCCCTTCGAACCATGTACCCGCGCATTGTTTCTACAGCTTTGCGAATTGTTGGTAATTTGTTTCTTCTACAGATTTCTTCATTTCTGATTTAGTCACGCAAATATACTCTGAATATTGCTCTCTCGATTGCCCACTGATCCAGTCTGAACCTTCGTCTGAGATTTACGGTACGTACGAGTAAATATTGAAGTATAAAGATGATGAAACATATATAAATATTGTGACAGCACCGAACATACGAGTTTGTAAAAATAAAACAAAGCTTAACTGTTTAAAGTTAGTTTATTTATCATCGTGCGAGTAGATATATTAATCTCAATATCATGGAAACGTTCATTTATTTTTAAAAAAATCTACTCAAATAGTCTACTCTACTTTTATTTTCAAGTCTAGTGTAGAAAAAAAAGTTATAAGGTTTGTTCGCAGTTACTTTATAATTTGAATCCTATTTGAAATTTGAATTCAGGATATCATTCTTACCTTAATATTTTCGCTGGCAATGGGAAGGTCCTGATTTTTGTAAAACTTAGTCGTGGATTCACCTTGCCGAGCAATACAGGAGACGCCCTTAGACGTTAAGAAGTTTCGACACCAACAGTCTTCGACTATAGATCTTGGGCATCACGCTTTTGCCTTAACGTCACGGTATCGATGTTATAAACCCATTAGAACAAATGCACATTGCCCAGGAGGGGGCGGAAATATATTATGTTGACATTACAGAGTATCCAGATATCCAAGCTTATTATTTGTAGAGTAAATAAGAACGCTTCGAAGTTTAATATGTCAAGCTTCATGACCTCATAGATTATTTTTAGGGTAGTGCAGCTACCGGCTACCCCTACCTGCTAGTCAGAAACCAAAAACCTACCCTGACTGTACAGAAAAAATAATAGTTTAAAAAAACTAAAAACACGCTTTTTATAGAAACCCAAACTAAAAAATAGAAAATAAATTTTAATAAATTTAAATTAAGAATAGTGTTAAAAAAATCATTAACTATAAATTAATAATAGTGTAAATAAAAAAAAATTATTTTATTTAAAAAAAAGCGTGGGGTGCATGGTGTCAATATAGTTATAAATATTTTATTGACAGATATGAGTAGAGTGATTATCATTTTGATAATATCTTAAAAAGCACCCCACGCTTTTTTTTAAATAAAATATTTTTTTTTATTTACACTATTATTAATTTATAGTTAATGATTTTTTTAACACTATTCTTAATTTAAATTTATTAAAATTTATTTTCTATTTTTTAGTTTGGGTTTCTATAAAAAGCGTGTTTTTAGTTTTTTTAAACTATTATTTATTTTTTACTTTTTAGTTTGGTTTATTTATAATTTTTATTTATTCTTTTAGCGTGATTTTTTGGAACTTACGCATCAGCCTATTTTGGCCTAGACACGTGGGATTATTGAATCCCTCCTTATTTTGACTATTTACACTCTCATTACCTCTATAGCGGTTGTGGCCGACTTACAATCTGTACCCGCATTTGCCTGTGCCCCACCCTTAGCACAGTGACCAAGGAAACCACAGAAACCTGGCCAGAGTACAGTCGGCACGGGAGCGAGCCTTGGAAGTCGCAGAAAAACTGCGACTGCCAGGGCTCGAACCCACGCCTGAGCGACTGTTGTACGGGCAGTTAAGCACTTAAACCGCTCGGCCACACAGTCGCTAGTAATTTATTTATTAGTGAGAATAAAATAATTATTTATAAATATTATAAATACGGGGAATCAGAGTTCAATTTCGGAGAGGGAGCCTGAGAAACGGCTACCAGAACCAAGGAAGGCCGCAGGCGCGCAGATTACCCACGGAGAGTTACATACTGACATACTGACAAACTGACATACAAGTGAAGCTAATAATGCAACCAATGCCTATAACATTTGGAACAGTTCTTAAAATTTTCCCAGGATATCATCATCAGATCCTAACATGATGACAATGGGACCACCTTGGAAGTATGCCCTTTCTTATAAATAAAGTTTGAAGAGTTTCCTCGAGTTTTCGTAGATCTCATCATCAGATCATGACTTAGTTAACATTAAACCAACTGGAATCTTTCAAACTTCTCATTGAGACATATTAATCGAGCCCAATCACAAGGTAGCTACTGTAAACCGTTAAAGAGCTCCCTCAGCTGTCCTTCTTCTTCATCGCCAGACCCTCAATGACAGTCACAGCCCATCTAGATGTAAAGTTCTCATTGAGACAAATTAATCGAGCCCAAACACAAGGTAGTTACTGTAAACCGTTAAAGAGCTCCCTCAGCTGTCCTTCGTCTTCATCGCCAGACCCTTGATGACAGTCACAGCCCATTTAGATGTAAAGTTCTCATTGAGACAAATTAATCGAGCCCAAACACAAGGTAGTTACTGTAAACCGTTAAAGAGCTCCCTCAGCTGTCCTTCGTCTTCATCGCCAGACCCTTGATGACAGTCACAGCCCATCTAAATGTAAAGTTCTCATTGAGACAAATTAATTGAGCCCAAACACAAGGTAGCTACTGTAAACCGTTAAAGAGCTCCCTTAACTGTACTTTGTCTTCATCACCAGACCCTCAATGACAGTCACAGCCCATTTAAATGTAAAGTTCTTATCAAAACAAATTAATCGAGCCCAAACACAAGGTAAATACAGTAAATCGTCAAGGAATTCTCTTATATGTAGATCGGCTCCATCATCAGATCGACTCCAGACCTTCATCGAATTGTAATGCTTTTAAATACTTATCGGAAAAACTAACAAACGTACTTGTTGTCCCTACAATTTTTGAAAGTTCCCCTCGGTTTCTCCAGGATCCCATCATCAGATCCTGGTTTCCTTGTCATGGTACCACCACCGGACTATCTACTTTCCAACAAAAAAAGAATTATCAAAATCGGTTCAAAAACGACGAAGTTATGCGCGAACACACATACAAGTTACATACTGACATACTGACAAACTGACAAACTGACATACAAGTGAAGCTAATAAAAAGCGTGTAAAAATAATGAAATTCCTTTGAATAATGGCCCAAAAAAGAATGAAATTCTCAATCTTACGATACAGTAAACAAAGAAACAACTAAAACAGACACACCCACCTTTATTTAACCTTATAATCTCACAAAATGGAGTAGATAAATTTATTATGACTCAAGTAGTGGGGTGAGTGGGAGTATCGAACGATGCGCAGCCGCAAGAGGGCGTAGCTGGTGCACGTGCAGTTCACAGACTTCTTTCTAGTCGTGTACGATGACGCAGGCGCCGTCATATGCAAATTGCAATGTTTCAGTTATATTTAATTTTGTGGTTCAGCAACCAATGAGGTTATCGCTATTAAGAAAACATCTCAATGATACACAATGTCACATCCACCGCCCCTGACAACAAGATAAGCGAGCGAAGTAACATGACGCGATGTTACCCCCAGTGGTGTGACACGATAACCTAGGGAAGATATCTTAAAGCATATTGCATATGACAACCATGAAAACAATATATGCAGACCACAAAATATGGCTAGATGCTCCAGTGGTGTACACGATAACCTGGGAGGAGAGAGTTCGTTGACCCGATAACTCCTATTAGCCTCCGCTTGACACTAACAAGCTACGTCTTTAGCAATTTTTGGTTAGTTAAAATATTTAAAAAAAAGTCGTATCCACCGCCCCTGACGACAAGATAAGCAACAAAAGCAACACGACGCGACTACCCCCCATTGGTGAGACATGATAACCTAGGGGTAGACAGTTCGTTGACTCTATAATCTTTGTTGGTCTCCACTAGGTATTGGTACGCTAAGGTTTTTATAGTAATAATTTACAGACCAAAGACACTGCACATGCCCACCTGAAGCAAGTGGTAAGTGGAAAACTGTTGCTCATAAAAAATAGCAACACTGCAGGGCATGCACCTCCTACAAAGTACCTTGCTGTTTCCATCAACCTAAGCCTCATGTGCCTATAATTACAGCGGCAACAATGCTAACATTGACAGCAGAAATAAGCACACAAAAAGCTCTATTACATCTACAAAACATATCTTGGTTCGGGAACATATCCTATACAATGTCCGTATGCTATGACAACAAGATAAGCGAACAAAGCAACTCGAAGCATTGTTACGCCCAGTCGCTCGATAGTAGGTGGTAAATAGTTCTTTGACGCCCCAACAACAAGATAAGCATGCAAGCAAATATAATGCGATGTTACCCCCAATGGTGTACAGCGATAACCGGGGGTAGACAGTTCGATGACCTCGTTCGGTCTCTTTCGTTTCTTCCGTTCTCTTCAATCCCATCAGTTTTTACGGTCGGTACTCTTTATATTGCCTCAGTTAGAATATCCTAGATTTCTCATTTTAAAAAAAACATCTATTACTAAACAAAGTTGTGAATAGCGTCACAGTCGGAAATACAGGAAATTAATTACAGAACACGTAAAAAGTGCAAGTATCTAACAATATAGGCAGACAATACCTAATCTATCTGCGCAGAATACTAGGGAACTAACGAGGTCGAACATCTTCTCTTCCGAAACGTCACACTTTGATGACTAAGTCTTTCCCCTTTTCAACCACGACACCAAGAAGATGCATTTCAAAAAAAATATTATGGACGTAGTTTAAGTTCATGAACTATATACAGATTTACACGTCAGTGACGGAATATTGAATTTGTCGGATTATATAGTACCTACCTTAGATTAGTATGAAAATTGGGGTTTTAACAAAAAAAGTTTGTATTTAAAAAATAAAGCTATGAAGAACCTATCTGCATAAATAACACCCCACTGCTAGGAATGCTATATTACAAGTAAACACTACACTGATAATTGATTTATTACCCTAGTTCGTAGTCATATCTAAGTTAGGTTCACTACTGTACATACACATAAGTTGTTTTTGTTGTAGCACGCGCATGCTATCTCTTGCTGTATTACTCGTATCAGTATTGGACTGTTGTCAAGTTAATAGTATAATTAATAGCTAATTAAAACAACGCCTCCCTGCGACACGTCTAGTGTCCATTCCTAATAGAGGGGTCGACCAACCAAATCCATGTCCATGAGGTTACCATTCCAGCACCTTGGGACTATAGCCCATCAGCCCTTCGAACCATGTACCCGCGCATTGTTTCTACAGCTTTGCGAATTGTTGGTAATTTGTTTCTTCTACAGATTTCTTCATTTCTGATTTAGTCACGCAAATATACTCTGAATATTGCTCTCTCGATTGCCCACTGATCCAGTCTGAACCTTCGTCTGAGATTTACGGTACGTACGAGTAAATATTGAAGTATAAAGATGATGAAACATATATAAATATTGTGACAGCACCGAACATACGAGTTTGTAAAAATAAAACAAAGCTTAACTGTTTAAAGTTAGTTTATTTATCATCGTGCGAGTAGATATATTAATCTCAATATCATGGAAACGTTCATTTATTTTTAAAAAAATCTACTCAAATAGTCTACTCTACTTTTATTTTCAAGTCTAGTGTAGAAAAAAAAGTTATAAGGTTTGTTCGCAGTTACTTTATAATTTGAATCCTATTTGAAATTTGAATTCAGGATATCATTCTTACCTTAATATTTTCGCTGGCAATGGGAAGGTCCTGATTTTTGTAAAACTTAGTCGTGGATTCACCTTGCCGAGCAATACAGGAGACGCCCTTAGACGTTAAGAAGTTTCGACACCAACAGTCTTCGACTATAGATCTTGGGCATCACGCTTTTGCCTTAACGTCACGGTATCGATGTTATAAACCCATTAGAACAAATGCACATTGCCCAGGAGGGGGCGGAAATATATTATGTTGACATTACAGAGTATCCAGATATCCAAGCTTATTATTTGTAGAGTAAATAAGAACGCTTCGAAGTTTAATATGTCAAGCTTCATGACCTCATAGATTATTTTTAGGGTAGTGCAGCTACCGGCTACCCCTACCTGCTAGTCAGAAACCAAAAACCTACCCTGACTGTACAGAAAAAATAATAGTTTAAAAAAACTAAAAACACGCTTTTTATAGAAACCCAAACTAAAAAATAGAAAATAAATTTTAATAAATTTAAATTAAGAATAGTGTTAAAAAAATCATTAACTATAAATTAATAATAGTGTAAATAAAAAAAAATTATTTTATTTAAAAAAAAGCGTGGGGTGCATGGTGTCAATATAGTTATAAATATTTTATTGACAGATATGAGTAGAGTGATTATCATTTTGATAATATCTTAAAAAGCACCCCACGCTTTTTTTTAAATAAAATATTTTTTTTTATTTACACTATTATTAATTTATAGTTAATGATTTTTTTAACACTATTCTTAATTTAAATTTATTAAAATTTATTTTCTATTTTTTAGTTTGGGTTTCTATAAAAAGCGTGTTTTTAGTTTTTTTAAACTATTATTTATTTTTTACTTTTTAGTTTGGTTTATTTATAATTTTTATTTATTCTTTTAGCGTGATTTTTTGGAACTTACGCATCAGCCTATTTTGGCCTAGACACGTGGGATTATTGAATCCCTCCTTATTTTGACTATTTACACTCTCATTACCTCTATAGCGGTTGTGGCCGACTTACAATCTGTACCCGCATTTGCCTGTGCCCCACCCTTAGCACAGTGACCAAGGAAACCACAGAAACCTGGCCAGAGTACAGTCGGCACGGGAGCGAGCCTTGGAAGTCGCAGAAAAACTGCGACTGCCAGGGCTCGAACCCACGCCTGAGCGACTGTTGTACGGGCAGTTAAGCACTTAAACCGCTCGGCCACACAGTCGCTAGTAATTTATTTATTAGTGAGAATAAAATAATTATTTATAAATATTATAAATACGGGGAATCAGAGTTCAATTTCGGAGAGGGAGCCTGAGAAACGGCTACCAGAACCAAGGAAGGCCGCAGGCGCGCAGATTACCCACGGAGAGTTACATACTGACATACTGACAAACTGACATACAAGTGAAGCTAATAATGCAACCAATGCCTATAACATTTGGAACAGTTCTTAAAATTTTCCCAGGATATCATCATCAGATCCTAACATGATGACAATGGGACCACCTTGGAAGTATGCCCTTTCTTATAAATAAAGTTTGAAGAGTTTCCTCGAGTTTTCGTAGATCTCATCATCAGATCATGACTTAGTTAACATTAAACCAACTGGAATCTTTCAAACTTCTCATTGAGACATATTAATCGAGCCCAATCACAAGGTAGCTACTGTAAACCGTTAAAGAGCTCCCTCAGCTGTCCTTCTTCTTCATCGCCAGACCCTCAATGACAGTCACAGCCCATCTAGATGTAAAGTTCTCATTGAGACAAATTAATCGAGCCCAAACACAAGGTAGTTACTGTAAACCGTTAAAGAGCTCCCTCAGCTGTCCTTCGTCTTCATCGCCAGACCCTTGATGACAGTCACAGCCCATTTAGATGTAAAGTTCTCATTGAGACAAATTAATCGAGCCCAAACACAAGGTAGTTACTGTAAACCGTTAAAGAGCTCCCTCAGCTGTCCTTCGTCTTCATCGCCAGACCCTTGATGACAGTCACAGCCCATCTAAATGTAAAGTTCTCATTGAGACAAATTAATTGAGCCCAAACACAAGGTAGCTACTGTAAACCGTTAAAGAGCTCCCTTAACTGTACTTTGTCTTCATCACCAGACCCTCAATGACAGTCACAGCCCATTTAAATGTAAAGTTCTTATCAAAACAAATTAATCGAGCCCAAACACAAGGTAAATACAGTAAATCGTCAAGGAATTCTCTTATATGTAGATCGGCTCCATCATCAGATCGACTCCAGACCTTCATCGAATTGTAATGCTTTTAAATACTTATCGGAAAAACTAACAAACGTACTTGTTGTCCCTACAATTTTTGAAAGTTCCCCTCGGTTTCTCCAGGATCCCATCATCAGATCCTGGTTTCCTTGTCATGGTACCACCACCGGACTATCTACTTTCCAACAAAAAAAGAATTATCAAAATCGGTTCAAAAACGACGAAGTTATGCGCGAACACACATACAAGTTACATACTGACATACTGACAAACTGACAAACTGACATACAAGTGAAGCTAATAAAAAGCGTGTAAAAATAATGAAATTCCTTTGAATAATGGCCCAAAAAAGAATGAAATTCTCAATCTTACGATACAGTAAACAAAGAAACAACTAAAACAGACACACCCACCTTTATTTAACCTTATAATCTCACAAAATGGAGTAGATAAATTTATTATGACGTCACACCTCACATGACTTTTCGTCATCCGACTCGTGTCAACACGGGGTTATCTGTGCAGTCAATTTGTAATATAAACGTTTTAATTTGTTTGAAGTAGGTATAGTGAGCCGAAATTTAATTTTAGCCGTGTCATTCTAGAAAAAACTAAATAACTGCCCAATATAAATACTAGGTATCCGTCTCAAAACATTAAAGACCTGTTTATCTATTTACAAACAAAAATTATTGTTATGTTGCAGATATTTTTGTTACAAAATTGTGATGACATTGTTACATTAATCGACTTACTTAAAGAAACTTTAAGAATTATGTACAAGCTTAAGTTAAATTTAAATTATAATTAGCCAAATTGGCTAGATTTTAGTAAAAAATAACGGATTACATGCAAGGGGATATCTTGTCTACCTACCAACTTCCAAACTCCTGATACTTATTAAAAATAAATTCAGCCCGACCCAGGATTCGAACCCATTATTGCTTGGTGAACAGCAAGTCTACTTATGAACAGGCCAAGGAGGCTGTATACCTGAAAAGATGACTTGACTTGTTTTGAAAAATATATTAGTCCTAATTTTGAAACCTGACCAATATTCATCGTCGTAAAGACTAACGTACGACATACTCTAATCTGAGATCGAACCCTGACCTCTTTGTTTTGAGTTCGTTTAATGTAGAGCTATTAACGCTCAAATGATTTATTTCAATATCAGCATTAGTATTTGCCCTAGATCACGTGACCTGAGTAACCAGATGGCGCTGTGCTGATAGGCAGTCATCCACCCCTGTCCTCAGCCAAAGTCCAGCTCTGGTCATTCAGTTCTGACACAATCTGGGTCGAGTGATAAATGGCATGTATATACCTATCTACTTACACCCTCCCACTGTACTTCAACTGTTTTACGTCAATAGTCATACGTCAATAATTCAAATTCATTTGTTTCTGTTTGAAACTTGTTAATATTTATTTCAAGCTTTTGATAAGTCGATCAAGGTCTAGTGACTCTACTACCGGTTCGGAAGGCAGATCCTGCCATGAGGAACCGGGAATAAACTCAGCTCATTGTTTTATGGACAAAGTTATCCCGTCTTGTGTGAATAAAAGATGATGGCCTCCAAAGGAATCTTTGTCGTCAATAAAGTCAGTAAAAGTAACACGTTTATTGTCCAAAACTTCCTTTAGAATTAACTTATAAAATAATCATAGTTACTTAACGCTACAAATGGTTTATGAAGACGAACTTTTGCTATTGTTTTTGCCGTCAAGAAGCTTTTCGGACTGGAGCTTTTGCTTAGACTGACACAGAAATTATATTTTTTAATCTGCTTTCCGTACCGGTGGTAGAATCATCACGCTCTTACAGAATATATTAATTCAATTTTTTTGTATAAAAGTAATAGCCTACTTGAATAATACGAATTTGAATTCAAATACCTACATTTAATTTTTTCAAAGCACTTACGATTCTCAGGTAATAATAACGTCTAATAGTGACGGTTACAGACATAAACATTATGACCTCGCCCTTCCACACTGAACCCGTGTGGTGGGTCCATTAAATCCCATCTAAATTGATATCTTTATTTATATATAGATATTTTCACAAAAAATGTTGAATGATGTATTATATTCAAGCACTATATTACGTTAAAACGATTATTCTATGGCAATAGTTATGTGTATTAGAAACTAATAAACTTTCCATATAGTAGAAACATCATAATAGGGTCGTCATAATAGGGTACTTGACTAAATAAAATTTCTGATGTTTTAAATTGATTGAAAAGCTAGATTTATTAACAAATAAAATTATGAAACAACTAACTAAATTGATCATATAATATAAAAATATATGGTTTTAATTATTAATAATTAGGCAGAGACGGCTTTACCTACAGTGACGTGCTGTCATACCAAAGATATTATTTAAAATGAACTTTTAATAAGTAACACCTGCCAATATATCAAAAAGCACTAGTCTGCTAATCACACGTTATGTAGTATAACAGTAAGAATATCATGTAGGCAGGCTTAGGAAGCTAGGCGGCGTGTTTTGTCAGTTAATTAAATGCCAAGATAAGGAAGCTGTCATAAAGATCATCATTAACCTCTGAGTGCACTGCATTACCACTAACGACTTCGCGGACTTCTTCCATCGCGTATTGGAGTCAAGGAATACTGCATTGTCCCTTACCTACATCATCATTGTCAGAATCTGTTCTTTCGTTGAGTTTCTTGTCCATTGTCAGGTCCCTCCTTTCCTTTCCAGGCAGAACTTTCCTTCCGAACCGGTGGTAGTCTCAACTATAACAAGTCTATCATGACTATAAGCGTACTTGCAATAAACGATTTTAAATTTGAATTGTTAAACTTTTGTAGAGGAATAGATATTGCATAGCCTAATAACAGGGAAGTGCTCGTATACTATTGGGGTGAAATTGCGTGCGATAGTTTGGACTTTTTTCTCTACACGAGTTGGCTCTTCGTGCGCATCTTCGTCCTACAGGCTTCCTTCGTTTTAGGCGACGGGCTATGGATGTATGCCCACCATGTTGCTACAATGCGGGTCGGTCTCTGACATATTGTATTAGTATTTAAAAATATATTTTAAATGAATACCTAATTAATAAGATTGAAAATTTTAGTAGCACATGCCAAAAGAAGAATCTACGTGAAGAGGAGCTGATTTATCCATCATAAAAAAACACCTCTTAGACTACAAATTGACGATGCACGAAAATTTTCCTATAATCGATTTCAAATGTGGACCATACCGTTACCAATCCTTGGATCTAAACATAGAATCTATTAATATATTAAAATGACTCAACCCAAAAGCTTTTAAGCAAAAAAACTGTCCAAAAAAGTTCAATTTAAAATGGTTTAAGAGCTATGAGGAAACGAAAATAATGAATTTGTACAAAAACACAAATTAATACCAATTCGATATTGGTTCGGTGGACTGACCTATTGATAATGGATATTATTTCCTTATTAAAGACACGCTTAATATATATTAGAGGTGTGAAGCGTGGTGGTTCAAAGCTCTACATCCTATATGTGCAAGGCGGACTAAGAACATTTCCAGCTTTAACCCACATGAAAAAAAGAAGGTAGGTATGTTTTCATAAAAACCTTTGATGCGGTTTTCAGTAAAGTACTTGTAAATGTCACAATAGATTTTGTGGCATTTAGGAAACTTAAGGTTCTCAGTTTGAAAGAAAAACAGGGTCAAACATTTTCATCATAAGCCCGCTAATCAGCATTGAAGTCGCTTAGTGGTTCTAAGCTCCAAATTCCCTCTGCTGCAAGAATATAAACTTACTATCCTAAATCGTCGTTGTACCTGCGTGGTATGTCGCCTTCTCTTTTTACAAAAGAGGTCTGACCCTGGCCATTGAAACTGGCTGCTAATGATGATGAGAAAATAAAATATTTGTGCTAGTGAGAAAGTAAGACGGTGTTTGAAGGGCATATAAATATACAAAAGCAATTAGCTAGAAAGGAAACCCTTTTAAGAAAATGAACACGAATTTTATGGAGTTTACTTTTCACTTAGAAGGTCGGCGGTGCATTCAGACAGCCCTTTCTCTTTGATTGTTGACTTTACTTCTTACTTCCGAAAGCTTCGTGTTATTTTCGAAGTGTGAAAACATCTTTAGACCATCTTGCTAGGATAAGTATATAGGAAGCCTAGCGTTAAGTCCTTTTAAGTTAATCGTCATAGTAATTAAATCAACTACCAATGCCTCATGGCAACTGCCCAGTTGGTCTTCCTCATTTTTTCCCAAGCAGTGTTGGTTCCCTCTCTTAAAATTAGAGAGGTTAAAAATTAGGCTGACAATGATGCAGATGATGATTTTAAGACCACAGAAGAACTAAGATATAAATGTCTCGTTTCTTAGAAATCTACGCTAGGTTATCGGAAAGGAGATCATATATACATACTTAGTATAATTTTATTATAAGTTCATAGTACTTAACCCTCGAGACAGGCCATCGACTAAAGGATAAACATAAGGATAGATAAGATACTTCAAGATCAACCTTGTGATAAACGATAACTAATGCTGCATATGTGTTATCGATTTAAGATAGATATAGACATGCCATTAGGTGATTGTTATGTAAGAACTTAGGTGTCATTTGTCCTATCCTAAAATATAAAGAGCTAGAATTTGTTTCCTTTCGCCTTTTGGCTTCTCTCGTATATGGACAGTAAATTATTGACCATAATTTATTATAATTAACAACTCAATTACCCTCGAATTGATCTGGAAGAAAGTTACTGTAAGCTCTTTGCTTTACTTGTGAAAACGTATAATATGCAAAATAGATAAGTTGAACAAGATCAACATTATAAAATCAAAATGAAAATATTTTGATTTTACAATGTTGATCGTTTTTTCGTTAAATTAATACAAGGTAGGTAGTGTATAACATATACATATATAAATACTTTTGAGACCTCAAGTCTGGCAGTGCGTAGTGACTACCACCAGCTCGAACAACAGTCATGTGCTGAGAAGAGTCAACTCAACAGTTGCCCTTTTTAAAAAATCATATATTGTTATAGTTTACAATAATCATTATTTTCAATTACAATTTTTTAAATCATTTTTGTGTCTGGCTGGTATTGTAAGCTTATTTAATGGCTTCCAATCATCTTTGTCATTAATATTTGCAACAGGTGGATCCCAAATCGTTACTAAAACCAATTCGATTAAACAGCAATGTCTAAAGTCATTGTTTACTCAACAATTGCGATGTTGTTGTCGCTTGTAATTGTTGAATGGATTTTCCGGACTCAAAGTTTAATTGAATGATTCATTGAGTTATATAATTTATACGAAAACAGTGATGTAATTGACTCAGATGCATAACAAATACATATTTATTGTATACTTTGTTACACGTGAAGATCTAGGGCGTAATTGCCGTTGCATTACAATCGAAATGTATGCTTTACGTACGAGCATATGCGTAGTCAGTTTGGGATTGCTATTGTATCACGTCGGGGTCACCAACTGTAATTATAGGGATTCTAACGTCTGGGTAACAATCCTAAGCCATCAACTGTAACCATGTGTAGGGCACTCGGTTTAGTCTTGCGGCAAAAGAACGGTATTTACACAAGTGAGTATTCCAAACAAATCACTCTTCAGTGTTTATTTTCTCTCTGCAAACGTCCTGTGTTCCGTTCTGTTCATTGCTCTTCCACGAGGGGCAGGCGATCGGCGGCGTGAGAGCCTTACGTGACGTGACAAGATGGCGTGGCACTGTAGCGTGTAGTAAGTATTAGGTAGGTGAAGGTAAGTATAGATAAGTATTAAATATTAACACCTACAAGTTAAAGTTTATTTGAATTTAATACTTAAGTTTGTATTTTTAAACCGACTTCAAAAAAAGGAGGTTATCAATTCGACCCGTATGTATGTAATATTTCCAAAATGTTATTTATGTTAGTCTATATCAGCGTCTGAACAAATGTGCCAAGTTTCAAAAGGGTATGTATATAAGTAATTCTTTTTTTGTTGTACTAGGTATTGTTCAACTTAGGGTACACTGCAAGTTTCATCAAAATCGGTCCAGTAGTTTTTGAGATAGGAATGTTTTTATGCATAACCACGCATTGACGCTTTAGTGTGTAAAGTCAGTGCCACCTGAAGCTTTCTACTTTAAAGACGATACCTGATTCACACAAAGTGCTTTGCTACTTTGTTGAATAAACTTGAATGGCACCGAGTTTATAGATATGGTTAAGTAAATTAAAGTAACTAAATGACGCATTTATTTTTTAATTTTCAATGCGTTTTCAAGTCGGTTTAATTTTTTATTAAATTTTTTTTTGTTAATATAAAAAGTATAGGACGGATTTTGTTAAAAAGGTATAATAGAAAGTTGGTTTGTTATTCTGAAATAACTCATCTTCGTCTAAAACATTTTCGTGCAACAATAAAACCAAATACTCAACTCTATGTTAGCGTACAGCGTTGTGCGTTTCTTCGTCCAAGTCAATTTGACTTTTAGATTTCATAAGCTTCTTATCCCCTCTCCTATAAGAACAGCCGCCTGACCCCTGAGAAACTAAAATCATTAGGTAAGCTATTTAAATCTATAGGATTCCAATTTATACACCCAAAGGTCGTACAGCAAGCTATTAAGCTAAGCATCACATTAACCATCAATTTGTGTTAATACGCGCATCTACATGTAGGCCAATACCACGGTACGCGGTAATGCGAGGCTAATTTTAGCTGGCGACGTCGCAACAGGCAAGAAGTGCGTAATTGCAGATTATTATGAGTATGGGTCGTGTCGGGATGCGATGTAGCGGGCCGACCGGTCGGTGGCATGCGCTGGCGCCACTGCCTAGGGTCGACGCTGAGGAAAACTTTAAAATATCTATTTTCTGTTAGGGGAAATCTTTTTAGATTTGAAAACGAATTAATTCTTAAGTATAGAAAACGCGACAAAAGAAATATGACTTGAAGTTGATTATGTGACAGGAACGGAAGTCTTCTTCAACGTTTACAGTGCTTGTAAATGCATTGCATAGCATCCGAATGCTTTACAATAAACTAAGAGCGTTGGTGGGTTTTCGGTACGGGTTGTGTTTTGAACCTGTCTAACCTGCTTAAAGTCCTTGACCTATCCTAAACTGTTCTAGCAGGATCCTACCAGAATTGAGTGGGACAATAACTTGGGCAGAGAAGGTGCATCTTAACCGGTCACAAAGGGTAGCCTTATGTCTACATCTTCTGACTTTTTTTCTGAGTTATTCTGCCACACAATGGACCCGACACCCGCATATGGAATGCTAAGCTAAGTTTCATATTGTTTGATACAAAAATATATTTAAAAAATATAAAAATAACCTGCTCCTCCGCTTGTGGTTTTTAAGTTATCTGGCAACCGGCGATCAGGGTCTCGAGAGTACGAAAACTCCTTACTGCCTTCAATTCTTCTATTATTACTATTATTGCATTTGTTTAATGTGACATCCCTACACATCTCCGTGCATCATTAGCGGGTGGAATGCAATAGAAATAGAACATCCAGTTTATGGTGCACCACCCTCCCCTACTGGGACGCGCCCCGCATACTGATGAATGAACTGCTATTACTGACGAGGTCTGTTCATATACACCGTGGACTTCACCATCATCATCATTATAAGTCTCTTTTAACTTTTTATATTCATTACAAGTTAGCCCTTGACTGCAAGCACATCTGATGGTAAGTAATGGCGCAATCCAAGATGCACCTAACTAAGTAACCTGTTAGGAGTTTAATGAAATCCAGCCCCCTTTCTTTTCACGACATCGTTGGCAGTACGTTTTTGCCAGCCTATTCTCGGTCCATGGCAGGGCCAAGCCTCCTTCGTTGTAGAAGAGGGAATATTGAGCGTGTTGTCACAACGTTGCTCCAGGGCGAGTTGGCGAGCTTAGGGTGATAATCTTTAGTGTATTAATGTCTCTATCAGATGCTGATGATTGTGACAGATACCGATGGCTAAGGTGTTCTCCGCGGTACGGGGTGTAACATAATTAACTTTGATGACCCCGGGAGAATTTACTGATTTTTTTCAAAAAAAAAAGCTCAGTTTATGTTTCAATTCTAGGTCTTCGTAATCGAACCCAAAATAGTCATCACTAGACCCACGAGGTAGTCATCAGGAAGGGCCTGGTGTCTGTTTTGTAGGCAAGTCCCTTGAGCTCTGACGGCATTCTGTATTCGCATAAAACTCCTATTAAGCCTACCTTCACTGAAATAAAAGCTTTCCCGTCAATGTGAAGAAGACACACTATTGGCGCGGTAAACGGGAAATCTATTTTCTCAGTATTATATTTAGTTACCGGTCATCTCAATGCTGACCCGTCATTATTATTGCGTTTAGAGGTCGATTATGTTGTACGACTAATTAATTGTTTAAATGGTCCTGAATACAGTAGAATCTTTTAATGTCAAGCCTCGATAAATCAAGTAAATGTACGAAATACGTTTCTATTACGAAAATACAAATAAAACTATATAGTACATGTATGTATGTACATAGTAATACTTTTACAAAGTATTTGTAAAACTGAATCATACCACTGAATGTACACGTTTACATTCATTAGACTTGACTAGAACTGCAGCTAGTTCTAGGAAAGGGCAACCCAATTATGCCCTTGGTTGGTTCCTACATCGGTGCCGCAAGTCTCGGACTTTTTTCGGCGTTTTACTCTCTGATAGTACTCGTGGTGGACTCGTCAGCCACACGGTGCATCCAAAGAATGCTAAGATATTCGGCTCATATTAGTAATGGATACTTATTATTTTACCAACGAACCTCAAAAGGCTTAAAAGTATATGTAACTCCAAATTGCACAGCAAGTAATTTTGTAAAAATAACAACACATTATGTAGTTTTGCAAAAGTGAAAAAAACACCAAGTTGATAGAGTAAGTTGTTGTTTGAGAGACAGTGCAACATTTCATTTCGTTTCGACAGCGTAACGTAACGTCTGACGTAACGATTATAATTGCGGCCTTCGGTCAACGAGAGGGTAATGCAAGAAGCGTTGTTTGATATACTGTATCTATATCATATAACGGAATATATCAATATATCTGAGCTACTTACGTAAGTTTTTGAGCAAAGTTACAAGTGCAATATAAAGTTTTATGCTTGTTATTCTTTAGGAACGTCGATATTGTATATGTAAATTAACGTTACCATAATTTATTGAATAAAACAAATTATTTAGTAATTTCCTTAATTTCATATTCATACTGAAATGACCCAATCATCAAATTTGAGTGGTACTTAACCCGGCGTCATTGTGGCTACTAAACGGAACTTGGTCGTTGTGGCCGGGTATATTTTACCCATGTACATTACTGTACACTGAATCAAGTTCATGTCAATACTCATTTTCTACATTAAAGAAATAAGTAATTATAATAAATTATTTATAATAAAATTGATGTATTACCAAACAAAAAGAAAATATTTTTTTATCTTGAGATCACTACATTAGAATATAGCTTGAAAAATGTATTAAAAAAACAAAAAATAACTCACTTTAACTTCTTTTTGCTCATCAGCGCTACATACTTATACCATATCACTGCCCTGACTTCGCTCTGAAATTTGGTCGATTTTACCTACGTCTTCTGAACTGTACTGTTCATTGTAACTGGTGCTAGCTTGTTCAAACACGGCTAGAAGTCGTGTTTGTTCTGTCTCATAAGACATGTTTAGTAAAACTGCCAAAAACAATATGCAACTTATCAATAAACAAAAAAAAACAAGCAGACTGTGTGTATAAACGTTACATGGCCATTGTGGCCGGGTATAACTTACCCGCACGATATATCTCCTTTTGGTGAAGAGGCTTTGGGAACATGGCGACCGAAGGCTCGTGCTCTTTTTTAAAAAAGTCATCAAGTGTATTACCAAAGAGCTGGCACGAAACGAATTCGTTTGCCAATTCATAGAGGAAATGTTACCATTATCTTAGGCACTTATCTCGTTACAATGGAGTAGAGGAGGTTTTACATTTAATTTAGTTATTAGCCTTACTTTGTTATATATATTTTGTTCATACTTTTCTTTAATTTAAGCGTTTGAGTGTTAATTATTTACCTATACAAATCAGAAAAGCAGCGCTGAGGCTTTTTTACTTTAATTGGGGTTTTTTTTTAATGGGGAGCACGTGGTATACATATTATACATTTTCAGTAGCTTTGAGCTCCAAAGGTTGCTTAAAAGTTATGAACTATTCTACAAACGTTTTTATTTGTGTTCCGTTACGTAATTGGTACACGAGGCGGAGTAGCAATGTTTTGAAAAGAAGAATTGCATGATTGACAATCAATTTTAATAATGCAACTGGTGACTTTCTAAACCATTAAAACAGCAAGCAATAACACTGGTGATATATTTTAAGACGCAAATTTAAAATTAAGGCTAGGATGGTCCCAAACACGCTTTGGTCAGAGAAGAGCCCACAACAAACTCAGCCAGGTATTTGCAGCATGAATAATCACCTTTCTAATGAGGAAAAGGCCTGGCTCTGGTAATAGGCTGATGATGATATGACGATGATGTCCGAGTTACTTGGCTCCGCTGTCGTGCGCCCGATGTGTAGTGATGCGTATCGTTACTGGACGAACAGTTCACTGCGACTCATTAACTTGGCAACGTCACACAACACGCATAAGGAAACTGATAATGGTACCATGTCAGAACATCACTCAGGTTACTTAAAGTTAGGTGAGATCGCAGTCAAAAATAATTTGTCAGTGAATAAAAAGAACAATTTTTTTTTTTCATTTTAAAATGTTAATTTCTGAATATTTATCTAACCTTTTAAACGAAAGAAATAACAACAAGAATAAGTGTATAATTGCAAATCTATCTCATTGCAAATATGACTGCCTCGATGGCCTAGTGGTTAACCTATTTGGCTTTGATCATGAGTTCCTAGGTTCGAATTCTGGGTCGTGAATTAAATTTACCTCTAAGAAATTTTACAGCAAAGTTGTAAGCCCGGAGTCGGGAAGATGTCGGTTTTTAATGCCTTTGTGACTTGGAGAGCACGTTAAGACGTCGGTCCCGGTTACTTATATCAACCTCTGGTAGTGACTCTGAGCCCGCCAATTCGCATTGGAGGGAGACTCCTACTCAGAGAGAAGGCTTGGCTCTGTTGTAGGCCATTAATAGACTGATAATGATATCAGAGTAACTTGGCTTCACTGCCGCGCGCCCAATGTGTAGTGATGCGTATCGTGACTGAATGAACTGTTCACCGCAACTCATTAACTTGGCCACGTCACTGCACGTACAAGGAAACCGTTCTATTACATTACCCGGTAATGATAAATTGGTCAAATTAAAATTAATAATTATATTATATTATAAGTATAGATTATCATTAAGTAATAAGTATTAATTTAAAATAAGCTATAAAGGTTTTTGTGTAGTTATTATAAAATTTTGAGTAGGTACAGTAAAAGAAAAAAGCGGAATCTTTGTACCTACGATATTTTTGTCTCTTAGGTCTGTGTGCACCAAGATTTTTACTTTACTAGTCACGACAACCTGTAAGCCGGTTAAATACGTAAGGTCGGTTAAAATAACCGCCCGGTTTACGTCCTTAACCGGCGTCGTGAACAGTAAATTTCACGTTTAGTTTATGTTAACCGTTGATTATGATAACCGAAATCTTGGTGCACACAGGCCTTAGTATGTCGAGACCTTTTTCTCCGAGAGCGCCAGGTAAAGTTGAAGTGAATGGAATTCTATTTTCTTCAACTATTCTTATTAGATATCTGATAGATTGATGTGGGTGTAGTATGCTTTAAAAGCATGTATTTTGTCATTTTATAAAAGCTGCATGTTTTTAAATCAAAAAACTCAAAACGCATTAAAAATTAAAAAATAAATGTGTCACTTAGTTGCTTTAATTTACTTAAGCATATCTATGAATTCGGTACCGGCAAGTTTAAGGAATATTTATTTAACGTAGTAAAGCAGTTTGTGGGTTACAGGTAATGTCCTTAAAGTACGGCACTTGTAGCCAAAACGCTACCGATACTTACACAAAAACCGAAATCGCTGCAAGTGTGCCTAAAAATTTGAAGAGTTCCTTCAACTTTCCCAGGATATCATCATCAGATTCTATCATCTAGATCATGATGACAATGAGACCATCTTGGAAGTGTGCCCTTTCTAATAAAAAGAATAAAGAATAATCAAAATCAGACAACTCTGTAAAAAGTTATGCGTGGTCATACATAAAAAAAAACAAATATACGTGTCGAATTGAGAACATCCTCCGTTTTTTTTCGTCGGTTAAAAAACTGTCAACTTTTATAAATTTGCGGTGCCCAGTCTTTTAGAGGGTCTCACTCTACTAAGCAGGCACCTACTGCGTTTATGGTTTAATTTATTTGACGAATAAACAAAAATAATGTGGGAAGATGTATGATTGGTACTATTATACATTTCTATCTTATCACTAGTTAGGAGGGTACGAGGGTATATGGTTGGTTTTCACTTAACTGAATCTTATTTCTATCTTCTCAAAAATAAGTTATATCTTTCTTACTTGATAGAAGTTATTTATTTTAAAATTTCAGAACTTACAAGTAAAAGCTTGAAACATGATTGCGACACTGTTCCTAGATCAAAACCAGTTTTCTGTCCACTTAGATCCAAAAACCACGTTTCCAAAACTCAGGCACCCTAACGCACTAGTAAAGTGACATCACAATTTACAAATATATCGATAAAAAACAAACCTGCACTGCTACATCGAGCAAATTGTCTTATCACTGTCACTGAACACGCGAAAGCTCAAATCACGGTGAGTTAACGAAAACGAAAGATAAAATTAACCGACCGTTCGCTGCTCGCATTCGAAACTCAACGGGTGTTACACAGCAAGTGAGAGTACTTAGTGTGGGGATAGGGATGCTCTGGTCTTATTTTTGATCGATAAAATAAAATTGTATTTGTCTTGAACTCTACCTTAAGTAGAAATAATCTATTCTCTCTCATAGACAGAGAGAGAGAGAGTGAGAGAGAGAGAGAGAGAGATACGAAAGCCTTTTTCCTCTTTTGTATTACATACTTGTATATGAGTAGTACACAATGAATAGCTGTTATTTCGAAGAGCTTAAATTCAAGAACTGCAAGGAAATATTTTTTCTCGGTTTGTTCACTAGTGCAGGTGAATTAAATAAGAACTAGGATAAACCCCAATGGCCAAAAACGATGTCGCTAATTTTGTATGGGACCAATCAAATTCGATATTTTCTTAAAATATTCGAATTGTTTATATTTATTAATTTTAAAAAATTTTCTCCACACAGTAAAAAATATAATGAAAACCTTAAATTCAAAATAATATCATTTTATGCATTTTCTCTACCGTAATCGCGTTTTTATTGCGTTACCCAATTCTCTTTCGTTTTGGCATTGAAATAAGAATAACTGTTCCGCTTTTACAAAAACACTCTTGCTCTGTTTACTAGTTTATTATGTTTTAATTGTTGGCAGTGACACGATGTTTTTAATGGCAAAACATTGGCACGATGTTTGAAATTGATTCATTAAAAATGTCTGCATCAAAATAGAAAATCAAGAAGGTTAAGATAATTCCGCATTCTAACAATCTTTAATACCTAGAATAAATCGTATAAATCTCGTAGAACATGAAATATAGTTACCAGAGACTTTTACAAAATTCTCTTTCAAATAGAAATTATCCCAAAGTGTGGGTAACTCTACAAAGACAATTTTTTATGATAGCTTTTTATGTTTTCATTATTATTTTCATTTGTTTGTATACACTAAGATAGGTATAGATTCCTTGTATCTAAGCTCTATTATTTTTTCAGTTGATTTACGGATGATAAGTTTACGCGATAACACTATAAAAAACATTCATGACTACAAGCTGAACGTGCCTCTCTATCGCTTGTGCGCTCAGGCTTATACCTGGGACGCGACAATGAGTCATGCTTTTTCGTATGGTACAGCGATCATAGATTTGTACGATTCGTCAAAAAAGTATATAACCCTGCTAAGCGTAGATAAGTTACACGGGCACATTGCAGTGAAAAATATAGATTAAAAAGAATAACTCAGTGCATGTAACACGGGCACATCACTAGCGGAACCGCGTTGCGGTTTGCGCAAGTGCAAGCGAGACTTTCGCTGCGCGCGCGCCGCGTCTGCACCCAGCTGTGCGGGTCACATTGCACTGCGGGTTTGCCGACGTAGAATAAAAGAGCCTTTTGTAAATTTCAACTAATCTATTACACAGGATACTGATAACAAGGCATAAAAGAGGTTTTTATTTTTATTTATTTAATAAAAATAAAAGCCTACTTGTAATAAATTATTATGATCATCATCATCATTATCAGCCGGTGGACGTCCACTGCTGGACTTGGGTCTTTTTTAGGGACTTCCAAACACAGCTGCGGTTTCCGGCGCGGGGTCGCCATTCTAGCACCTTCGGCTCCCAACGTCCATCAGCTGTTTGAACCGGGTGCCCCGCCCAGACAGGTTAAATCTTTTAGTAAGTGATACTACCACCGGTTGGAAAAGATTTTACTAAGAACGACCGCCATGATACTGAATTTGCTGTTTTTTCTTCAAAACAAATAAACTCATAAGTTAATTTTAAACAAAATATCACAATTACCCTGATGAAATTATGACTATTATATTATATTGGAAAATTATTTGCTGCTTGGGCCAGTGGTTATACCATCAACCTACATTGAAATACTGTGATGGATCAATGCACCATATCCCCTCTTTTATAGAGACGTTACTTTACACTGCACACATAAATGCGATAGTAATTTTATTTAATTAATAATCCACCAATACATCCCAATCAAAACAGACTTCCTGTTCCTACACTAGATGTATAGATAAATAAACACAAACTACAGTGCGCAAACAGTACATATTCGACCTTCGGTTTCAATGAATTTATGTTACAAATCTGACTGCACCTTTGCCTTATCGGGGTTACGACCCACTTGCAGGCTTGCGCTCGCTGCAACTCACTCACTCTACTACTCATTTTGACAGTTGCTTAGCAACAGTAAGTATTGGATTGAATGCCTTTTTTCTGATGAGATTTAATCCCTTGAGGTCTTTGGCCGGGCGTGTACGATTACATTCGTACCAAAAGACCACGCGTTCGCATCGAAAATGTAGAAAAAACGTATTGTTTTTTCTACATTTTCTTTTTTATTTACTTTAAATTATCTTTTGACTGCAGTAACATCTGATGGTACAAGATAATGCAATAAAATGGAAGTGGGCTAAATTGTTAGAAATAGGACAAAATCCACATCCATCTCAGTTTCTACACGACATCGCACCGAAACGTTAAATCTCTTGGTGGTCTTTGCCCGTAGAGTTGTATCTAGCTGCGGTCAAAACCAGCCAACAATCGAACCCTGACTCCGTCTTAAAAATGCATCACGCGCCGGGTGCCTTTAATACTACTACTAACTAATTAGAGAATTAGATAAAGGTCAGATAAACAAATAAAGGATCTTAAGGATATTGCAGCAAAGGCAGGATCCTTGATAATAGCTTACGATAATTGAATAACAAAATCAGTCAGTCATAACAAATTGGCTTACTACGTGACTACTACAGTCCTTAAACTGTTTTGACGGCGATATGCACAATTGCTTATAAGACGGAGGTCCGGGGTTTGATTTCATCTGGGCTGATTGAAATATTCATAATTGTCAGGTCTGCCTGGTGGAGGCTACGGTCGTGGCTAGCTTCCCTGCCGGCTAAGATGCACCGCCTGGCAAAAAGAGTTCTGGTACGATGTCGTGCCGAAAATGCAGTATGAATTCTTACCCCCAAACAAATTAACCAGCCTCCATCTTACACCGTCACTTACCATCAGGTGTCATTTACTTTTTAAATTATCGTTTTTTATATAAATGCAATTAATAATGAAACTAAAATTGCTCTCTTCTTTTGGACAGGCACAGCTAATTCGATATTAAAATATTATGACCTTTTAAATTAAGTTACCTTTAAGTATCTTAACAATATTGAAGCAAGTACTAGCTTAACTTTGAGTTAAACGCGAACAGATTGGAGAAACAGACATTGTTTTACAATGCCCTCGGTAGTGATGAAACTAACCTGCGGTAACGTTAAAAGAAAACTTCATATCAGAACACTTTCAGGTCTCATCCATAATTTTCTCAAAAAAGTGTGATGCCCACCAATCCGTACGTAATCCGTAAGGATTTTTACTAATGTCAGATGATAAAAAAGTTACAAGTTTTACTTTTTGCAAAAATGATAACTTAAATTTAAAGTCGAATGGATAAGCCGTTTTGGATCGTAATATCAAACATGATAAAAACAGGACTTTTATAATTGCAATTAAAATTAAAAGTCCTTAAATAACAGAAATATAAAAGTGATAACTTTCCAATAAACGGAATTTATTGCATTTATTATAAAAACATTTTGTTTAGTAGTCAATTATAATAAGTCTACAGTACTTGTATAAATATTTTGCGATTTAGCTTAAAACGATCATGATCACAGATTTCTAGTATTGATTAAAACAGGAAAAACCTGTGCTCATTTCTTTGCCCTAATAAGATAAGTACCTATTTTTATTATCTTTAGCATTAAGATAATAATTTCCAAAAACAAAGATAGCAGTATTACTAAACAATTTAAAGATTACACGACAATCATAAAGATTGAGATAATTTCTAGATACAAGTACTGCATCACGTACTGCTCTATCAAGATTAATCTGCAGACGTCATAAATAACGTTTATTTTATAGAGTTTGCTCATAAACTTTAAGAAAAAAAAACAAAAGTAGCTCCTTAAACCTTTTACAAAAGGACCGCTAAGAATAGCTGTAATCTCCTCTCTTCATCATCATTCTAACTGTCCACTATACAGGGATAGGCCTCAGTCTTTACAGCAGTGCTGAAGCCCTCAACGCCACTCCAATGCGGTTTGGCGGGCATAGAGTGAACGTAATCCACCAATTTCTTTACTCCAGGTTGAAATTGAAAAAATTTAGTCTAGCTATATAATATAATATTCATAGCTCGACCCAGGACTTGATATTACGAAGCTTAAATACGAGGCAGTTACAATTTCCACACCGTTACGTAGTCCATAGGTACCCCTTAGATGCTTGCAAAATGTATTGTTGGTCCCTCGTTCCTGATTCGCACTACGATGATACGGAATGACCTTCAAGGCAAAAGTGAATAGTCATTTTCTAGGCAAGCATGTTTGCCTGTTCTTGTCTTAATATATACACACTTATTATCAAGCAATAGCAAAGTCACTCATACTCATATCAGTTATCAACTTACGAGTTAATTTTTCTTTTACATGTTCTTTTGTTTTTTATTTTATAATTCTACGAGTATAATTTGTGTAATTACAAAGTTTATGTAAATAAAACAACGTTTTATGTAAGTTTTTAATTGCTTTTTCTTACATATGTATTATTTATTAATTAGTTGCCTATTCTTTTCATTGCTAAAGTTGCCTTAATGATCTCTGACATGGCTTAAATTGCTCTGAGTAACCCACCTAATATATTGACGGAAACTAATTTAATACTAATTTTTAACTATTGTATTGAGTAACTTTGTGTTACTCTTGACAATGTTAAACGTTATATGTGATTTTTAGAAATAATGTTAATGTCTTACAATAACTAAACTTAAAAAAATAAATTTGAATATCAAATTTATTTACATAATAATGTCATAATATATTATGACAATTACATCATACTTGAGCAAAATATTTTTTGCTTATAGTTTTATGGAATAAAACCTTATACACAAACACCTCCGAAAAACGTCGCAGGAACAGACCAGACATTGGTTTATTTCCGCCCCCATCTAATTAGTCATGTTGATTTTGTTAAGAGCAAATACGAGAGTAATCGGATAAAGACTCTTCAGTCCTTTTTTACTTCCTTTCATACCTTCATACCTCTCAAAATGAATCACTGACAATGATCGGTGGAAAAATAAACAAGGCGGTGGCTAGACAATCTCCGGCACAAATCCTTTTAGTACAAAAAATTCTATATAGATTTATGACTAGACGATGAACTTTAACGAATTGAATTCATTAACTTTCGTGAGATATCATTTTCATTTTCACTTCCTTATCATCGTCACCACGATACTCTCTGAGTATACCAACATTAAAGTAATCTTCAATCTCTTGAAGAGTTTTATCTTTAGTTTCTGGTAGCAGAAAACATAGAGTAACAAGCGCTAGACCCATGGCTGACCCAAAAACAGCAAAAGTACCATAAACGTTCACGCTTACAAGCAAGAATGGCGTCACTTGCATACCTATCATGAGAAACAATGACACTACAATACCAGATAAGGCCGAGCCTACGCCTCTATGTACTAATGGAAAGATTTCACCCAATAAAGCAAGTGGTATTGGAGTGCATCCCAAATTAGACAAAATAAAATAAACAGAAAATAGTAATATAGGCACCCAAGGTTTGTTGTTGGGGATTATTCCTATAGTCCCTAGATAAATGTACATACATACACATGCCAATATAAATAGAGCTGCAAATCCTGTAGAGAATAAAAGTGTTCGCCGTTTAATTATTTTAACTAACGCAGATGAACACAGAGCACTCATAGTAATGATTAAATCTAAACCTAATGTATAGTAAAATGAATCTGTGTTATTACCAGTCACTTCTTTAACTATTTGTAACGCATAGGCCGGGAAAAGATGTCTTCCACAAGCTTCTAGTAGTAGACCACAAAAAACCATAACGATCATAGGCTTTAAGAAGTCCCTTCTCCTAAAATTTTTGAAAAACACTAAAACCTTTTCTGAAACTGATGTAGATTTTGGGCCATCAAATCTTTCTTTTTGTGCACGAATAAGTTCATCCATTTCTCTTCTCGATTTAAGACTTGTACCTCTTAGCCAATAAAATGATTTTTCACTTGATTTAAACCTCTTTTTAGAAGCTAACCAAGCAGGACTTTCTGGCCACGTAAAGATTATTAACACAGCAGCAATATGTGGCACTAATGCCACAAGAGCAACATGTTTCCAAGGTAAGAAATGGCCAAAGATGTGTACCGTCATGTTCCCTAAACAAACGGCGGTCGTCTTAAGATTTAGAAACATGCCTCTGTTACTTGGACTTGTGTATTCACCAATAACGACTGCTCCTAACGCTAGGCAAGCTCCAGCTGTTAATCCACATAGGATCCTCCCGATCATCAGGACAGTGATATTGGAGGCTATAGCGATCAAAGTCCACCCGACGATTCCTGGTACGATAACGATGATGTGTGCTGTCTTCCTCCCGCACCAGTCCATCAAAAATGAGGATATCAGTAATGCTGGTATGCTGGAGATTCCTATGCAAGATGCTGGAACGAAAAAAGAAAAACATAAGACTTAGTAACTTTTGAACAGTAAAATAATTCTTTTTCTAAAAAGCATCTAGGTACAATTTGCCCTTAAAAATTTATTGCATTTCTGCGGAATGGTTTAACTTCTTGTTGTCTGTCTTTCTGTTCGCATTATTTACGTTCCCTTAAAACTCCAGAACGGTTTGGCCGATCCCCAATTTGATAACATATCCTAGTAGGAAAAAGTCTGAGGAGTGTTCTTAGCTATTTTTTTTTACATGACTGATAGGACCGAATGTTAGGATCCCGGAGAAATTGAGGGGAACTTTCAAAAGTTGTAGTTATACCTAGTACGTTTGTAAACTTTTCCGTTAAGTATTTTAAAGCAGTACAATTTAAAAAGTCTGGAGTCAATTTGATGATGGAGCCGAAATACTGATGTGGGAACTCTTCAACGATTTACTGGAGTTACAATGTGTTTGGGCTTGAATAATTTGTCTCGATGAGAACTTTACATTCAGATGGGCCGTAACTGTCATTAAGGGTCTGGTGATGAAGACGAAGGTCAGTTAAGGGAGCTTCTCAACGATTTACAGAAACTACCTCGTGATGGGGCTTGATTAACTTGTCTCGATAAGAACTTTACATTTAGATGGGTTGTGACTATTATTAGGGGTCTGGCGATGAAGAGGAAGGACAGCTGAGAGTGTTAACTGTTTACAGTTACATATCATAAACAGATGGACGGACGGGAGCCGAGCTAAAGACGGGAAACATTATTAAGCACAAAAGTAGTGACGCAAAACATAGCAGGCAGTTCCCGACTTCATGACATCGAAGTCGGTAGGGGCCAATTTATAGTACAGGGGTGTAATTTATAGTCGACGAATTGGACGCGTCGCTTCGTTTCCAGTCCGAGTTAAGCTTAAGAACAATAAAATTAGTTGTAGGAATAGTATGTAATCGTATGATGGTGAAAAAATAATATTGCGTCATACGGTTGTAAACAACCAAGCTAAGCACATTTTTTTATTAGATAAGCACCATGTTTCCTGCTCATAACAACAATTCAAAAATGGCATGCCGGAAAATATACATAAGTATGTAACACACTCCTTCCCCCTCAAAACAAATAACATGAGTCTATTATAATATTTATGTTTATTAGGGTCCCGTAACCAAATAGCAAAAAACGAAATCCTTATGGATTCGTCTCGTCTGTCTGTATTTATTTAGATAAAGAAATCATAGAAATATTTATTTCTTAAATCTACAGTGAAAACGTCTTTTTTTAACAAGGAAAATCGCTATCTATTAGTTGTAGGGGAGCTCGAACAGACTTGGAAGTAATTTCCTGATGAACATCTGGGAGAACATTTTAACGGATTACCATAAACGGCCCCGCCTCCATAAATATAAACAACTAATACTAGGTGGAAGTAATAAAAAACATGAAACTGGCGCAATAGCTTCCAAAAACCCCTCTTGACTATAGTGAACGCGACTTCATTTCATTTCGCTTTAATAGCGGGCAAGATGACACACACCAGAATGTGTTTATTTGTGTTTTATAAATATATTCTAAAGTGCAGATTTGACAGCAATAAAAATATTCATCAAACTTCCTGATAAGCGTAGGAAGTCGGTGCAGGTATGGTAATTTGAAACGCATAATATATCAATTCATAAAATAATATTATGATGTCTAGGAGTATTTTACGAACGTACTATGAGTATTTATTCGTTTAGATTAGTCATTTGTGAATTATGTTTTATTTTCTTTTTATGTTCCTTGTTTTGTACATCCTCACCGTCTGTTTAATTATTAGTAGTAATTTCTTATCTAGGCTGCTTGGAAGAAATCGCTTGTTAGCGATAAGGGCGCATATTGTGCATCTTTAAGTTCATATATCTAATTATTCTTAATTAATCTTTTCTGTTTGTGTGCAACAAAATATATTTGCATTTTATTTTTATTTCATCCCTTGCCACGGTGGACAGCACGTCAAGTTATCGGTCCCGGTGATTATCATTAAGATCTGAAGGTAAAGGTCAAAAGCATCATTCCAAGCCCGCTAATCCACATTAGAGCAGCGTGGTGGATCTCTATATTGCTACTTGTACAAGCAGGGACGCTCTGTAGTAGTCCCTTAAAATATTCTATGATATGACGATAATGATATGATGACATGACAATGTAGCGGACATAAGCTTGTAAACATGGTGGTACATACCCAACCAAGAAGCAGTGTGCAGATCAGCTTTAATCTTGGACTCCGGAGACTGCACGGCAGGCAGCAGGATGGACGGGAAGCTCAGCACCATGCCTTGACCGAGCATGTTCAGGAGTACGCCCATCACTGTCCATGTCTGTGCGGTAGATAGTAGAGTAGTAGTGCTGCTTATGAGAAATGGTTTGGGGTGGGAAATGGGGGGGTCATTATTGATGATGATGGTATGGATGGTCGTTGCTGATGATAATACGGACACATATTATACGTGACTGTTTCACCTGGTTAGCCTATGGGGTTTGAATAATGAATCTGGTTGTGGAATGATTTTGAGTTTCCTTTCTTCTGTGTTCTGTAAATTTTGTAGCTGGAGTCGGGAAGATGGTTGTGTTACGCCTCGGAAAGTACGTAAATGTTATGATATGATATCTGATAGTAAAGTTATAGTGAAGTCATAGTTAATGAATTAAATATTATCACCACAAGCCCGCCAACCCATTGGAGTAGCGTGGTGGGCCTACGCTTCATATCCTGTCTCCTACCAGGAGGAAGGCCTGGCTCTGTGTTACGATAATAGGTTGATTATGATGAACAGGTTGACATAAGAAATATAAACCATTTTAATAGACTAAATTATAATTAACTGTATTGATTAGACTAAATTATGTCGAACTTCGAATATTGATCACAATAGCTTTTCTATAATTATAAGGAAGTTTTACTGATAAGCATACTCGAATACAAGTTTATTGAAAACGGTGCCAAATTTTGAATATCATATTTACCGATCAGAAATTAATGTCACTGATAACAACAATACAAAATTATTTTTAAAATGATGTTACATTTTTAATTTACAAGTAAATGATATTGTATCTAACAGTTAATCACATATTATATACTCCTTTACCGCGAAAAATATATGCGACAAAGTTACTCAGTTGCGACAGAAAAATATCTACCCACATTTTACACCGAAACCCTCATCCTCAGATGTTGATGCTACAATGTATCAATCTATTCATCAATTTACTGATCAAGACAGACAAAGTAACTGATTTTCTTTTTCGTTCCGGGCTTTTCCGCACTTTTACTTACGCACACGTTAGCAGTTGTGCGTGAAAAGCCACTGGTGGCACATATGGTGCCGAAAAAACCACCATTTCATCCAAATATTAATGTCAAACGATTGAACTTGTTAATTTTACTAATCAAAAATGTCTTAAACTTGCAATTAGTTTTAAAACTTTGTGACTTATATCTGTATGTATGTATGTATGTATGTATGTATGTATGTATGTATGTATGTGTGTATGTATGTATGTATGTATGTATGTATGTATGTATGTATGTATGTGTGTATGTATGTATGTATGTTTGTATGTACGACTTCCAAAAATAGTGGTGATGTAGTTAATTTTTTGTTTGATTTGTCATCGATCTCAATGTTTTTCTAATTCAAATCTTCATTTATTTTCTATTTATATATACATACATATGTTATGAAGCTATGGAAAATATCTAAAATCACATACTTTTGGTTCTAGTGAAAATGCATGATTACTTGAATGTGGACACAAATGATTTAGAAAATGGCGTTATCACAGGAACTCTTATGACACGGGACTTGATGAGCGAAAAACAATGATCTTTTGTCACTTTTTCATAATTAAAAATGTTTTTTTAACTGCATTACAATTAATGTAATTTAATTCTACCGCGCCTAATTGCCTCAAGTAGTCTTGAGGCAATTATGCGCGGTGCAACTGTCTCATTTTTTTGCTCAAAGTATCAACCTGGCTATCCAACGAGGAAATGCAACCATATTCATGCCATCATTCCACGGGGGCAAGATTTGTATAGTTCCTTATTTTTGTAAGATATTTTACACAAACAAAAATACATCGAATTTTTAACAGTTTTTCACCAGAGATCACCAATTCACTGATAACCACTCACCTGTCTGAGTGCCGGTATCATTTTGAATGATTTACTGATTCATTGATGCTTGTAATTAATTCCAACACACTCTATCAACATTGCCACTCACACTGCTCGACTTTTGAGACACGATTAAGTTTTATTGTACAACGTTCGCGTTATTTTATCGTGGCAATAATTAATTTATGTGCTGTACTTTGAGTGACAAATTGTTTTTGTTATTTTGCATTTACCAGACGCCCGTGAATTCGTCCCCTATAAAAATAACTTACTGTAACGTACGGTCCTTTTTCAAAGAAAAATGAGCAAAGCAAGCTATCCGTAAAAGATAGATGTATGGAGCGGATTATATAGTTCTAATAAAGAGGTAGAGGTTAATCCTTCGACACATTTTGGTCAATTTGCACAAAAGCTTATCATACTATTTGGATGGATGTACTTTCCTTAGAAGTCTATGAAGTGAAAACAGCTTGAAAATCTATTTAATCCATAAGTTAATCGCGAACGACAGACAGACATAAGTGGCCAGAGTCTTTGTCTTACAAAATGTATTAAGTCAAGGTCAATAATAGAACGAGCAGAATTATATGCTAAGTAGAGCTTATACTAAGTAGATTAGATATACCATATTCATAGTAGAGAAAACTTAATGGAGTAATACTACGCAGGGCATGTAGGAGACAAGTTGAAGATACAATGTTTTGTTGGGTCGTTTACAGTAGTACTTAATCTTACTTCTAAGAAACTCGTGCCTTAGAAAGCACGTTAAGCTAACTGTCCCAGTCATCAACATGTGATAGTCGTCGCTATAGTATTTAAAAATTTTCACCAAACCACATTGGAGCTGCGGGGTGAGTCTATCCTTTCGCTTCCTCAGCTTTGAGGATCATGGCGACGACAAAACTTTCTTTATGGTGTTTTGTTATTTCTTTCTATTTGCAGCCGTGTGAATGGCATTTGAGATGGGCGCTTCTACTGCCTTCTTTGCTTGGTCCATCCATTGTCTCTCTCGTCATCATCATCGTCGAATCTCCTCCTTTCGATCTTGCCAGTGACCACAAGTTTTTCAATACCATCCGCGTTTTCCTGGCAATGTGACCGAAATACTCGACAGAAATCTGCAGACAGAGGTTGGAAATCCGCATCTTAACTTTTAATTTGTTTAGAATCGAGACATTTGTCCTGTGTTCGGTCCAAGAAATAAATACAAGGTGCACGATGATAAAAACTAATATCGGCGACAAGTGTTTAGTGTCTTACACATACGGTGCAACGACCAGACATCAAACTATTAAGTACTAAACCGATACATTTATTAATTTAAATGGTTCATTACTATCCAAGGCTAATTAATGTTTTAATTATTGAACAGAAGTTTATTAATGAACAAATATTTATTTTCCACGAAAACTGACAACTTTTGGTTTGTCAATTAGATAAAATCTATACTAATAATATAAAGAGGTAGTTTGTAAGTTTGAAAATAAAGATCTGTCGGGGCTAATCTTCGGAACTACCTACTGATCTGATTTTAAAAATACCAGTAGAATGCTACGTTATCGCTGAGTGTCATAAACTATATTTTATATTTGTATTGTATATATTACCCGAGATTGTGTCGCGCGAGTCGGACGGTAAAATTTATTAACTCAGCTTTAAGCGCGTGCGCTGCCTTAGCTATTGGATATAATTGAAAACAACTTTATGCATCTTAAAAAGTTCTACAAAAAAGTCCGCGATAGCATATATCTATCTTTTATATTTTGGCAGACATATAACTTTTTGTGTTTAAAAAAATCATTTAATTCATATGCTTACGTTTACGTCATTATTTATACAACTAAACTAAAGACCTTATCAAAATAAATTATTTAATAATCACAAGGATATTATAGAGATAAGATTTGCCCTATACAGTATGTTGATTAGTTATATAGTTTCAGAGATATTACAAAAATTCTAAAACACATAACACTGCCGCTATATCGTCCAAATTAAGTTGACCTCCTCCGTGTTATGTTATACGTATCTACTTAATAGGGGTCAACATTTTGGTACTGATATTTTTTGAGAATTCGATCTTTGATCTTTTCTTTATATGACCATATTTATATAATATACTAAAAAGTTTGTTCATTTGTTTAAACGGGCTAATCTGTAGATCTGCATGTCGGATTGTAAATTATTTTGTTTATTATGAAACCTAGACTCAAAAGTGAAATAGACTTTTTTTTTTATTTGACCTAGATGCAATCTAAGATGGAAGCGGGCTAACTTGTTAGGAGTAGGATGAAAATCCACACCCCTTTCGGTTTCTACACGACATCGTACCGGAATGCTAAATCGCTTGGACTATTATAAGACTATTTAATACAAGCTATACACATCAGCTTGCCATAAATATATATTGTTAATGTTAATGTACTGTAATATCGAACAATGTTTAACAAAAATGTAGATCTTTAGTACACGGCACGGGACGGAGGATATTGCTTTACAGGAAACTATAAAAAAATTAAGGGGGGTAGCGGGGAAAGTGCACACTTTATATGAAAGTCTGTCTTTAAAATTAAAAGGGTACCTAAGAGGTTTTCACGCGGAAGAAGACGCGGGCGATTGCTAGTCTATTATAAAATAAAAATTTATTTATTTATTCATTACAACATAATTATGCCATCACACCTGATATAAAATGATGATGATATCAAATGATGAAGCAAAATGTAATGGAAGCGGGCTAAGTTGTGAGGAGTAGGGTGAAATTCGCACCCTTTTCGGTTTCTACGTGATATCGTACCGGAACGCTAATCGGCTTGGAGGTACGTCTGTTGCCGATAAGATGGTCTGTTAAATAATTGTAGTAAATGCTCACATTAATCAAGGAAGTTAATTTTAAATAAATTTTTATTAATGAAGTATTTTCATGAAATTTCCACAATTAGTTTAACTAAAAATAACATTAAGTCATGATTTTATTCTTACACTATTTTTACTTAATTAAACAATTTTATTTTTAGGTAAATATATCGTTGATTTTTGATAAATATTTATTCTTGTGCAAGCAATATAAATAATTAAATCATATTTTCGGACACAATTTATTATTAAAGACGAATTATTGACAGTAATCAAATAGGTTGTTTTTAATTTTTAGGGTTCTGTACAGAAAAGGAAAAACGGAACACTGTCAAGACCCATTTTCTCAGGAACGCGTGAGGGTATCGAGCTGAAATTTATATCAAATACTCAGGTAGACCTGAGTATTTGATCGACTACTGTCCATGAGTTTTAGAAAAATCAAACTTCTATGCCAAGGCATTCAAACGATACAGCCGTTTATGCCGAAAATTTCCGCAAAATTTACAACATTCGCAAGCAAATCAAAATTTATCGAAAAAGAATCTTGAAAGTTGGAATGAATCAACTTCATATAGCATAGATAAGGGAAAAATGGCATAAACTGTAAATTTTTAGTTATATTATATAATAAAAATGTTTTGACGTGAAAACGTCTTATAATTCGATAGAGCCGGCTGCACGCACGAAAAAACATGACTCATGCGTTACCTCGCTTTGAGGCGTTTCATGTAAGGCTTGAAGTGCAAGCGAGAGCGCAGAACGAGCGACAAAGAAGCACTTTTTGTTCGGCAGCGTTCGACATCTATTAAATAAAATTATTAAATATATTCATTTTAAATTAAAAATTAATATATTTATAAATTAATATATTTATTATAATAATAATCATTTAAACTGTCACCTGCCACCAGTCTGACATAACATAAAAATCAACAAAATAATTTAAAAATATGTAAATAATTCAAAACAATACTAAAATAATACCTAAAAATAATTGAAAATGTACACAAAATTATATAAAAATGAGACGTGGTGGCGGCAGATCAATATGCGCACAAACAAGAACTAGAACATCGTCGTCGTCGTCGCCGCCGTCGGATGAATATGGAACTCCGCCAACATCTGTGAGGGATGTGACGCCCTCTCCAGCTCGAAGGTCACATCGGGGCGTCACCACACGGCGCAAACCAACAACGACGGACGACGGACCACCAGCCAGCTTGGGGCAAAACGAGCCGATGGCCGGTGGTATAGTGCGCCGCATGAGATGGTCTCAGAATATGAATGAGAGTGTCATGCGTGCGTACTACGGGGCGACAGAGGGGGGAACTAACCTCACTGCGTACCGTCCAAGAATGCTGTCTCTGTTTCAGGCGCTTGAACCAACAGTGACCGTGACTGCACAACGATTGGCGGATCAAGTACGGGCCATCCAGCGACGTCATCTGCTGGATGAGGGTCTACTTGAACGGCTGCGTTCAACTCTACCACAGGTTAATACCACTTGTAACTTACCTCAGCATGCAATACCAAACCGAGCATTGCAAATTAACATCCAAGAGGAGTTACAGAGTGGTATTGATCTGACAGTAAGTAACCAGGATGATGAGCAACTGAGGAGAACTTTGGAGGATGCGATTCTGATGTACAGGTATATGCCTCTTAATTTAAGACAACGTTTGCCTCGGTTGCCTATACATAGACGAAATATGGCATTAGTGGGGGTTCTAGACCGGATATTAGGTAATTACCTTTTAACATCTGAGGACCTAAGTGATACGCATTCGATCCTATACTGTGGAGCCGTTGCGGCGTGTCGAATCGCGGGAGTTAGATTCCCTGAACCACGCACGGCCCCGCAGAGGACGGGTCAAGCTCCAGCTTGGCAGACCAGAATCGAAAGGCGTATCACACTGGCTAGAACTCTCATTGCTAAGCTAATCTGCTTTAAGGAGGGCAATAACCGCCCTAGGGTCATGCGATTCGTGAACCAGGCCTTTGCTGGGACTGATACACGTCCATCCCAGTACTTGAACTGTGTCACGGATCGCATCGACTTCTTGAAGCAGAAAGTCTATGCATGGGCAAAACGTATCAGGCGTTATAAAGAGCGCAATGACCGATACTACCAGAATCGAATCTTTCAAAGTGACCAACGGAAAGTATATAGGAACTGGGAGCAATCTAGTGTGTGTGTGACTAATGGAGAGTTTCCAACTTCTGATGCTATGTCAGATTTCTGGCGTAGTATCTGGTCGGCCCCCATTGATCACACAACCGGCGTTTGGATGAATATTGTCAAGGAGAAATACGCGATGGTAGAACAAATGGTTCCAATAACCATAACTACGGAAGACGTAGGCTGTGCAATTCAGCCGGCTTCCAACTGGAAATGTCCAGGTCCGGATGGATTGCACAACTTCTGGTTGAAATGGTTCCGTAGTGCGCATTCTATCTTGGCAATACAATTCCAAAGCGCCGTTGACATTGGATCGCTACCGACATTCTTAACAACTGGTGTCTCGTTCCTATTATACAAATCCGGAAGTACCACGGATCCCAAAAACTACCGACCGATTACATGCTTACCTACCATCTATAAGCTCCTTACATCCATTCTAACATCAAAAATAACAATGCATATTAATGCAAATAATATTTTGGCCCCAACACAGAATGGATGCAAGGCCCGGTCTCGTGGTACAAAGGAACTGCTCCTCATTGACACTGCTATTTGCCAGCAGGTTCGGCGAAACAGAAAAAATCTCACAGCTGCTTGGATTGACTATAAAAAGGCCTTTCAGAAACTATTATTCTCAAATCACTTTGTGAAGGGGAGACCTATAAATACCTTGGAATGTCAGAAGCACTTGGTATTGAGGTAGGGAATATGAAACAACTAGTGCAGGAACGCTTCTTTGGCCGCCTGAAAAAAGTCTTAAAAAGTCTTTTATCAAGTGGTAATAAGGTGCGTGCCTACAATAGCTGGGTCATGCCCTTACTCATATACTCTTTTGGCATTCTAAAGTGGACTCAAACTGAACTGGACTCCCTGGACTGTAAAGTCCGCAAACTGCTGACATCATATCGGATGCACCATCCACGTTCATCTGTAATGAGATTGTACCTCCCACGCAAGTGTGGGGGACGTGGTTTCTTGAACGCCAAGAACCTCCATAATCGTGAGGTGTGCAATCTCAGAGATTATTTCCTCAAGATAAATGTGGGTATGCATAAGGATGTCGTTGCAGTGGACAAGGGTCTTAACCCACTATCCCTTGGCAAAGAGAACTGGCGTAAGCCTAAAGTAATTAGTAACTCAGATCGTGTGACGATATGGAAGAGTAAGGAGTTGCATGGACGTTTCTACAAGGCCCTCACGGGGCCGGATGTAGATCAAATAACATCTGTATCTTGGTTGCAATTCGGTGACCTCTTCGGGGAAACCGAGGGTTTTGTCTGTGCAATTATGGACGAGGTTATCAAGACGAGAAACTACTGGAAACATATTATGAAAGATGGCACTCTAGACATATGTCGAGCGTGTCATCAGCCTGGGGAATCCCTCAGACATATAGTTTCCGGGTGTTCTCATCTTGCTAATGGCGAATACTTGCACAGACATAATCAAGTAGCCAAGATAATCCACCAACAACTTGCTCTTCGGTATGGCCTTGTCGATTTTGAGGTGCCTTACTATAGGTACGACCCAACGTCAGTTCTTGAAAATAGCAGTGCGTTGCTCTACTGGGATCGAACAATTATCACTGATAGGTATATTGTAGCCAATAGACCTGATATAGTGATAATTGATCGATTAACGCGCCGTGCAATGATTGTTGATATTACTGTTCCACATGACGATAATCTGATGAAAGCTGAAAAGGAAAAAGTATCACAATACTTGGACCTTGCCCATGAGATAACCGCCATGTGGAATGTTGATTCAACAATGATTGTTCCTATAGTCGTTTCAGTCAACGGTCTTATAGCGAAAAGCTTTGACGAACATCTTAAAAAGCTTTCGCTTAATTGTTGGATCAAGGGTCGGATACAGAAGGCAGTAATTCTTGAAACGGCGCGTATTGTGAGGAGGTTCCTCACTCTGGAGCCCTGACCACCGGTTGCTTGGACCCCCGGGCCCCGCAGCAGGCGGAATGGATTTTTTTATAAATTTTTAATAGTGTTTTTATAATTGTTTTATAAGCATTGTTAAAAATTTTAAAAATAATTGTAAATAAATAAATGAGTGAAAAAATCATTTAATAATAATCATTTATTTATTTGCTAAACAAGGGTTACAAAAGTAATGCAATTCTATTAAAAAGATCCAAACATGTTTTGCCAAGGACTAGGCGTGCAAATATTTACAAACTTAAAAATAAGATTAGGTAATTAAAATGTCAAAATTATTACATGTCAATTATTGAAATTATAAAAATGTTATTAAGTAACATACATAACCATTGTAAGTCAGTGTACATATTATGCCAATACAGATTTATTTGAAAATGAATAAATAAATTTAAAACATAAATTTATAAAATCAAAATCAATTATTTTATTAATTTAAATTAATATTTATAAAAATATACTTAAATTAAAAATTTTAATAACCAATTAAATGCTACCATTCCATCAGTATTTTCTTAAGACGTTGTCACGTTCAACTATCGTCAGTAAACCGACTTTACAGACAACCAATTTTTTTTTTTAATAATTTTTAGCCTACCCCCCTTTCTCATGAATGCGTAAAGGTATTTAATTGAATTTCATATCAAATACACAATTCTATAATACCTTAAAGCAGTAACAAAATCAGACTTCTATGTCGACGCAATCAAAAGATACAGCATAAGCCGCATATTTAACTCTCTACTACTCGCAACTAAATAAAACGTAAAGGGTACCTACATTCGTCCTAGAATCTTGAAATTTCGCATGAAGTAATGTTTTATAGTACATATTAAAAAATAATTCCGAAAACTTTAAAACCCTCAGGGCGCGAGAGTGACTCGTACTTGGCAGGTTTTTTTATTGTACATAAAATAATTTACTTCTCGTACACAAAGTCAAATTGAAACCTTGAAACAATTTCTTCCGGTATGATTATGGGAAGAGTCCAAAATCATTAAAAACTAGCTGCGTGTTTTTTTCCATGAGGAATATCGAGACAAGTTACCTATCCTTTTTGTTAATCCAGGCTACATACAATCTATATCCATTACAACTTCAGCCAAATTAGTTGAGTTATTACGGTTGTAAAGTAGGAGAGAAACAAACATACATTCTCGTACGCGTTTATTCTATTACGCGAAATTCCAGATTATTATAGCCTCTTCCGCTTAGACAATTTTTTAATCGAAATCCTATCGTTTTATAATTATCTTCTTATCTATGGGGAACCTAGATAAGATGGACGAGCAGACTGTTATTGGTAGGTAATGTGACATAAATGCTCATGATCTACAGCTATGCTCCATGCAAGATGCGTGATGAGAAGGGCACTGTCTAGGAGTGCACGTCTTTCGCATTAGTTTATTCAAATGGTAATAATATTGGTAATCTAGGATTTTGTATCTATTCAAACAAATAGGAAAAGACCTAGGTAGTGTTCTTTGAAAATGTTTCGCGATAAGTATAAACGTATGTTTCTTCTTCAATATATTTTTTGTTATTCAATGTACAGACACATCAAATCTTTATGTAATAAATATTAAAGATAGTTACTTACCTATAGGAACGGTAAATGGATAAATGATAATTTTTTATATTTAGGTATATGCTTTTTTAATTGGTCTTCTACTGCATTTTTTGGCATAAGCTATAACCTGTATTTTATTATATTATGATGCAAATAACAATGAAACAATAAAATAAATTACTTTTTATAACAATATATTATTGCCTCTAATTTTACACACTCACACATAGATCAATAATGTACAAATACACACATGGCATTTACTTTTATATTTTAATTGAAAACTTAAAAATAGATAAAATTAAACTTAACGGTAGTTATTCTATTTTTGGAAGACAGTTTAACTTTACATGTAGTAGTCAAAGTCTTTAGTTTACACACAAATGTTTAGTGTGTGTAAACTACACAGCAGAAAAGCTATGTTAAATTTTTTAGATTGCTATATAGAAAGACGAGTGTCATCGAAAGCTGTTCAACCAAAGAGTCGTAGAAACCAGTCGCAAAAAGATGATAATTTATAAATATGTTTCTATTTTACTAACTTCCTTTGGGGTCTTTGCACATCTAATGGAAGTTGGGTCATGTATTATCAGCCGCGTAATGTCAGAACTGATTAATATTAATTTAACTAGCAGTCGCCCGCGACTTCGTCCACGTGAAAAGCACTTGCCCTTCTAATTTGAACCGACGAAAAAAAACGGAGGAGGTTTTCAATACAACATGTATTTTTTTTTATGTATGACCACGGATAACTTTTTACAGAGATGTCCGATTTTGATAAATCTTTTTTTATTAGAAAGGGCACACTTCCATTGTCATCATGTTAGGCTTTGATGGTGATATCCTGGAAAAATTTAAGAAACTCTTAAAATTTTATAGGCACACTTGCTGCGATTTCAGTTTTAGTGTAAGTATCGGTAGCTTTTTGGCTACAAGTGCCGTATAATATTCTATGACAGTATAGTATGGGTACGTTACGTGGCGATAAATCATTAAAAATAAGAAATAAAAATTTTTGACAAAAAATAGAACCGACTCAAAACGCACTATAAAGCAAAAAATAACTGTGTTATTTAGTTGATTTAATTTACTTAAGCATTTATTTCTTATTCTACGACAGACTTACATACAAATTTTGTTACCTATTGCTCTCTGTATGTCTGCTTCTGGATTCACTCGAACTTCCGGCAAGACGTTTCGTTTAATTATACAAACAAACGTGTCTGTCCGACATCATAACTTTAAAGATTTGAACACTTGACGGAAGCTATATCTGGCACGCAGTTTGGACCATTGAACAAATAAGCGTACAAAGAAGTGCGCTTTGCGAATGTGTTTGTGATAAAACGTACTGTGGAAAGATGTTTAAAATCAGGCTAGCAAGTTGCTTCAAGAAATAAAGTGTCATAGTCCGTAATTTTAATGTTCATATGTTTGAAGCTATGTCTGGCACGGATATTAGAACTATTTTTTTTGACGTGACAACGTCTTATAATTTGATAGAGCCGGCTGCACGCACGAAAAAACATGACATCATGCGTCGTTACCTCGCTTTGAGGTGTTCCATGTAAGGCAAGCGAGAGCGCGGAACGAGCGACAAAGAAGCACAATCGGCCTTTGCGTTCGGCAGCGTTCGACATCCGTCTATTAAATATAATTATTAAATATATTAATTTTAAATTAAAAATTAATATATTTATTATAAATTTAAAATATAAATTTATAAAATCAAAATCAATTATTTTATTAATTTAATTTATAAAAATATACTTAAAATAACCAATTAAATGCACGTTCAACTATCGTCAGTAAACCGACTTTACAGACAACCAATTTTTAACTTTAAATTACAATCAAACCGTCATCCGAAACTAGAATATCTATTATCTTTGTCACGTGACGTCTCTTTGGAAATATGAAAGCTGGAATTGTACTTAACAGAAATAAAAAATCTATTTATACTACTGGCAACATTTTCATTTTCACTTCATCATCATTTTCGCTAATTTCTTTCCTAAACTTACCAAAATTAAAATAGTACTCGATCTCCTGGAGAGTCCTGTCTTTGGTTTCCGGTAGAGTGTAATACATGACTAATAAAGAAACGAGCATAGCTGCCCCGTAGACAGCGAAAGTGCCATAAACTTTAATACTAACTAGTAAATGAGGTGTCGCTTGCATTGCTACCATGAGCCAGATGGATAAGCTTAAACCACAAACAGCTGAACCAGCGCTTCGATGGGCTAAAGGATATAACTCACCCATTAGAGCAAGTGGAATCGCAGTGCAGCCTAAGTTAGAAAGAATGAAATACACAGAGAACATTGTTAAGGGTATCCACGTCCTGTCTTTAGATATTATACCATGCGCTGCTAAAGATAAATATAGACAAACAAATGCGAGTATAAGTATAGCTGCGAAACCACTGTAAAATAAAATTGTTCGTCGTTTCATAACTCTAACCAGAATTGACGAAGACACAGAGGACATGGTTATAATTGTGTCGATGACTAATGTAAAGTAGAATGAATTCGTTTTAGTTCCTGTGACTTCTTCTATAATTTGCATCGCGTATGCCGCAAAATAGTGTCTTCCACAAGCTTCGAGCAAAATCCCACAGAATGTAATTACGACTGTAGGTTTTATGAAATCCTTTTTAGTAAACTTGTTGAAAAACTCTATCGTTTTTTCGGACAGAGACATCATTTTCTCCTCGCCCGTTTTCTCTTTTTGTGCTCGGATTAGTTCTTCTAACTCGATCTTGGATTCTGCACTGGTACCTCTCAGCCAATAAAAGGACTTCTCACAATCTTCAAATCTCTTTTTGGACGCTAACCATGCGGGGCTTTCGGGCCACGTAAATACGATGAGAAATGCTATAACTTGAGGCACTATGGCGCCCAATGCAACGAAATTCCAAGTTATGTAATTCCCTAAAATATGTATCGACATATTTCCCACACATACAGTTGCAGTTTTGAGATTGAGGAACATTCCCCGGTTCCTTGGGCTGGCATACTCCCCGATGGATATCGCTCCTAAAATGACTGTAGCTGCTGCAGAAAAGCCACCAAGAACTCTCGCGAATATGAGGGCAGTAATATTAGGGGCGAAATACATGAAAATCCATCCTATGAGGCCGGGCGTCATGAGAATTATATGGGCTCCTTTCCTCCCGTACCGATCCATCACTACGGATGACATCAGGAACCCGGGAATGCCTGCTATTGCTATACACGATGCTGAAAAAAAAAACAACCACAACTCATTTCAATGGGATTATTTATAATAATTAATCAATAAAAATTTTGACAGTTTACATTATTTACAACCATACTACTTACATCTATAGGCAAAACTGTAGTAATTTAGTTACTTAGTTCAGTTTTAAAGTTAAAAAAATCGTTTATTTCAAGTAAGTAGGCTTAGTACAGGCACTCTTAAATTCATCTGTTTGTAGTGACTCTACCACCGACTCGGAAAGGAAGTCATCTGCTGAGAAGAAACTTAAACTCGGTACCCGCAATGGAACAGCGTGGTGGGTTTAAGCTCAATATCCTGCAAGGAGGGAGCCTTGGCCCTGTACTGATGTTGTAAAAATAAGGTACTTACCAACCCAAGATGCCACACTCAGATCAGCCTTTATCTTGGAATCTGGAGCCATTATAGCAGGCACGAGCACGGAAGGGAAGCTCAGCATCATTCCTTGGCTCAGCATGTTCATAAATATGCCCAATATTGCCCATGTCTAAAAGAGGAATGTTATTTGAATACCCTGGTTTCTCTAAATCTTGGTTATACTAATAGGCGTCCTATTTACCTATTAACTTTCACAGTAGCTTCAGACCAAGAGGTTTAGCTAACCAACCAGCATTGGATCAGAGTGGTGGAGGAGGCCTGGCCCTGTAATGAGCCGTTAAAAGGTTACCTAGATGCCAAGATGTATCATGTGATACATCTTTTTGTACACTATTTTTTATGCTAGAAAAGCTTATGTTTGATTGTCGATCATACGAGCGCGCTTGCCTAGTAGATTTCTATTCCCTTTTTTATAGTAGGAAACAAAAATGCCAATAAGAAGGGATAGTTTTATATGTCTACCTACATGGCATTTCCTTAAAATTAATTATTATCAGGTGTCGACTACTAGTTCGAAAGGCAGTCATGTGCCAAGAAGAGCCGAATTCTTCGTGTAGGTAAAAAGTCAATCAATTGAGTTGAAGCTACCCACTTTATAGGTGGTAGGAAAAACGGAAGCCAGCATTCAAGATCTTTTTGTGTGTTCTATTACTGTTAAATTGAGATACATTGACAAACATACTTCTACTGTACTACTCTTCTAGGTTTACATACAAAAGGCGCCTATCAAATGCCTGTACTTTGCTATTACAAACAGAGCTAAATTTCCTTCCGAAAGCAAAAGATCTCATTAAATGCAAATCAATCGCCATTCAAAACCTACCTGTTTAACTGACGGTGAGACCATAATTTACGGAAAACACACAACACATGAGACTAACTGCAACTGATCTTAATTTGACACTAGTCACAGGTTCACATCTTTGATATGTGCGCACGATCTCAGATCTTAAGCTTTATGATGTGGTATTAAGATTATCATATCAGTGAGTACACAAAACGGGTTATAACATAGATTTTCATAACTAAGTAGGGCTTACATTAATAAACAACGCACTTACTGCTGGTTTACATAGATATCGTTGAATAAAAAAAGTCTTTAGATAAGTTTGATTTGTTTTTAAAGTAAGATATGAAGAGAGTGTTTGACTTACTACTAGTTTGTTACATTGCCATGTTCCAAAGTTATCCAGAGTAAATCTTCGCAGGGTAAGCAAGGAACATGCCCTACATAGGCCGTTCTGTATTCCACAACCTGAGGCATAGGTGTTCTATGTGTCTGCAATTTCACCTGACGCTATGCCTAGCAAATCAATATTGCTTCGTGTCAGAAATGAGTAAGGAACGAGCATTTCTTACAAGAGACAGAACACAGCAGTTCTTATAAATTTTTTTAACAAAAAATAGAACCGACTCAAAACGCACTAAAAAGTAAAAAAATAACTGTGTCATTTAGTTGCTTTAATTTACTTAAGTATTTCTAGGAGTTATGGATGGAAGTTATGGAAGGAGTTATAGATGGAAGAGATTATGAAAGCGTTGAAATTTATGAAATCAGGCAAGGCTCCTGGGTATGGCAGAGTGTCAGTCGAAATGCTGAAGGCTGGACGCGGCATTGTTGCAAGTCAGCTGTACTGCCTTTTCAACTTATGTTGGGCGATAGGGCAAGTTCCAGAAGACTGGACTAAGGCCGTAATTGTTCCAATATATAAGGGAGTTTTTAGAAAGGGAAGCTTGTTTTTTAAAAAATGAATTTCTTACTTTTTAGTGATTTATCGCCACGTAACGTACTCGTACTATGCTGTCATAGTATATTTTTATTTATTGGCACCTGTAGCAAAAAAGCTACCGATACTTACACAAAAACCGAAATCGCTGCAAGTATGCCTATAAAATTTGAAGATTTCCTTCAATTTTCCCAGGATATCATCATCAGATCCTAACATGATGACAATTGGACCATCTTGGAAGTGTGCCCTTTTAAATAAAAATATATTAATTAAAATATTAATTAAATTATCAAAAAATATACGTGTCGAATTGAGAACCTCCACCGTTTTTTTCGTCGGTTAAAAAAGTGCCTGAGATTTTACCGGAAAAATTGTATGTCGATTCTTAAAAAAAATACATCGTACGAACATCTGGCTTACATCTCGTCAATCGTCCCACCTTCTACACCAGTGCAATTCATTTTTTAAAACAAAAAAAAAATTCAGTAGGATAAAACCCATTGCTAAGGGAGGAGAATATTATAAAAATGAAAGGAAAAACAATTTTCTAATATTATGCCTCAGGGAATATCTCTCTCTTTTGCCCACGTCAGAAATAGCTATATCACCGATGTTTTTTGCTCTCTTTTGCCCATAAGAGACAAGTATATTATCAGTTTCACCGCTATTGGGCAACAACATGCCATTTTTTTTACACAAGATATCTCTTCGGGCGCATCTTAGGACTACTATTTAAAATTATATTTAACTAATTTCTATGTTTTCATAATTATTACGCACAAAAGTACTTAAAGATCTTTTTTTATATTATTTGTTTATTAATTTTAATTACATTCATGCACAAAAATGTTATAAACACAAAATAAACAAGAGGCCAAATGTACAGTATGTAAATTAATTGTTTATTAAAGAAAATAATTAGAATATTTCAAATGCATGTTCTGATACGGTGTCAGTCAATATCAAGGTCGTCGAGTTAAAAAGTTAACTTATGACTTAAAATATAAGAATAAATAATTACGAAGCCATTATTGTTAATATTACTTTATAATTTTTTTATAATAAGTTAGTAAATTAAGTAAGTTTTTTTTTAAATTTAATACTAAAATACGTTGTATTATCTTCTTTTACAGTTTATTAGTAAAAGATCTCTCACTGTTCTCAGTTGCTAATAACTTGAATGACTGCTTCGCATTTGGCGATTGAGTACTAATTTAAATGAACATTATTTTACCGAAGTTTTTAGTTAATTTTTAGCAAAGAGCAAATACAGCTTTTTTGTCAGTCGTCAGTTGAATCTGCCGTCTAGTTGGAGAGGTAAATATTTCTGGGTAGAAGCTGAAAACTGGTTCTATAACTCTGCTATCTTACCCAAAAACAGAATTGCAGACTTGTCTGAGAAGTTAGTTCTTAATTGAGAATATGAAAAATTCTAGCAAGCCGCCTCTTAGTCTTAAGACTGTCACCTAACGCTGCCGCTTTCCATTTAACATCAGTTAAATCACCTACCTATTTGTTAAACTGCAATAATAAAATAATATAGATGTACAACGACTACACTAGCTGGCGTATTAAATATACGGAACCAACCCTACCTGACTAAATCTCGTAAATTGCTCCTAGACTTGCAAAATAATTTTTCGCAAACTCATAAAACTCCTTCCTACAACGATTTGTTATCTTATGCAAATAAGTTCTACTGCTACTATGATGAAAGTATCTAAGATATATGGTTCTCACTTGATAGCATCAAAGACTTTGTTTTTCGCCAAATAAATAGAATAGATACTTTGTCTGATTACAATTGTTTATTCTATTTTTCTAGAAGATAGATTTGCGCTTGATGTCGTGCCTAACGGTAAGCAGTTGCGTGATCGAAGATGGCATGGCCTGCCTAGAAAATGCCTATTCACTCTTGTTTTAAAGACACCTTAGCGGGATGTCAACCACGTATTGTAGCCATTGATCTTGGCCTCTTCAATTTGATTTCTAAATGTTAATTATTTTAAAATGAAGTTTGTATCAGTCTTCTCGCGATAATTCAAAGACTGCATAGTTTCACGCAGTTTTCAACATTAGACAGTGAGATATTTATGGATATGATGGAAAAACTCAAGTTTCGGATTTTTCCGGAAGTCAACCTTGGGAATTTTTACTGAAACATAATCTCTTTGAGATTTATAAAAAAACAATGTATCGCACGATTGTTGGCGACAGCATATATCTATCCTTTAAGGATAACTTGCTATACATAAACTTCTTAAAAATTTGGTAGAGAGGGAGTATAAGTTGTTGTTGAGTTGTTCCAATGCGGTTTGGTGGGCTTCGAGTGATAATGTTTGAAATTGTGATGATAATTATCAGATATTAATGACATATTCAATTAGCAGATGCCCGCGACTTCACCCGCGTGAGCAAAAATGTGACCCTATTTTTTAAAAGAAAGAATAGGTATGGCAAGCTATACTTGAACGACAGATACACGCCATAAGGGACCCTTTTGAAGTCCAAACAAACAATATTCCGTACATTGTTTTGTTATATTTCAAAGTAGCGGACGCCCGCGACTTCGTCCGCGTGAAACTTGGTGTAGACTTGTACTCCCGTTTGATCCCTTATGGAGGTAAGCATTAGAAAAAACGTTTCTTAGCGCTCGCCTACGTCATTATAGCTATATAGCAGTCGCCCGCGACTTCGTCCGCGTGAAAACCTTTTAGGTACCCTTTTAATTTTAAAGACAGACTTTCATATAAAGTGTGCGCTTTCCCCGCTACCCCTATCAATTTAATTTTTTTATAGTTTCCCGTGAAGCAGTATCCTCCCCGTCCCGTCCCGTGTACTAAAGATCTACATTTTTGTTCAACATTTTACGATATTACAGTACTTTAACATTAACAATATAATATATTTATGGCAAGCTGGTATGTATAGCTTGTATTAAATAGTCTATTTCACTTTTGAGTCTAGTTTTCATAATAAACAAAATAATTTACAATCCGACATGCAGATCTCGAGATTAGCCCGTTTAAACAAACGAACAAATTTTTTCGTATATTATATAAATATGGCCTGTCATGCCAAATAAATTGAAAGAAAAGATCAAAGATCAAATTCTCAAATAATATCAGTACCAAAATGTTGACTCTTATTCAGTACGTATAACTTAACAGGAAGGAGGTCAACTTAATTTGGACGATATAGCGGCAGTGTCGTTTTTTTAGAAATTTTGTAATATCTCCGAAACTATACTTAACTAATTAACATACTGTAAAAGGCAAATCTTATCTCTATAATATCATTGTGATTATTAAATAATTTATTTTGATAAGGATTTAAGTTTAATTCTATAAATAATGACGTAAACGTAAGTATATGAATTAAATGATTTTTAAAACACAAAAAGTAATATATCTGCCAAACTATAAAAGATAGATATCTATATGCTATCGCGGACTTTTTGTGTAAAACTTTTTAAGATATGTGAAGTTTTTTTACAATGTTTTCAATTATATCCAATATCTAAGGCAGCGTACGCGCATAAAGCTAAATTTAATAAATTTCACGGTCCGACTCGCGTGACAAAAACTATGATAACTCGGTTAGTATATACAATACAAGTATAAAATATAGCCTATGATACTCACGTAGCATTCTACTGGTGAAAGAATTTTTAAAATCGGATCAGTAGTTCCGAAGATTAGCCCCGACAGAACTTTATTTACAAACTTACAAACTTTACCTCTTTAAAATATTAGTATAGATATAAATAGGTTAGGTAATAGGCAGCGTTTTCAATAATCTCGTAGGCGACGCGACACTTCAACAATTACTGTCATATTTTTAACCGACGAAAAAAAACGGAGAAGGTTCTCAATTCGACACGTACTTTTGACAGAGTTGTCCGATTTTGATAATTCTTTTTTTATTAGAAAGGGCATACTTTCAAGGTGATCCCATTGTCATCATGTTAGGATCTGATGAGGATATCCTGGGGAAATTGAAGGAACTCTTCAAATTTTGGAGGCACGCTTACAGCGATTTCGATTTCTGTCTCGGTATCGGTAGCTTTTTGGCTACTAGAGCCATATAATATTCTATGACAGTATGGTACGAGTACGATACGTGGCGATAAATCACTAAAAAGTAAGAAATAAAATTTTTTAAATAAAAATAGAACCGACTCAAAACGCAAGACACATAAAGCAACTAAATGACACAGTTATTTTTTACTTTTTAGTGCGTTTTGAGTCGGTTCTATTTTTATTTAAAAATTTTTATAGCTAGTAAAACCAAAACCAAAAATTATATAGGTGCTAAAGCCTTCCTAAGGAATCATTTTACCTTCGTAATTGAATACCATTAGAACATCCGTTAAGTAGTCTTTCAGTTTATAGCGGACAGACAGACAGGCAGTTGCGGCACGGACTTTGTTTTATAATATGCAATATAATATAAGTGAAGTGATATGCGGTGATTGCAAGTGATCTCCAAGGTAGGTACGGGGAAATACCACTTCCAATTTCCCAACTTTATGGAACTGGTGTGATAAGGAAGAAGGAAAGTGACTGGGACTCAAAACCAATCAAGACAAATCCATCGAGTTTTCTCTTGCAATGATATGTTCGTGTGCTGGAGCATTTATATGAAAACTTGTTTTTAAAAATTAATTTAATGCAAATTAAAAATAATTTTATTAAAACCCGTAATTGAACTATTAGCAATCAAAAAAATGTAAAAACAAATTGTGCATCTGCCGGGAATCGAACCCGGGCCGCCCGCGTGGCAGGCGAGCATTCTACCACTGAACCACCGATGCTGATGAATATGTACATGAAATTGTGATTCATGGAACAGTAATAGTAAATATGATGATACATTCACTTTGCTTTATTTGAGTAGGTACTTTTACAAAACTTCTCATACTTGCCTTACAAAAAAAGTCTCAAAAGCCCAGTGGTTAGTTTACGTGTCTTTGGTTCATTCATAACATATTAAATTCAATAAAAATATTAATAGTAAAAAAAATAATCCTGCATCGGCCGGGAATCGAACCCGGGCCGCCCGCGTGGCAGGCGAGCATTCTACCACTGAACCACCGATGCTACGTGGAGTGAAGCAAATTTTTGTATAAGCTTAACTTAATCTACGATTTTATAATGATTTACCTTTCACCTGTATAATACTATTATTATCTATTCTCAGCTTTCACCGGTTTATTTCAAGATATTTACCGCGTTCTAACACACCGTCTTTATCATCATCAGCATTGAAGCAACGTTGTGGGTCTAAAGTTCCATCTGATATAAGGAGGCCTAAGATGCGCACATAAGAGATATGTCGTGGAGACAAAAAGACCAACGATCTCCCCAATAACTCTCAATCGGAAATATTGCTCTTTCGTGGTTCGGCGTTGCGTCTCCCGTGGTTGTAAAATAATACACTCGATATGTTTGTATAGCAGCATGGTAAAATAAAATTATAGCAATACGGCAAATTTACTGCCGACCATGGCTGAGTCCCATCCGGGTTTTTGCCCAGCTCACTCACGAATGCGTCAAGCTGGACATTCTATTTGTAAAAATACACTACTTTAATATAGTAAATATATGCATGCCATGCCATGCAAATCAAAACATATGCGGCCTTTTTAAACCGATTATTTAATACAAGCAAGTGGTGCTGGAACGAAAGAAAGAGGTATATTTTAATTACGCCGCTATTGTCGATGTCGTTTTGTCTACACGAGATTTCTCTTCGGGCGCTTCTTAGGCCTACTGGCCCTGAACTAAGAGGTAAAACTAGATTGATTGTTAAATTATCTTAATATTGTAAAAAATATAAATATTGGCAAAATATTTTTATATAATTTTGCCTTTCCAATCGTAAGTAAGCACGTAGTCACGGCGCATGAGCGTGTATTATGGATTAACTGCCACCAAACCTCAAGCTTCTGTAAGACTACAAAGCCTGATTTCGTCGGTAGGTTGCCACGGTTAGTTATTATTTCATTGTGAAGTGCGGAAAGACTTAACTATACTTTTATTTAAAGTAAAAATAGAAATAGCCGGTCCAATATACCCAACGTATGTGTAAATGAGTTAGTTATATGCGATCTATCGTACAATATGAGCTCCATCGCTTTATGAGCTTGCGCGTCTGTGAGCTTTCTTTTTCTTTCCGCGTCTACGAACTACGCTTTCTTATTAGGGCCATAGTTCGCGACCAAGTCTCAGATCCTTAAGTCATCCCTGGCCACATGCACTGTTCGAAGGCTTCGTTTTCAAAGACTGGGGAATTTTGGGCAAGCAGATCTACTTCTCAAAATTCTACACACTCCTTATTTCCCCTTGCAACCTATAGATATACGAGTAGGATATTCATTAAACGAGTTCTGCCAAAGTGATCTACAAAGTCCTCTAGTATTTAGATAGGTACTGCTAAATATATCTAAAAACTTTTTATTGAATTGTTGAAATATAAGTTGCCATGTATGTGACAGTTAAATGAAAGTAAAAAAGTGAAGATGTCATAAAAGTTAATATACCTACTTGTTTTTAGTTTACTTAGAACTTAGAACAAATAGGTATATTTTGCAATGTTCACGAATTATAAAAAATAATTATATTACAATTGTGACATACCTACATAGTGGTAATAAATATTATTATAATATTTGTAATGTTAGTATACTATACTACATTATAGGTAGGTAGTTCAAAGTCCTCACCTGACGTTTTAACAACAATTTATTCATCAATAGGTATAATTATAATTACTGTAATCGTATAAGAAAACTAACATTTGCTCAAAGGTCCATTACAATCTATGTCTAATATATCGGTACTTATAATAAAATAGATCCAATTCTAGAAGATTTTTTAATTAGGTACCTATTTTATTGGAGGGCTCTGTATAATGGATAGTGAATCTAGAAATATTTTTTTTAAATCAAGTCTGCCTGTCCGTATTTTATAAGTAGAAGAAAGTGTATAGGAACGATGTCGACAGATAATTTTTTTAATTTTTTGCCTGTCTGTCTGTCAGTTTCTTTCGGCTAATCTTTGAGACGGCTGATCGATTTTGACAGAACTTTCACTCGCAGATCGCTAAGGGTATACGAGTAACTTAAGCTATTGATAGTTTTGTAATTTTATTTGTTTTTATAATTCCCGGAGGACGAAGTCTCTGGCATCTGTTAGTCAATATAATTAGGTACAAGCATAGGAAGAAAATCATTTTGATCTCAATAGATAATACAGGTACAGGTAAATAATAGGATAAAAAAAATTCAAGCCTAATTTAATTGCCATTAGGTAATTATGGATAAAGTTAGTTATTATAATGTTTTATCTATATTAAAAGCCCTATATAGGTGACCATAAAGCTACCCACTGAGATAGATGGTTAATTTGGTAATAAACAAAATAATAAATAAGATAATGATTATCAAGCAATTAATTGTTTCATACAACTAAAACGCCTTCAACAACATCAGAGCAATAACAACAATATTAACTTTCATATTGACTTTTAAAAATTTTTTTAACAAAAATAGAACCGACTCAAAACGCCCTAAAAAGTAAAAAATAACTGTGTCATTTAGTTGCTTTAATTTGCTTAAGCATATCTATGAACTCGGTGCCAGCAAGTTTAAGGAACATATTTTATTTAACGTAGTAAAGCAGTTTGTGGATTGTGGACTAGGTAAAGTCCTTAAAGTAGAAACCTTGGCTGGCACCGACTCCTAGATATGCTTAAATAAATGAAAGTTGTAAAGACGTACAATACTGTCATAGTATATTATATGACACTTTAGCCAAAAAACTACCGATACTTACACTTAAACCGAAATCGCTGCAAGTGTGCCTATAAAATTTAAAGAGTTCCTTCAATTTTCCCAGGATATCATCATTAGATCCTAACATGGTGACAATGGACCTTAGAAGTGTGCCCTTTCTAATAGAATTATCAAAATCGGACAACTCTGTAAAAAGTTATGCGTGGTCATACATAAAAAAAATATATATGTACGTGTCGAATTGAGGACCTCCTCCGTTTTTTTTCGTCGGTTAAAAGCCAAATAAGATTCACTTGACTGACATCTTGAGATCTCTTAAAAGTATACACAGTTCACTTGGAATTTAGCATAGTTAATCATTGCATGATGTAGACGCTCACTAAGATTTTAAGATATTCCAATGAGAACGGAATCTAAGCAAATTATAACGCTGGACAAGGGGAATAAAGGCGTAGAGGCCTATACATACATACGTTTCGAAAATAAACTGTAAACTCATAGCCATCTTATTCAACTATTTAACAAGAAGCACGACATTCAAAATTACAACAAAAGTGAGTATGCTTTTGGTGTAATTTTATCGATATATTTTTTTGTGTTCGTGGTTTTTTGTGTTTGAATAAAAACACTTTTAAACACTTAATTTATAATAATAAACATCTCGATCTCTTTCGTTTCTTTATATGTTTTTGTTATAGACAACAAACCTACAACAAAGTAAGCAATATTTTGATCAGATATAAAATGTGAAATATATCAATCACTAAAGATATGGTTTCAAGGTATACTTAACCCTACAAGGCACCTAGTTCCATATGTGGAACACCGAATTAAATAGTTCCTATAGCTATTAGATTATTGGTAGCCACATTTTTGACATCTTGATAGAAGCTACAAACATTTAGCAACAAAGTAATTCAAATCTTTACCTGAAGAAGTCGTTCGTGCTTTTTTTATAGTGCATTCAGCGTGAAATTCGGTTGAAAGTGATGCGTTAGTCATTTGTATGAATTCAAAAATAAAAAAATAATACTTATTGAACAGTTTGGACTCCAAAAAAAATTTATTTGTTATAACGAAGTGTATATTTTGCCGAGGTAAGTTGTTTTTGATATTACAATAATAAATGTATTAGTAAATCATATTTTTATGTATGTTCCACATACGGTACGTTAAGCTTTAGTGTCAGTTTTTATTTCTTCATATTTACGATAACTTACTTTGATTTGATTGCAGATTATGCTCGTAAGAAGATTGTGTGATCAAGATATTGAGGGTTTCTTGAATATTCCTTCCGAGAGTAAAGACGCAGAAGATTTTTCTGATCTTGAAAGTAATGATAACATCGAAAAAAATCAGTCCATCCAAATTTTTTTATCCGAGTTACTTAGCGAAGTGAAGGGTTCCTTATCTGCGCATAGACATCAGTGTACATCTCCTCCTCGAATATTTTCAGCCAGAAATATCAGACCCTTAGTCTAGTACATCAGGAATGACTTCAGGGACAACTATAGGTACCATTACACAATCTCGTACACCTATACGATTATGGACTTTGAGTAACACAATCTATCATAGATCTAGAATCCTTGACTCTGTGACTAGTCACCCAAAGTCAAAAAGAGAAGATTTATTTGGTAGAAATTATCTTTTTATCCACCTTCTTTTACATTTACTGGAAACATAAACTTACAGACACCTATAGTATATATTGAATCTCGCGGGTAAAGAGGGAATACAGTCGATGGGAACGGTGAACAATGGTCGTTCAGTAAAAGACCTCAAAATTTGTTTTCTAAAAGACCTAAAATATGAAAAGGTTCAAAGAGGATATTTAGAACAATTGGTAGCAATCTGAGATTATATAGATATTGTCACAGTTTCAGTCAGTACGACTATAAACCTTGTTCTATTATCATCTTGTGTGTTAAGAGCCAATAGAAAAGGCAAGAAGATACTGCAAGAAACAAAAGAAATACATACAAGTGGACTGTCTCCAAATTATCAAAACAAATAACCATCATATGGGTGATGGAGGATCCACACCACCCATATACCCTAGATTCGTTTCCAGGGAAATATAAAATACAAACAAAACATGGTGCTTGAGGTTATTTTATCATCTTCTTGATGTAATTCTTATTAATAGCTGGTTATTGTACAGAAGAGTCTGGGAGCAGCAGCATACGCCAACCATGATGATGCAGAAGGACTTCAAATTTGAAGTAGGGAAATGTTTGGGCCAGCGATAAGTAAAAAGAGAGGTATACCAAGTTTATCTGATAAAAAGATTGATAATAAATAAAAGGCAGAAGCCAAACACATCAGTAGTACTTCCTCATGATGTCAGATGTGATGGGTTTGAGCATTTTTCTCTTTGTCAAGTTTAATACCAAAAGGTACATTTAAGGCTCAGTGTACCATATGTGGAACTAAAATAAAAAGTTGATTTTTTCGTAAAATATGGTTTTATTAATATTTTTATAAATTTTCCCTAGCTTCTGATCACTTATTACAACATATATATTTTTGTCACGCACTAAAAAAAAATTCAGCCTTGTAGGGTTAATCATTATTTTATTTTGTAAAGATACGTTTTTGCGTCGTATTACCGCCACGGCTGCTGTGGTGCTATCTAGTACGTTAAGCCTACTTGAAATAAACGTATTTTAATTTGAATTATATATCTATTATTGCTTCAAGGATTGAAGTGGTAGCTGGATGCCGCTTTCATGTCGGTGCATTTCAGTCCCGCCTGATCCGTGAGGGATTAATTTACCTAAGCTAGAGCAAACTGTTTACTGCACATATTTGTTTCTTATTACCATGGCATTACCACAATCTAAATCTAAGCCAATAGAAGTCAAGCGTGTGTTCAGCCAACCAATAGGAATGATTGCACAGGACGCAATAACGTAGATACATGAACTGTTGACAATGAACTTGTGTTCTATTTTGGTCCGATTTGGCAAATTTCCACACGAATACTAGGTTAGAGTAGGGTGACATAATCTGTTTCGAGTGCGAGATTTTATACATAGCTATTCAATCGCGTAAAAGTAAATAGAATTAAAACTGCGCCAACTAGTTACAACAAAAGAAAACACAATCCGCGATTATGTTAAGGATTTCCTGGAGAGGCAAAGTACGAAATGAAACAGTATTGCAACGCTTGAGAAAAAAGCGCGAGATTCTAAATACTGTAAAACAAAGGAAGTTGGAGTACCTGGGGCATATACTTCGAGGACCAAAATATGACCTGTTGCAATTAATTATCCAGGGCAAAATACAGGGCAAACGGGGCGTGGGAAGGAGAAAAACACCCTGGCTGAAAAACCTACGCCAGTGGTTCAGTAAAACCACTCGGTCACTATTCAGGGCTGCTGTGTCCAAAATTCAAGTTGCCAGAATAATCGGCGATATAACCTTCGTTAGAAGAGGCACTTCAAGAAGAAAAATCCGTGATTAATCCGATTCCAAATAGATAGTTAACTAATTTGGAGTAAACTAACTTTAACGCCATTGAATAGGTACAAACTCGCCCTCGATAAAACTAAGTACTTAATGGGATTAAATCAAATTATAGGAATGTAGGTAGGTACCTCTAAAGCCAAGTCGGTGTGGAATGTTATTGTATTAAACAATTAATTAAAAATTAAGGTAGAAAACGCCTATTATATTTAAAATTATGTTTTATTATATAATGTTATATATAAAAGATTAACTGTCAATAACTACTTGTTCTAAGCTAATTAATCTAATTTATTGTTATATATTTGTTCATAAAGAGTCCACATTAAGTTATGCTTTAGTTATAATTGAAGTTTATTCGCATCGATTTAGATTTATTCGAATTCGGATTTCAGATTTGTTAAAAACGTTCGTGTTTTTTTTTAGATTTGGCGGATAAAAGTATGGCCGTCAGGATGCAATCTCTGTCATGAGGATGTTGTGACTTTGGTTAAAATCAGCACAAAAAACTTAACTAACTTTTCATTTTTATAATATCTTTATGCTAAACACGTTTATTTAGGTAACAACAAAGTAAAATTTAAAAAAAACTTGATTATGTAATTAAAAAAAATGATAGTAAGTAAAGTTGATTAGTTGGTTGGCTGATACAAAAAACCATGAGACGATAAACCAAAAACCTGTTGTATTAAATTGTTGAAACCACTTTAATATGCACCATGTTATGTAAAACGGCTGTAAAATGGCTCTAACCTACCTAATTCAAGTTGTATGAATTATCTGCATTGCACTTGGTTGGTTATTTTATATATTCATAATTTCATACTGTTCGTCTCACTCGCTACCAATTAAATCATGTTGCTCTACAGAGAGCGTGAACAGAGACTGATTTTATTATAAAAAAATTTAACAAAAAATAGAACCGACTCAAAACGCACTAAAAAGTAAAAAATAACTGTGTCATCATTAGTTGCTATAATTTACTTAAGCATATCTATGAAGTCTGTGCCAGCAAGCTTAAGGAACATTTATTTAACGTAGTAAAGCAGTTTGTGGGTTCTAGGTATGTCCTTAAAGAAGAAACCTTAACTGGCACCGACTCCTAGATATGCCCAAGTAAATTAAAGCAACTAAATGACACAGTTACTTTTTACTTTTAGTGCGTTTTGAGTCGGTTCTATTTTTAGTTAAAAATTTTTATTTCTTACTTCTTAGTGATTTATCGGCACATAACGTACTCGTACTATACTGTCATAGTATATTATACGGCACTTGTAGCCAAAAAGCTACCGATACTTACACAAAAACCGAGATCGCTGCAAGTGTGCCTATGCAATTTAAAGAGTTCCTTCATTCCATCAGATCCTAACATGATGACAATGGGACCACCTTGGAAGTGTGACCTTTCTAATAAAAAAAGATTTATCAAATTCTGACAACTTGTGACAACGCACAACAAAAAAAAGTTATGCGTGGTCATACATAAAAAAAATATACGTGTCGAATTGAGAACCTCCTCCGTTTTTTTTCGTCGGTTAAAAAACTACCTATTGCCGAAGACATCGCTCGTGTCTTTTATTAACGAACTGGAAGACGTTTGCCAAATCATCTCCTTTTTCATCCTATTACATTTTATATTCTAACACTGGTCATTTGACGGTCTCCATGACTATGTCTTAACAAATCACAGAACTTCACAATAACTTTGAACCAGAATGGATAAAATCTTCAAAATTATTGGATTTAGTTATTTTTATATTTGACACATCATAAGGCTTATAAAATGACAAAATACTTTCATACAAACCTTTCATCCCTATTTGGAATTCTATCTATAAATTATTTTGAAAATTATGTATGTGAAATTCCATAATCCAATTTTCTTAATCATAACTTAAAATAAACGATCTTCATATATAAACAAAAACAGTCTCCAGAATTCATTTTTCCTGGTGACTCTACCAAGAAATAGGTACTTATAGAAAACAACATACAAATACAAACACTCAGAAATGTATTTATCATATTGATACCCGATAATGCAACATAAAATGTGACATACAGAATTGCACTGACATGTTGCCACTTGCCAGTCAATCGACGGCCGTGTACAGAATGGCCGCGAGTTAGTTACAATTACACTAAATTACATAAAATAAACTCAGTTTTATTACATAAACAAGTGTCAGTGCTGTGTTCAAAATGGGGAAGAGTGGATCATGGATTACGCCGTTCAAAAAACAGGTAATTTTTCATGTTTTTACATACATTACACGTTGTATATTATTACTAGTATATTCATTAGATTTCTGCGTAAGTAGAGATTAATTTTTATTAAAGTATTTTGAATAGGTGTTTAAATCTATGCATTATATATGTTTCATTCTAATATTAAAGTCATTGTCAGCCTCTAATAGCCCACTACAAGGCCTTCATAGCCGTAGGATAGGGAATGTGTAGCTTAGACTGACCACGTTGCTCCAACGTGGTATGGCGGGCTTTGGCTGATAAAGTGAACTATTGTATTGACTAGAACCGACGGCTTAACGTGTTTTCCAAGGCAAGGGGGTTTACTATTACCTACTTTTCATCACAGGCTAAGAATTCATACTCAAAATTTTTTAAAAGAAATAAAAGCTTAACTCGACGTTGTCACATGAGCAATTAGATAGCAAAGAAGCAATATACCTTCTATGTATTTCCTATACCTAATAATAAAAAAAAAACATGCTAGTAACACGTCCTAGATACTAGAAAATGCGCGTTGTTCGCTTAAAAAACGCATCTGTGTGAAAACATTACTACCAGTATGTACCTAAGGCTATAACCATATATATATGTGCTACTATATATATATTTTTATTTACGCCCATCGACCTTAGGCATTGGTGTTAAGCCTCAAGTGCAATAAGCTTAATCTGCTACTACCGCGTTGGTCTAGTGGTTAGCCTATATAGCTTCGCATAATGCGGTTCAGGATACGATTCCTGGGTCAGGCTTTTTTACTCAGCCCGGATATAAGTTGGTGGTGAGCCCTGAATCTTCTGTAAATAAGTTTTCCTCTTAATTCACTCTGTATTGATGATTGATGACGTGCAGACACCAGATAACGACTCTGTTTAATATTACGTTAAGACAGTCTACCTTAGATCAGAAAATAATTGATAATAAATACTTTGCAGTAACAAAGCTTATGGAATCAAAGTTAAAAGGCATAATGTAGAATTGGTTAACTCATAAAACCGCATGGCTTCATTTATTTAATGCTTCAAGGCAAAATATAGCAATTGCTATGTTTTATTTATTTATTTACCTATTGTATAAATAGGCGTACAATAATGCGCGAGCAATGCGATTTCTTTATGTACCTACCTATGCTATTGTAGGCTGTATTTTTTATTCCAATTATTGCAATTCATTGAAGTAACTTTCAATTTTTTTTGTCGTTATTACGAAATAGTTTAAGGAAAATACGATTAGTGCGCTTTTTCCTACTACTTAGCAGCTTGCTGTTTTCGTTTGGCCTCGACCAATGTCCGGGATTTGGTCCAGGAACGTTTGCCTTGGTCTTCCCCTTCCAACATCCCCATTCACTTTCGCTTTTTAATCCCTTTTACAAGTGTTATCTGTCTCCTTTCATTAATTCTCCCCACATGACACTCTCACCTAAAAGAAAAGAGGCGTTGTTGACGATCCCCCCTTGTTTAAGTTCAAACATATTCGAATTTTAGACAGCAAACGTATTGCTTTACGTAGCCTTTTAACATTAAATAGATTAAATTCTAATGACATGAAAAACCTATTTATTCAAGTGGGGAACCCAGTCTTTTGTATGTTATCAAGGCCTGAGTATAATCGAGATGGGAAAACGAGTTATAATTTTCCCATTTGGTGATATCTGTGGCTACTATAAGCGAAGGAATAACTAGACGACCACCGTGGCGTGCAACGAATAGTGTGCGCGGTGGACTTACTATAGGACCGAGGTCTTGGATTAATTTCCCGACTGAACTGATATAGATTTTCTAAAAATATCTACTTATTTCGTTTTTTGATCGCGGAAAATTGATAAATCCAAGCGACAAATATACCCAGATTTAACTGAAAACCCTCTTCATAAATAACATTCTCAGAGATTTTGAAACTACAATGTTCAAACGAGGAAGATCGATTCGACGGATTTTCGTGGAAAATAGCAAAATTAATAAACTACATATTATCTACTTGAACTTCTGCAAAGTGACACCTGCTTCTATCCAGTATTTTTGTCTGTTCACACCCTCTGTGCGCCCTCTCAATGTCCACTAGTTTAGTGTAGGTCTTCTATTGCACTCGGAGCGGAAGAGAGAGAAGGCGGCTGGTGCTCACCCGCTCCGCAGAATAAGAACGGGAGGTAGGAGACGCCGTTATGCGCATCTCCTGCCATCCCTGAAGACACCATTGAATGCACTGACGGGCGCGCCGGGTCATCATAATGAATGATTCCCTGATCCTTTGACGTCCCAAGCAAGGCGCAGGCGGCACTGCTGATGTGTATATGCAATTCCCAGAATCAGTAATGAATAAATAAAAGTTTGCCTATCGCAGTCTGCCATATCTATATGACCACTAGGGCGGCTTTTTTACCAAACAAACCTAAATGATCGTAAAAATGAATTTTGACGTAGATAATACCTTAGAGGATACGGCAAAGGATGACGGCCTGCGTGGCGCAGTGGCAGATTGAGGTCCTGGACTCCCGGGATCGATTCCCAGCAGGGCCGATTGAGATTTCTTGAATTGGTCCAGTTCTGGCTGGTGGGAGGCAACGGCCGTGACTAGTTACCAAGCCTAAATCCAAGCGATTTAGCGATGGCGTCTAGAAACCGAAGGGGTATGGATGTAACAAGTCAGCCCGTTCCTATCTTAGATTGCATCATCACTTACCACTGCAGGTGTCATTGCAGTCAAGGTATTTGTAATGAAACTACAACTAACTTGTAAAATAAAAATACTTACGTTGAAAAAAAACATTAAAACAGTCATCAGTATATAATATAGTTAGGTGCAATTACTCTTATAACAGTTTGAAATAAGTGAAAGTTGCAAAAATTGCGAAATTGAGTCGCTCTCTTTTGTAGCGGTTAGATATTTTTTTATTTTTTGATTGCTGACAAAAAACGATTGTGTTTCTCAAGCCAAGTTGTAACCATATATATAAATGTCTTCACAAAAACGGAGGGTCAAACGCTGATGACGATTGTGATGATGATGAAGTGGAGCTTCTATACGTGTGACTCATAAAATGTAATTTTGGACTGCGTTCTTGATCCAGTAATTAGCCAATGCTGCTTGAGATTACGAGGCCCTGGGTTCGAATCCTGGGTTAGGTTATAGAATACTAACGTCTCTCTCTCTGCTAAGAAACTTTCAGTAAAATTCCAAAAAGATGTCGTTGATGGGTTGGTCTGAGTTGGTGGTGTTACACTTCCGTGACTCGAAGAGCATGTTAAGCAGCCTTAACTATAAACAATATATAATAGAGATTGTTAAAGGCTACTTTACTAATTTGCCAACCCATATTGGAACAGCGTAGTGGGTATTAACTCTATATCCCCTCTTAAATCAGAAGACAGGCCTGACGCTGTAATGAGCTTAATAGACTGATGATGATGTAATTATGTCTGTATGTTTGTCCGAGCATATCTCAAAGACTATAAAACGAATTTTAGGTCAGACGCATGTCAATGCATCGCTTAAGAATGTTGCATTTCGCTAAATTATTATTATTGCAGTGAAGAATCTAATCGTGATATCCACAGTCTCTATATTATTATGTATTATGTATAGCTAAATTATCTATAAGTTAGTAATAATCAGTAATCGATTTATATAAGCCATTATCATGTTGTATTCATTGTATAAATCCTTAATTACCTCGTTGGTCTGTTGATTAGTTAGTCTATCTGGCTTCGATTGTGACGTCCAAGCTTCGAGCCTTGTAGATCAAGAATGCATCACGAGTGTAGGATATCTTGAGTCCTATAAAGTTCGGGGTCACCAATGGCCTGTACTTCAGGGTTCGCTGCTTGAGTTGCGTAGACTTCGGTTGAAGTGATGGCAACAGGAACTATGCGAATAAAACCACTGGTGTCCGCTACTTTTGTGATTTATAAATAAATGTGAAAGTGAGTCAATTCCACCATAACTTTGGTGGAAACGATAATATTACTTACCAAAAAATAATAAATCTTTTAAATAGTGTTTTCTATACTAATATTATAAAGAGGTAAAGTTTGTAAGTTTGTAAATGGAACATCTGTTGGGGCTAGTCTTCGGAACTACTGATCCGATTTAAAAAATTCTTTCACCGGTAGAATTCTTCACTATCGGAGAGTGTCATAGGCTATAGTTTATATTTTATATATTAGCCGAGTTATCACAGTTTTTGTCGCGTGAGTCGTGAAATTTATTAAATCGGCTTTATGCGCGTGCGCTGCCTTAGCTATTGGATATAATTGAAAACGTTGTATGAAAACTGCCTTTTACAGTATGTTAATTAGTTACATAATTTAGGGGATAATACAAAATTTCTAAAATGCGCGACTGCCGCTATTAAGTCCAAATCAAGTTGAAATCTACGTACGTACGAGTACCTGAATAGGCGTCAGCATTTTGGTAAGTATGCTGTTTCATAGAAACGATCATACGGTAACGGGGTTGAGAATTCAATCTTTGTTCAATTTATTTGTCATAAAAGATCATATCTATACTATTAATATAAAGCGGAAGAGTTTGTTCGTTTGTTTAAACGGGCTAATCTCTAGATCTGCGTGTCGGATTGTAAAATTATTTTTGTTTATTTTGAAAGCTAGACCCAAGAGTTTAATAGACTATTTAATATTAAGCTATACACATCAGCTTGCCATAAATATATATTGTTAATGTTAATGTACTGTAATGTCATACAATGGTTAACAAAAATGTAGATCTTTAGTACACGGGACGGGACGGAGGATATTGCTTCACGGGAAACTATAAAAAAATTAAATTGAGTCCTCGCGAGGAATGAGTATTTTTTTATATGGTTTGGTTGTGGTTTTCACGCGGACGAAGTCGCGGGTGACTGCTAGTTTATTATATTTAGACTTGGACAGTCTGTCTACAAGTGGATACTTAGGTAGTTAGTTTTAGATTTCTAGGCGATCTAGTCTGATGAAAACTATTATCACATGTTCGAGGCTTTATTGTAATATCCATGACCTCATTTTCATTAATAATACATTTTATTTTATTTTCGTTATGATATAAAAAAATAATTTAAGTTAAAATTTTAAATTTATTAGTTTAAGGGTTAGGGAAGCACTGTAAAAGTAACGGTTAAATTACTACAAAATATTTCTTTCTTTTTCTTCTTATTTTATTCTAAAAAAATACTAGTAACCTAATCTCTACGTAATATTCAAGAAAGTCTCCTTCTGTTTTTGTCTGTTTAATTGCTAATTCCATCCAAACCACGCAACATAAATCTATTGAGGATAAATAAATAAAATGAAATATTATTGAACATAAAAACATCATTAAATTGATAACCAAGAATTACGTTCAGTCATCTAAGGTAGTTAGAGTAACTATAATCCATTTACATTCACAATTTACTGTCATGTATTTAGTTTGAGAATCATTGAGGGTAGGAAAATGTAATTGTTACGGAATTGCAAAATATCGTAAGTATTGTAGATAAATATCTGTCAAGATATTCTAAAATCATGATAACATTTGCGCTTGACATTATCAAAATTAGGTAAAATGATAAATACTTCAAAAAGATAGCAAAACAATTGTGAGGGACCTACTTATGATATAATATCTATAGATAATTGATATAACGGCAATAAGGAAAGCAATCGAAACCCAAAACAAACAAATTCATAGGTAATGCGAAGTTGCAACTTAATTGAAATAAATGAAACTGAAGAGTGTGAAATTCAAAAGTACAAAGTAGACTTAGGCATATCTTTGACCGAAAAAAATATAAAAAGGTTTTTTATTACTTTTTTATTATTATTCAGCATAATAAGAAAATAAATAAAATATTAAAGCAGTTCATAATAAACAGTATCTTAGATGAACGAGCATTCCTTTCACATAGTATGGAGATTCCAGATTTAGAGCACAACATTTTAGATTAGGTTGTAAATGATTATTAATGCCAATTTTATGCAGTAACTTAAATTTTTTAGCTTCTTAGTCAAAATTCATTTAGACTTCGAATTTATTGAATCAGCAACCTGTACAAGATATATGTAGTACAATACATGAGCTTATAATAGAAACTACAGTTGAATGATGGAGGCCCATTTATAACTACACTGTAATTAACATATACCTAATTGTTATTTCCAGTGCTTCGTCTCGCTCGGGGTGTCACTGAACATGGCAGCACATGGTTTGGTCATGGGGTTCGCGGCCATACTTCTACCTCAACTTCGACAGCCTGGTTCTATCATACCTATTGATGACACTTCTGGCTCTTGGATAGGTAAGGATGCTTAATGTAAAAAATTAAATTAATGACAACACGTTTTCATTCTAATTTTATTAATTTTAAAATGTTTCATTTCAGCTGCAATCCTTGGGTTTGCTCTCGTCGCTGGCAACTTTATAGTGCCCACAATAATGGCAAAATATGGCAGAAGAACAGCAAACTTGGCCAGCTTAGCGCCAATGATTGTTGGCTGGTTTTGCATCATCCTCGCAACAAATATCACCACACTCTTAATCGCAAGGTTTCTACAAGGACTCGCCATGGGTATGAGTGCTTCTCTCGGTCCGGTGTTGATCGGGGAATACACCAGTCCAAACAATAGAGGAGCTTTCCTCACGTTTATATCATTGACGATAGCAACTGGTGTTCTTTTTGTTCATTCTCTCGGATCATTCTTCACATGGCAAACCACAGCTTTGGTGATCGCATTCGTGGTTTTTGCAGATTTATTGATAGTTATATACTCTCCAGAATCGCCGAGTTGGCTGGCAGATCAAGGGAGATATGACGAATGTAGAAAAGTATTCCGATGGCTAAGAGGTGACGGGGAAGACGATGAGCTAGAAAAAATGATAGACGCAAGCAGATTTATAAGAGAAGCCAAAGAATTCGCTAATGTACCAGACACATTTGGAAAGAAAGTAAGAACTAATTTGGCGTACATAAATACGACAATGCGAAAGAAAGAGTTCTACAAACCCATTTTCATAATGATCCACATTTATACTCTAGGACAGTGGGCCGGTGCGAATATTTTGGCTGCTTATACAATAGATATATTTACGAATGTGATTGGAACTGAAGCAAACATTTCACTGATGGTTATCACACTTGATGTTCAGAGAATCCTTTCAAACACAATGGCTGTTTATGTGATAAAGAAAGTCAAGCGGCGGACCATGCTGTTTGTAACCGTTGGGATAAATCTGTTTGCGTTTTTGTCAACAGCTGCTTACACTTACTGCAAAGGGCATAACATGCTGCCTTTTGACCATCCAGCTATCGGCATAGCTCTCATCCACATCCACATGTTCTCGATAGCAACTGGCACAGTTCCTCTGCCATTTATCATAGCAGGTGAAGTATTTCCATTAGAATACAGAAGTTTAGCTGGTGGTCTAAGCGTTCTATTCTTATCATCAAACTTGTTTATAACTGTAAAAACTGTGCCATATTTGTTCAAGAATTTTGGCATCCACGGTGCATATATTTTGTACGCAGTCGTTGTCGGATACTGTCTAGTGATAGCATGGCTTTTCCTGCCTGAAACTAAGGATAGGACGTTACAAGAAATTGAAAATGAGTTCAGAGGAAGGCCTCTTTCTCCTGAGGAGCTGAAGTCAAGTCAATCCTTGACTTCTATGAAACATTTGAATACAGACAGAAGATGTAGTGTAGTATCTGTTATATGATATTTTGAAAGTTATTGTGATAAAAAATTAAAAAATGTTTGTACAAATTGTCGTTTTGATGTTGTTATGTATAATTAAGTAGTCTATAATAATTCGTATTAAGATATCTGTGATTGCTTTGCTCTCGTTTGTTTTTATTTATTGAACTTTGTGATCAGTTGCTCCAAATCGTTTTTTATAAGCACTGTTGTTTTGGACCACATATTTGTTGGCTCAGCTTAGTTCATCATCATGAATTTTAATGCCCATCTACTCCATCTAGTGAAAACCGACTTCTCTATCTTACAAAAGAAAGGAGAGCTTATATTATATAGTTGTATCGCGGTGATCTAAAGATACTCGTAGTTAGGAGATTAGGATGAACAATTTAATCGTATAACGAACGTGACAATAACTCAAAGTTAAAATGTTATTCGACTTTCGCCGCGAAGACCTGACTTAAACATCAACTTTACACCTACGAGTTCAGATGTTTGTGGATAGAAAACACTAGTAAGTTATACGTATTAATTTTTCATTGGATTATTTGGACTTGATCCTGGGACCTCATGTTCTTCAGCTAAAGAACTCCAGTAAGATCGTGTAAATAAAATTTTAGTAGTTTCTACTAGCTTATTATAAGGTTGATATCAATTGAATTACTTATGTTAATAAATTATTGATAATTTTATAAAACATTAAATTTAGTAAATAAAAAAGTAAGCAATAAAGTAAATTGGAGTATTTTATTTACACTATCAATGTTATTTTTAAATGTGTTTGTTTTAACACCTACCTAATTAATAAAATAATAGTTTTGTAGTAGATACAATATCACTTGACAAAATAAGCAAAGATGGCCTACTGATGATAAATGGAAAACCAACACTCACGAAACTTAACAAAACCCACCACGGAATGCTATAAACACTTTCATCAATGCTATGTTCTGTCTACCAAGCTTAGGTTAGATTAATTTAGTTGATAGGGAAAATAGCTGAAAGATGAAATATTAGATATGCAAAAAAAATATAATAATACCTTTGAAGAACTCTCCACGATGACAAGCTCGACATGTGTCTACCTTATACGAATATATTCTTTACGAGTGACCTCAAACTGTATGCTTTAAAGCGTTCAGACCTTGTGACCTATAATAAAGATGAAATGAGATATAAGCTCGCATTCCTTGAAGCCCAGTCCTAAATTGTAAAGGTTTTAGGTGTACATTGGTCCTGCGAAGACAAAAGGCCAAGCAAAACTAAATAGGACTCAAATCTTTTTTGATAATCATTGCTAAGTAGTATATTTATCATGTCGATAGTCGACAGTGCTATGTCATTGATACCGTAGATTATTTAGAGTTAAAATAACGGCAGTAGGCCACCACGATGTAAAGAGTTAGCATCAGATTTACGAAGGGTTCTAATCCTGTATAAAATACCGTCATAGAAGAATCACCTAGTGTTTTGTTTAAAATGGAAAAAAAAGAATCATGGATTACACCATTCAAGAAACAGGTAGGTATTATTGAACGCATATTAGTTTACAAACTACCATTATCGTATTTTTATGCAAGCTAAAAACCGTGAGATTCTTGGATACCTCACTGTTATCTCGTTCTATGAATCAATTAGGTAGGTAAATAAACTCAGAATATATATTTAATAGCGATTCTTTAATCCAGTGGCGTAACCAGGGCAGGCCCAGGCACAGGGCGCAGACCCTGGAGGGGCGCAGAAATGACCAGACCATATACAAACAATACCTTATTTAGAGTCAGTTACAGGTCTGTAATCCCTTAAACAGCAGGTGTGGATGAAATTGAAATTTATCGAATAACGTCACCCGGGTGCCTCTCTAGTTCTGGCTCACTATGTTGTAATCAGACATCATATCCCCGTGTGTACATCTTTATTAATGCCATTAGTGACATCTCTGTCATAGCATGAAATAAATATTAAATAACATAGACAACATCACTACATCTTCCCCCTTACAAAAATGAAAAAAAAAATAATAATAAAGTTAAAATAATACCTACTTATTCTAACATTTTCCTATAAAAAAAAATAATAATGTGACAGAACAAAATTCATTTTAAATTTCTTAACTTAATTCTAGCTTTGATAGCCGCTTGTCTCTTTGTCACCTTATTTGGAGTTTCCCTATGTTGATCCATGATAGGACCTATGGAGGTAGAAGGAGCACAGGTGTCATCAGGATTGGAATTGTCACTCTCTGCACTCAACCATCGTTCTTGCTCCGAAGCGCGTTCTTCTTCTGGCGGCACACATACCAAATGACGCCTATTCCGTCTATACCGCCTTCCTGACATATCTTTGACGAAATAGGAGCGCGGTTGAGGCGCTGCACCTTGTACTTCAGCACGTTTGCGCCTCCCCCTATCCACTATCACAACATTCTGCCCCGGCTTTAGCCCGGGCAGCGCTCGTGTATGCTGATCGTAATGCGCTTTGCTGGCGTTCTGCTTTCTTATCATACACTCGTAGTCTGCCTTGTTATCACGGTGGGGTCTGAGCGCCCGCTCGTGCGTCGGTAGCCTGGTGCTCAGTCTACGTCCCATGAGCAATTCTGCCGGAGATGCTAAACCGTCGCGCGGGCACGCTCTAAAATTTAATAAGCCTAAATAAAAATCCGATCCCGAGTTGGTGGCCTTTATCAACATATCTTTTATTGTACGCACACTTTTTTCGCTGCGACCGTTAGCTTGAGGATAATTAGGTGATGTGATAATGTGTTCAAAGCCCCATTTTTTTCGAAATTCTTTAAATTCTTTAGAGCAGTAAGCGGGGCCTCCGTCAGTCACCAACATAGCTGGTATACCGTACCTCGCAAATTGGTCTTTCATAGCTAGTATAACCGCTTTACTCCCTATATTATTTAGTGGACTCACTTCAATGAAGTTTGAAAAATAATCAACTAGAATCAAAAAGTTTTTCTTCTAGTATTCGAAAATGTCTGAGCCTACTTTAAACCATGGGATCTCCGGTATCTGGTGCGATATCATCGGCTCACGCGTCGGCCGAGGCGCGTGCTCCGCGCACGTTGCGCAGCGACGCACGGCGCACTCAACGTCGCGCGACATGCCTGGCCAGAACATGACATCGCGCGCACGACGCTTGCACCGGTCTATGCCCATGTGGCCCTCGTGCACCCGATTTATCATTTCTGCGCGAAGACTTTTAGGCACATAAACTAAATTATCTTTTAATATAACATTATCAATATATTCAAAGCATTCTCTATATGACCATAATTGCCGTACACATTCATCCGCATCATATTTATTTGCTGGCCACCCATCTTTAATATACTTTATGATTGTTTGACATTCTCTATCAATTTCAGTACCTCTCCTAATCAAATTTAGTTTTTCACTACTAAACCTCACATTATCAATCACAAAACAAGATTGCTCTTCAACCTCATCGGACACGTTACTCTTCATTAACTCCGGTAGCGGTGCCCGCGACAGAGTGTCCGATACAAACATATATTTCCCAGGCTTATATACTACGTTAAACTTGTAGCCTTGAATCCTTAACATCATACGTTGTAAACGAGCAGGTACAGAATCTAGCGGCTTATTAAACAGGGCTTCTAAAGGCTTGTGATCCGTTTCTACCGTGACGTCACCGCGGCCGAACAGATACTGATGAAATCGCTCTAAAGCGAATACTATGGCCAGCAGCTCCTTTTCGATTTGCGCATACCTTGTTTGCGTTTCGGTGAGCGTGGCGGACGCAAACTCCACCGGGCGGCCTCCCTGTAACAACACCGCGCCTAGCGCGCGCGCGCTCGCATCCACTGACAGAAGCACTGGCTCGCTTACTGAATACAGCGCCAGCACAGGCGCTGCGCACAAGGCGTCCTTAAGACGACGCACCGCGGCCGTGTGAACCTCGTCCCAGTACCACACGCAACCCTTTTTCAGTAGGCTACGAAGAAGTGATGCAATATCTGAGTAATTCGTAATATATTTCGACAAGTAGTTCACCATGCCCAAAAACCGCTCCAATGCAGGCCTATCCTGAGGCATCGGCATTTCTTCAATAGCCTTAAGCTTACTTTTATCAATCGCCATCCCTTGTGCACTGAACGTATGCCCCAAGTAACTCACCTCTTGTACCCTGAACTCACACTTTTCCTTATTAAATTTAATTCCTACTTGTCTCGCCCTCTCTAACAAACATTTCAGTCTCTTATCGTGCTGCTCGGCAGTGGAACCCCATACAATTATATCGTCTACAAACGATTCCACACCGTCCAGATCTTCCAGTAGTTGTCGCACCCTCGCGTGGAATACCTCAGAGGCACAATTAATTCCAAATGGTAACCGCAGGAACTGGTATCTTCCGAAAGGAGTTCCAAAAGTACAGAGATCAGCGCTTTTGTTATCGATTTGAATCATCCAGTAGCCCGAGCGCGCGTCCAGCTTGCTGAAGTAGTGAGCACCCTGCAGCTTCGCAGCGATATCTGGAAGGGTCGGCAACGGAAAGCGCGAGCGCTGCACCGCGCGGTTTAACGGTCGCGGGTCGAGACACACGCGAATCGTACCATCTTTCTTTGCTACCACTACAATTGCATTCACCCACTCCGTCGGATGTGACACCTTCCTAATGACACCCATGTCTTCCATACGCTTTAACTCCACTTGCAACTTATCACGAACACCGATAGGTATTTTTCTTACCGGACAGACCGACGGCTGTATTCCTGGATCGATACTTATCTTATATTCGCCTGGCAATTTACCTAATCCTCTAAACAAATCATCATAAGAATCTATATTTATAGTGAATACACGCTTGATAATACCTAATTCTTCACAGGCATATTTACCTAGTACGCTCTGGCAATAGTTTTTACAGATACAAAAATTAAGGTTATATAGATTATTTTTATATATCCAAGATATAGAGCAAGAGCCCAATATAGGTATCATACTGGCACAAAAAGATTTAGCCTTAACATTATTTTGATACAAAGATGAAATATCTAAGCCTAATTGTTTATATTTTTCAAAAGATATAACATAAAGGTCCGATCCTGTATCAAGTTTAAATCTTTCAGTTTTATGACTATTATTATATAATTGCAATGTTTCATACCATTTGTTGCCGTCCTCACAATATGAACCATTAATCATCAAGATCTTGTATAACTCATGACTTGTTTCACTATTTTCCACTATTTCATTAACATTTTTTCGCGAATTTAACATACAGGCCCTTTTAAAATGACCTTGACACAGACACAAATAACACACCGCATTCCTAGCGGGACACCTGAAGCTGCCATCGCATTGTAAACCTGCACATTTAGGACACGCCGCATGCATCGGCGTACCCGTCGGCTGGCTCCGAGCGTCACGAGTAGGCCCGCGCGGCATCCAGCCGCGCCCGCGCTGAGCCCGCGGCGCCCAGTTGCCAGCGCGCGGCGTCCATCCGCCAGCCCGGCCACCACCATGCGCGCCATTTATGGCGTCCACTGCCGTCGACGATGATGCACCAGCCTCGTCACCGCACGGCTTGCTGCCCTCGAAATGCCGTTTCTCTTCATTTGACATTTCACTGGCCCGACAAATTTTTAATGCACCCTGAAGTGTTAACTCATCCGATCTTAATAATCTGTCGCGTATTTTTCCATCTAATACACCGCACACGATCCGATCACGAATTAAACCTTCCTCTAAGTGCTCGAAATCGCAATGTTCGGCTAGCATCTTCAAGGCGGTTACGTATTCATCAATTGATTCGCCAGCTTGTTGATTCCGGGTAAAGAATTTGAAACGAACCATTGTCGTGTTTTGTTTGGTTCCAAAATGATCGTCAAATTTTTTCATCAGCGTGTCAATGTTTTCACGGCTTTCGTCTTTTGCGTATCTAAATGTTGTGTAAATATCATACCCCTCCGGCCCGATCAAATTAACTAATAGGCTGGCTTGAACATCCGTAGTTTCTCTATGTACACCGGCCGCCTTTAAAAATACATAAAATTGCTGGCGCCATTTTCGCCACGCTGTCGCTCGACAAGCCGGGCCACCTTCTAAGCATAACTCCGACGGCGGTCGAGCGTGTTCCATAGTTGTATATCACTTATACACACTGATTCCACCAAATTATAATACTGCTCTGGACTAATTACATCATAATTTAATATATTTCGTTCACCGCTGCCACCATGTTGTAATCAAACACCATATCTCCGTGTGTACATCTTTATTAATGACATTAGTGACATCCCTGTCATAGCATGAAATAAATATTGAATAACATAGACAACATCACTACACGATTCTCATTTATTTTTAGTGTTTTGTCTCATTCGGAGTATCCTTAAACATGGCTGTTCATGGGCTGGTGATGGGATTCGCGGCCATACTGCTTCCTCAGCTCCGACGACCTGACTCCCTTATACCTATCGATGATGCCTCTGGATCTTGGATAGGTAAGGAGCTTACTTATATTACAATTTAAGGGAAATTGAACATTAGTCACCATCAGTATATTAACGAGCTACTTGGCCAGCCTTCCTTGTCCTCCTGCTACAATGCCTGGCGGGCATCGGGTAATATCGAATAATGTATAATTACTTAACGATCTCTATCTTTTGATCATAGGGAGGCATGGGGTGTTACACCATCAATTTTCCCACTTCGGTTTTAGAAATTTACTTATTTTTTTAGAAAGATTGGACATTAAACTTACTTTATTCCTAAATTAGAAAGAGTAAATATCTTAGTGATTTTCAATTACTTGTTTTAGCTGCAATCCTGGGATTTGCTCTGGTCGCTGGCAACTTCGTAGTACCAACCATAATGGCCAAATATGGCAGAAGAACGGCAAATCTGGCCAGTCTAGTGCCAATGATGGCTGGCTGGTTCTGCATCATACTCGCCACAAACATTACCACACTCCTCGTCGCAAGAATACTGCAAGGCCTTGCAATGGGTATGAGTGCGTCTCTCTGCCCCGTCTTAGTTGGAGAATATACCAGTCCAAAGAACAGAGGAGCGTTCCTGACACTTATATCGGTAATGATAGCGACCGGTGTTCTTTTCGTCCATTCTCTCGGATCTTTTCTTACTTGGCAGACCACTGCATTGGTGATTGCATTTGTAGTTTTTGCTGATGTGTTGATAGTGATATATTCTCCAGAATCGCCAAGTTGGCTGGCTGATCAAGGAAGATACGATGAATGTAGACACGTATTTCACTGGCTTAGAGGAGACGAGGAAAACGATGAATTGGAAAAAATGATAGATGCGAGCAGATTTATACGAGAAGCCAAAAAACTATCAACTGTACCAGAAACCTTTGCGAAAAGATTAAGAGCCAATTTATTTTACATAATTACGACAATGCGGAAAAAAGAGTTCTACAAACCTATTTTTATAATGGTCCACATTTATACGTTAGGACAGTGGGCTGGTGCTAGCATTTTGGCCTCGTATACAATTGATATATTTACAAATGTGATTGGAACCGAAGTGAATATTTATCTTATGGTGATCACTTTAGGTATTCAGAGGATTCTTTCCAACACGTTAGCTATCTTTATAATAAAGAAAATTAAACGTCGGACTATGTTGTTTGCAACTGTTGGAATAAATCTGTTTGCATTTTTGGCAACAGCGGCTTATACTTATTGCAAGGGGCATAACATGCTGCCTGTTGATCATCCAGCTATTGGAATAGCTCTCATCCATATCCACATGTTCTCAATAGCCACTGGAACAGTTCCTCTTCCCATTATTATCGCTGGGGAACTATTTCCTTTAGAATACAGAAGTTTGGCAGGCAGTCTTAGCGTTCTTTTTCAATCGTTAAACTTATTCATAATAATGAAAACTGTGCCATATTTGTTCAAGAACATTGGGATCCACGGAGCTTATATTCTCTATGCAGCCATCGTGGGATACTGTCTAGTGGTAGCGGGGATTTTACTGCCAGAGACTAAAGACAGAACATTACAAGAGATTGAGAATGAGTTCAGAGGAAGGCCTCTTTCGCCTGAGGAGCTGAAGTCCACGCAGTCCTTAACTTCATTGAAACAATTTAATCTTGATAGACGATGCAGTAGCCCTATTTTAACTTGAAACCGGTAAATAATTATTATTCTTAAGCTTTATTGTTACAAAAATATCTATTAAGTAAGTCATTTATATAAAGTTATAATATAGATATAATAATAATTTAAGTTTGTTCAAATATAATGATGCAGTAAATCAGCAAGCAAATCAGTCACAATGTATTAATCTCGCGAATAATATTGAATACTATGATTTTGGCCTGTTAAGATTTGATGCTGCTCTTATAAATTAGTATAAATAAAACGTTTTAGTTTTTACTCGTTATTTTAATATTGGAACGAAGTTCCTTATCGCGCGTTGTGAAAGGGGGCTAGACGGAAAAAATTCGTACGAAAAGTTGTCACGACACTTTTTGATCAAAGGATCTTGCCGCCGCCTTTGATGTGTGTGCGCGTGAGCGGCGGGGGGCGCCCGCGCTGTATGCTGTCTCGTGGCGCCCTCTGGTGTTTCGGTGTACAACAACAAATATTATTATTACTTTAAAAAAATAAAATTATTACAATTCCTTCACTAATTAATCGAAAGGAACTTCGTTCCATCCGGGTGTCCCTTGACACCTCTCAACTTTTTTTGTATTATGTAATTGACATTAAGTATTATTAAAAAATAGATATTATAAGATTTTTCTGAATTTATAACTTCCGTGTAAATAAATACAATTGTCCTAATTATCATAATTGTCATTTTACATTTTATAATTTTATTGATTTAATTTATTACTTATAATTAAATATTGTAAGGATTTCAGTTCCCGTCAGGATCAAGTTTAAGACATTACTACAGTTGGCAGATAAGCCTTACCAGTAAATGTTACCTTCTTAATACCTATTTAAAAAAATATAAATTAATTTTTGGGATGATCCTAAAACTTAAATCAAGTTTGGAAAAAATATAAATAAATAAAATATAGAAACATGATACAGTAGTTTAAAAATAATTTACAATTATCATTCTTCTGTTTTTCAGATTTTTCTTTGTAGAAAACTTTTACATAAAATTATTAACATGGAAACGGCCTGGGCCCCTGTGGGTTCGAAAGTAGTCGGGCACACTCCTACAACAGTGACGTCATTTTCAAAATACTTGCGATAGTTTAAATTGTAACATTAACACAAAATGTCTTTGTAATCCAGTGGGCAACAATACACGGCTCAGATTTATGTTTATCAGCGAACGATAATACAATATAATGAGTAATAGCAATACTGTTAGTAACGCCGGTGGCAAATTGCAACATAATTTCAGCGAATGAAAGTGTTTAGAACTTTTTTAAATTTACTAAATAAAAGTGCTCTGTGGCGTTAAAAATGAATTATGGAATTAGTAGCGAATCATGGATTACGCCTTTTCTCAAACAGGTAAGTTATTAACTACAACTATTAACACATTGATTAATAAGCCAAACCTGAAAAGCGAAATGCTTTTGTATCATACTCACACAAATATGTAGTAGATAGATGTTTCACTAAAACTGGAAAATCCTCAGGAAATGTCGACTCTACAATTTTCAATTGCAAAATTGACCATTGTAGAGTCGACAATATCATAGAGTGAGGAGGAACATTTCTTTTTCTATCTACATTCCTCCTGTGCTCAAAGTGCCGAGTGTGAGTTTGGATAGGCCTATAGACATTTAGTATGGAACTTTGATTGGAACTTTGATTGGACGCTTTGGTTAATCGATCCTGATAAGAACGGTAAACGATATTCCATTGTGTCCTGCCAGCTATCGTTGTCCCTACTACTCATAATGTGGGTATCTTCAAGTCAAGAGTAAATAGACATCTGGCAATGCATTTTTCACCGTAGGTTCATATTTTCATTTTCACGGACCTTCTCGGTCTCGGATCGGTTCGGATCTCTTGACCTGGACCAATTAAGACAATCTCAATCGGCCCTGTCGGGAATCGAACCCAGGACAATCTCCGTCAATAAACCCACCGCGCATACTGCTGCGCCTGCGCTACATAGGCTGTCTAACCACTAATAATGAGATTGCGCAAAGAAACGCCTGCTGCTATCCAATAGTCATAATTGTCATTGCCATCAGAACAATACTTAGATACGATTAAGTACTTCAGAAGGTAATGCACACGCACATTATCTCTATAATCCATGTTAATAAACTATTAAGCGAATTATACAAGCCATTATCACGCATATTATAATTGGATAAATATTAAGCCGACTAAATTTAACTCCTTTTATCTTATTTATGAGTTCGCAGTGTTTTTTTTAATTAATAACTGATATTTATAAAATTAGGTCAATATTTTCTTTCTTTAGAAGTTGTTGATGAACGAATATCATTTTTGATTGGGTTATAACTAAACAATAAAATCCAGTATCACGATTTATCTAGACTAGAGACTTATCTTTAGTTGTACCTAATCATGATTTTAGAACTTTAGTACACGCTTCAATTTTATCAGTGGCTTTATCAAAAGTAGGTAATACGATAAATACTTCTATAATTGCATACAATTGCGATTATTTTGTTGATATTAACAATATTAAACAATGACTTTATATTTATTAAGAAGATTGATTAAAAATTAAAGATGTTAAGTTAGGGAGGAGTTAGCTCATTATAGCGGTCCAATACTCAGCCAGGCTTCCCTCTTTATACAGAATGTAAATATTGAACTTAGATTACTGAAAAAAATAAACAATAGGCAATAAAGTACACTTACCTTTAATAATTAGAACTTACGACTTACTTTCAGTGCTTTGTCTCTTTTGGAGTATCTTTAAATGTGGCAGCTCACGGTCTGGTGATGGGATTCGCGGCCATCCTGCTGCCTCAGCTCCGACAACCTGATTCCATAATACCAATAGATGATACATCTGGTTCCTGGATAGGTAAGATGTATATAGTATTGTCATCCAGCTCGTAGCTACCTACCTACACATAACCTAACCTAGACCCAACTACCCACTCGTCTAAAACATTTTCAGCATATATTTAAACAGGGGATTTGGAGTATACCCCCACGATTGCTCTAGTTAACAGGCTGTTTACGTTAGACTCTGTAACAATCCCTAGATACTTATGAGATGTTAACTACAATAACCGCGAGAAAGTTTGGGAAAAAAGCATCAACCTTTCATATTTACATCCAGGATTCAAAGCATCGCGATCCGAAGCCGACTGGACCAACGAAATCAATATACATTTACTATTTTCTTAACGTTCTGTTCTTTTAATTTACAATTTTTCATTTCAGCGGCCATCTTAGGATTCTCCCTGATCGGTGGTAACTTCATAGCGCCCAGTGTAATGGCGAAATTTGGTCGTAAAACTGCAAACCTTATCAGCATAGCGCCAATGATGGTTGGCTGGTTCAGCATCGTCCTCGCCACAAACATTACTACCCTGTTAATAGCGAGATTTCTCCAAGGCCTCGCTATGGGAATGAGCGGGTTCCTCGGCTCCATATTAATAGGTGAATACACCAGTCCGAAGAACAGAGGAGCCTTTCTTTCTTTTTTATCATTGATAATATCCACTGGTGTTCTTTCTGTCCATACTCTGGGGTCCTACTTCTCTTGGCAAGTGACTGCGTTGGTGATAACATTCGTAATTTTCACGGATTTATTGATAGTGATGCATTCTCCTGAATCACCAAGTTGGCTGGCATATCAGGGAAGATATGATGAGTGTAGAAAGGTCTTTCGATGGTTAAGAGGTTATGAAGAAGAAGATGAACTAGAGAAAATGATAGCAGCCAGCAAAATTATGAGAGAGACTAATAAATTTGCTAACGCAGAAAATACATTTGGGAAGAGAATAAGAAATCATCTGGCTTACTTGATTATCACTTTGCGAAAGAAAGAGTTCTACAAACCCATTTTCATAATGGTACACCTCTACACTTTAGCAAAATGGTCAGGGGCGAATATTTTGGCTGCATATACACTTGATATCTTCCAAAATGTTGTTGGGACAGGTGTGAACACATCTCTCTTGGTAATCACCCTTGATGTTCAGAGAATTATTTCTAGTTTTTTGGCCGTCTTTGTTATAAGAAAAATAAAGCGTCGAACTTTGCTTTGTGCAGCTGGTGGGATGAACTTGTTTGCACTATTGGGAATAGCAACTTACACTTATTGCAGAAGTCATAACTTGCTGCCGCTCGATCACCCTGCTATTGGCATTGCTCTTATTCATATACACGTTTTCTCAATAGCGACTAGCACTGTACCTCTGCCCATAATCATTGCTGGAGAACTGTTTCCGTTGGAATACAGAAGCTTAGCTGGAGGAATAAGTATGCTTTTTCTGTCCACAAATTTGTTTATAACGGTAAAAACTTTGCCACACTTGTTCAAGAGTATTGGTATCTACGGTGCATATACTTTGTATGCAGCCGTGGTTGCATACTGTTTTTTGATAGCGTGGCTTTTTCTGCCGGAGACAAAGGATAAAACATTATTAGACATTGAATACGAATTCAGAGGAAGACCACTGTCTTCTGAAGAACTGAAATTCACGCAACCACTTACCAATGAAAAAAATATATTAGACAAAGGACATAGCAGTTCTGTTGCATGATTTATATTGTTATCTCTGTAAGATTTCCATATTAAAACTTTAAGAAAAATATGTATAATAGTCATGTTAATACTCGGTAATATTAAGTTAGCAGATATGTATAGGTGTGTTTACTTTTTATCTCAATTAAGTTTAATCGCCATAAGATTATAAAAACAGTTAAATAATCCGGGAATGTAGCAAGATTGTAAAATGTTAACAAATTGCAAACCGTTAAATCTAACATCGTTTTTCGTTGGGTGCTATATTATTATACAATTACGTACTTTAAATTGGGAAGCTGTTATCGATTTTTGTTTAATGCTTTATGTACATTCCTATAATAGGTAGGTATAATATAACAATTTTATAACAGATTTTTAATTCTTATTATTTTTCCTATCTCTTTTTTGAATCTCTGCTTGAATGAGAAATTAAGATATTGAGGTATCTAACACACGAAGGATTATTATATGTTTAATTAATCCGGGTCATATTCAGGCGAATCATATGAAAGTTTTAAATACGAACATAGTATTTTTCCAGGTTTGGTCAAACAGCGGAAGTAGACGGCAATGTGAGATGATGTAATGTTCTAATTAATATATGTCCTTAAATAATCACCATCAAATTTAAATAACACTTAGGGACGATTCAAATTAATGTTATTTGATTTTATTGAAAAAAAATGATTTACGCTATAAAATGTCAATGCAACAGTTTTGCGTGACGCATTTTGAACGCAATAACTCGCGCCAGCGTCTCTTCGCCGCCTGCCTCATTCGCTGTATGACAAAACCTTAAAAATACAAATAATGTCAATTTAAATTGATTTTTAGGTCATATTAATGAAAGACGCTACTGGAATCATGTTAATTTGTATTTGAATTATGTAAATAAATATGTAGGTATGTATTGCACATATTACAATTATTTATTGTCAATAAAAGAATTAATTTACGATTCTTATATAAGTTGATAAGATTGCTTTGGTGTTAAAATGAGTAAAATGAGAGTAATATAGCTGTTCGCAAATTTTTATGGCAATGCTGATAGGTGCGAGATAAAATACGACATAATAAATTATTTTACTGTCTAAGAGTGCGTGAAGGATGTAGGACTTGTGTTGAAAAGTTTATTATTTAATAACATAAATGTGAACCATTCTACATTTTATTAGTACCAGCATAAAAGTCCGAGTTTGTATTTAAAATGGGAAAAACTGGATCATGGATTACGCCGTTCAAAAAACAGGTAGGTACATTTGACATTTCACTAAAACTTCGACAAAAATCGATCATCAGAGATACTAAATTCATGTTTAAAATCATTTATTACAAGTAGGATGTTTTACAAGAACTTTTAAAACGTTAAATCAGTCAGTACGTAATAACTCTACCACCGGTTCGGAAGGCAGATCCTGTCCAGAAGAGCCGGCAAGACACTCAAAAGTCGCTCTTTTAAAATCAAAGTTACAATTTGTATTTTATAATTTACAACTTTGGTTTGGTTTGGTTTGACTCAGTGTCACTAATTATTAAATAATTAGTGACACTGAGTCAAAGGTTTTATTTTAATTATTTTGTCTGCTTAAACACAGTATACATGGTACTAAATCAGCAATTTAAATATGGTGGGATATATATAGTAGCTAAAAAGTGTGAATTTCAAAATACTGACGATTTGAGCTTAGATCATTGTTTCCCAACCTGTGGAGTGTATGTATGGGGGTCCGCAGTGTCATCTCTGGACCATACATAAATGCTAATAAGTCTCGTAATCGCTACGCCCGCTTAGCACGGCAAACGTGCGCGCGAACGTGCAGAGAGCGAGACTGTATGAATGATTTGAGTGAAATAAGTGCGCGCGGGCGCCCGCAGTGTTGAAACGCAATTTCAAACAGTCTTCTTTATCAAGTGTTTGGGTGAATCTAAAGACAGACTAAAAGGAGATATCGGACGAAGCACTGAAACATTTACTACCTTTTTCAACCACATACCTATGTGAAAAGGCATTCTCTACTATTGTAGAGTATACAAAAAACAAATATAGAAACAGATTACACGTAGAGTCTGATTTGAGATTACAACTTAGTAGCAACATCAACCCGAATGTCACTGTACAAACCAAAAATGCAACACCGACCTTCACATTATTTTTTTTAATTTTCCATAATAAACATAATAATAAGTACCCATATTGTATCTAAAATAAATATCTAATCCGATTTTTTGACGTGATAACGTCTTATAATTCCATAGAGCCGGCTGCACGCACGAAAAAACATAACTCATGCGACGTTACCTCGCTTTGAGGCGTTCCATGTAAGGCTTGAAGTGCAAGCGAGAGCGCAGAACGAGCGACAAAGAAGCACAATCGGCCTTTGCGTTCGGCAGCGTTCGACATCCGTCTATTAAATATAATTATTAAATATATTAATTTTAAATTAAAAATTAATATATTGATTATAAATTTAAAATATAAATTTATAAAATCAAAATCAATTATTTTATTAATTTAAATTAATATTTATAAAAATATACTTAAATTAAAAATTTTAATAACCAATTAAATGCTACCATTCCATCAGTATTTTCTTAAGACGTTGTCACGTTCAACTATCGTCTGTAAACCGACTTTACAGACAACCAATTTTTTTTCCTTTTTATTTTATTAATGGATCCGTGAAAACTATGCTTGATTTCCTAGGGGTCCTTGGCTGAATAAAATTATTATTATAAAAACAAAAAACCCGACTGCTTAGAAGTTATGAACTGAAAAGAGAAAAACAAGGCTCACTATATCTGTATAAAATTCTAAATACTTTATGGTGCTGCGGGGAAAGAAAGATCTACCAAAACTACGTTTGTCCCTGCCTGCGGCACCATAAAGTATTTAGAATTTTATACAGATATAGTGATCCTTGTTTTTCTCTTTTCAGTTCATAAATTCTAAGCAGTCGGGTTTTTTGTTTTTATAATAATAATTTTATTTGAGACTTTTTAGTTTTAGTTTATGGTATAGAAATGAGACGGTACACTTAGTACACTTTTTGCCATTTTTTGTTTAAAAAGTAATATGAACATGATATGATATTTATATTTTTGAAATGGTCTTTTTAAGACCTTTCAATTGGTATCCATATTGCTATGATAAGAGAAAAAATACACACATCCCCCCTTTTTCCCCCATTTACGGGCGCCATTTTGAAAATTTATATAGCCTATGTTACTACCACAATTTTGACAAATTCAACGACACCTCACATGTCAAAATCCGTTCAGCCGTTTAGGCTGTAGCGCGTGCCGAAGAAATGGACATACATACATACATACATACATACGCTCGAAAAACATAACCCTCCTCCTGACGCAGTTGGGTAAAAAGGTTGGGAAACAATGGCTTACCATTGTACCATCTACTAAATCATAGGTCCTCCCTAGGCTCGAGTAGGTAAATCCCAATTTAGCATAATTAGTTCCTTTACCAAAGATAACGTAGTTTTGAAAACTGAAACAAATAGGAACCATTCTAGTTTCATTAAGTTGCATATATTATAAATATTCCAGTGTTTCGTAACTGTTGGAGTGTCCGTGAACATGGCGGCACATGGACTGCTCATCGGCTATGCAGCCATTCTGTTACCACAACTGAGGCGACCCGACTCCAGGATACCCATTGATGATGCATCCGGATCTTGGATAGGTGAGCTTCGGCTATGAATAGCAATGTTCAATGTGGTGTTATAAAGCTGTAGAATTTACTTGATAGCCACTACTTGCGTTTATTTCATTGCCGTCGAGCTGCGGGCTTAGAGCGATATGGTTTAAATCTATAGCTATCTCAATCAGATGTTAATGTCAATGATTGAGTTTAATGCTGTGAGTACCGACATTTTTTGAAAACACTCAATAGCTCAAAGCCTGACCCAGGACCTCGTAATCCGAAGACCGGCTCACAATTGGATCAACGAGGCATCCGTTAGCAAAATAGGTATAAATGTTTTAATTGCCCTAACACCTTGCCTTGTTACATTACAGCATCAATCCTGGGATTCGCGCTCGTCGCCGGAAACTTTATAGTGCCGACAATAATGGCCAAATACGGCAGAAGAACTGCCAATTTAGCGAGCATAGCACCGATGCTCGTCGGTTGGTTCTGCATCCTCCTCGCTACCAACATAACAACACTCCTCATAGCAAGACTCCTTCAAGGTCTCGCCATGGGAATGAGCGCTTCTCTCGGACCCGTATTGATAGGAGAATACACCAGCCCATCAAATAGAGGAGCGTTCCTTACGTTCATTTCGTTATCAATAGCGACAGGAGTACTCTGTGTCCATACCTTAGGATCATTTCTATCGTGGCAAGTCACCGCTTTGGTCATCGCTATAGTAGTTTTTGTTGACCTCTTGATAGTTATGTATTCTCCAGAATCGCCGAGTTGGCTGGCTGATCAAGGTAGATACGACGAATGTAGAAAGGTATTCCGCTGGTTGAGAGGCGATAGCGAAGACGATGAACTAGAAAAGATGATTGAAGCGAGCAAACTGGCACGAGAAACCAAAGAATTTGAAAATGCATCATTAAACACTTTTGGAAAGAAATTGAGAAGCAATTTAGGTTACATAAATGCGACAATGAGAAAAAAAGAGTTCTACAAACCAATTTTTATAATGATCCATATTTACACTTTAGGGCAATGGGCCGGTGCGAATGTTATATCCGCATATACGTTAGATTTATTTACGCATATTATTGGCGATGGCGTAAACTTGCCTCTTATTATGATAACTCTGGATATACAGAGAATTATATCTAACAGCGTAGCAGTTTTTGTGATAAGGAAAGTAAAGCGAAGGACAATGTTATTGGCTACAGTGGGAATTAATCTGTTCGCGTTTCTTTCGATAGCAGGTTACACTTACTGCAAAGGGCATGATCTGCTGCCGTTCGATCATCCAGCTATAGGGATAGCTCTCATCCATGTCCACATGTTCTCGATAGCAACTGGCACAGTCCCGCTGCCCTTCATCATCGCTGGTGAAGTATTTCCGTTGGAATACAGAAGTTTAGCCGGTGGCATAAGTGTATTATTCCTATCATTTAATCTTTTTATAACGGTGAAGACAGTTCCATTTCTATTCAAGACCATTGGTATTTATGGAGCGTATGTCCTCTATGCGTCAGTGGTGGGGTATTGTTTAGTGGTATCTTTATTGTTTCTACCAGAAACTAAGGATAGGACTTTGCAAGAAATCGAGGATGAGTTCCGAGGCAGACCTCTTTCGCCAGAGGAACTGAAGTTCACTCAATCACTAACTTACTTGACGCATAATACAGACAGAAGATTTAGCAGTCCGATTATATGAGACGTTTATTTTTAAGTTTTATCTATTTCTTTTTAAATAAACTAATTTATTATTATTTTAAATTTAATATAAAAATCGAGTACTAAATCTGCGGCATATATAGCCGGTTCTTTTTTAGAATGTGTAATTAAATAAAAAAATATTTACATTATCAACTCGTGTTTATTTTTCTTTAATTTTATTTTATAATAATTTGTAGCAATAAACAAAATTTGCATGTCACTAGTTTTTTTACTTAAGACAAAAAATAACAGTAAAAAAAACTCTTAAAAGCTATTTCTTTATTAATAACAACAAATTTTTTGTATCAAATTATAATAGACAGCACCCCTTTTTTATTTTTCCCACGCGCACGCATGTTCCACGTACAAGTTCACAGAGCATTATGCGCGTTAAGGTTTAGCATTATATTAAACGTGTTAAGCATACAGTGTATGATAAAAAAAGATATCATCGCTTTTCTCGACAAGACAAGGCAGGGATGACTGTATACCATTCAACTTTGTATTTACTTACAAATGTCGGATTGGCTAGAACAGTGTACATACAGGATGTTTCATTTCCATTTCACAAACATTTGAAATTGTTTAGGATTTATGTTGGTTCTTACGTCACACCTATGCACAAAAGAAAACATAAAAAGCTTACATATTTTTCTTACTTGACTAACAGATTATAATCCAGTACTGAAATAAGTATTCTTTACCATTGTTAAGATGACGAAATTGACATCTTATTTCCATATGTACAATATACACAAGCACAAAATATGTTGATGTCCAAATAACAATCATTTAGACATACCGTTTACTGAAACACTTTTATGAAATAAGAAAAATCCTGTATATACAATAACGTGTTCTGTATTATGTTAGCAATGCAAAACGTTTTTTTTATTTATTAATTGAAGCTATTACATATACCCTTTTTATTTCCGAAATTAAAAAAAAACTAAAACGAAATGCAACAAATCAACGTAAAACGTTTAACACTGAAACACCAAATCGATGCTGAATAGTAAAATTTAACCACTAATTAAATTACGAAACTAAATTCTACTAATGTTTATACTTTTATTTATTAATAATAAAAACATACATCAAGTCGGTGGTGAGTTAGCGATTTACGAAAATACATATTTTTTGTCTTTTTTTTAAATATATCTATTATATTTTTTTTACGTCAATACAAAATATGTTAAGTAGACAAATGACCCGAATCTAAATTCGTTTCTATAACATCTAGAAACTCATTCCTAGATGTTTTTACTTATAAAGTAAAAATATATAATTAGTAATGGTGCTTACATATTTACTATTCTCAATTCAGTTTCGGATATTTAATATGGTATATTATATTATATCTTTAATATTGTAATTAATAAGTAAGTTTTAATAGTAATAACACAGTATGTTAAAAACCCTGTCCGATCTGGGAAGGTTAAATCTAATATTTATTAATTATAACTAGTTCGAAATTATTTTTTTTGTTAAGTCCTATTTTTAAAAAAACATTTTCAAATAGGTGTACCTGCATTCGGACGGGTTGTGACACTGTTTCCAATATTATGAGGATATTAGGTGTTAAATTCACACATTTCCTATTATATTTGGACCAATTAATATTATAGATACGACAAACGAAAGGACGAACAATACAAATATTATTAATATACGAATAGATTTTTAACATACTGTATACCTACTATAAAAAAAAATATTTTTTACTTAAAGTCGAATAAATGTCGCACATAGTTGTATCAAAATAATAAAAAAAACATCGAATCTTGCAGTGATTGCCTATGATGTGTAACATCCAACGTCCCACAATTGGTAATAATAAGTAACATTATATTCTGGAAATAATGAAAACTTTTTGAGAGATTGATTAAATCGTAGAATATACATTCATTTATTTAGCACACAGCTAATAAAATCAATTTGCTAAATGTGTTGGTAACACGTGACCGACTGCAGCACCGCGCGCGCTCATATTTAGATTTTTGAACTTGGCAATAGGGTGTTGAACCCTAGAAAACCCCCAGTGATTGCAAATACATAGGTAAGAGAGAGATAAATAGTAGTTTATCTACTCCTTTGCTCTCTTATGTCGAGGGTTCAACGCTCTTTATTGCCACTTTATATGGTTCGGACTATACTAAAGCCAAACTCGATTGAGAATGCTTGTCAACAAACAAATTACAAAATGAAGGTAGAAATCACTAGTCATTTTACACTTTTTTTTTAATTAACTAGTTAATGACGAATTCAGAACAATAAATTAGATTAGTAAGCTTAAAACCAATTAATATATTCAATATTTTTTATAACAAAACATAATTTTAAATTTATTGGGCATAAAATATGTTGCATTTTTTACCTTCACTTTAAATTTGTTTGTTGACATTATCTATCGAGTTTGGCTTTACTATACTTTTATACTTTGGAGATATAGAACATTTACAATTTGAACATAAACCTTACTATTACAACCAAAGCCAATCCTATTTCCCAAAAGTAGAATATCCTATCACACAATTCAGTTTTTTTAACGAAATCGCTCTCACAAAATAAAAAAACAAATTGATAAAATGCGAAAGAAAATGTTACACATCAAAAATGAACGAATTATCATTTCTTTTCTTTTAAAAAATCGTATTTTCATCTGAGTTTGCATCGGATGGTTTGCGCGTTTCCTGTGGTAGTCTGCGACTAACATAAAACGCAAGTCAAGTTAATAAACAGCACACAAACATACATAGCACTAATTTTATCAATACAATGTTACATTAAATCGTAAATACGTGTCAGATCTTTGATTTACTTACAATGTCGTACAAATGATTCATGACATTCAAACATATTTTAAAAGTGTTTGATTTAATACAGTATGGATGGAAAAAAAATAGAAAACCAAGAATACAGGAAAACTATTGCATTTAAATTTTTTTCTATTCCCATAAAAACATAAGACGTATTTTTTTACTGTAATGATATAATCAAAAAAATATACTAGAAAATGGCTAAATTTAGTAAAATCAATTAAAAAAAAAATAAAACGATTCTTTGTATCTTAGTCTGTTTTCCTTTTACTTTGAATAAAATAGAACATACTGTATATAAAATCTATAAATGGTATATTTGAAACAAAATAATATACATGATTTTTTGATTTTTATTTTGATATAATGATTATTTGGGATGGGCTGAACTAAGGTATAGCCATTTCAATAGTCCAAGTAGACTTTTAATACATCTGTAATGACTTTTTGACAGAATTTCGGCTATAGCGGCTGCGTCGACTAAAGTACACAATTGGTCAATATCAGCGTATCTCAACAGCTCTACAGGGCCAGGCATCCCTTGGTATAGGAGAGATAATATAAAGTTTATACCCGCCATACTATTCCAATGCGGGTTAACTTGTTCAGGCTGACAATGGTTGCTTTTGTAACGATCACTATCACGAACATAACTAGCACTATACTATCATTTTCCCATCTTTGAGTTGAGAATCTTTACTATATTTATTTTGGAAGAACGAAAATATTTCAGAACTCGAACCCCGGACCTAGTCATCCAAAGCCACATAAGCTAACCAATGAATCAATAAAACAATAACGTTACAATGGACTCATTAAAATGGCTATAATAAAAAAAAACTAACTATAAATTAAAAATAAAGAAATGTCACTATTTAATTACAGTCTGGTCGTTGAATAAATGCGTTCCTGCCACGTCGTAATTAAATGAGAAAGGTAACTTTGAAATGACATCGCATTTATATTTTGCCCTACTAAAGATGCGATTAATAATAATTAATAATTTTGCTATACAATAATGTCATCTTACAATAAATATTATTAAACTTTTAAAACAATTTAATAAATGTGATAATAATAAAAAAATGCAAATTTGTTGTATGATAATGTCAATTTACAATAAATGTCATCAAATACATACATACATACATAACATAACGCCGTATTCTCGTAGGGGTAGGCAAAGACCACATCCCTCCACTTGTCACGGTCCTTGCATACCTCCTTAGCTTCTTCCATTCTCATTAATCCTTTCATACAAGTTCGTCGGTTTAGGGTACTCGCCACCTGGCCATTATTTAAAATGTCCTGAATTTGGTCCAGGCACATTCGCCTAGGCCTTCCCTTCCAACATTTCCATTCACCCTCGCCTTGTAAATCTCTTTTGTTAATCTTCTTTCGTCCATTCTCTCTACATGTCCAAACCATCTAAGCATCCCTTTCTCAATTTTAGTCACTACATCTTCTTTTACACCACATTTTATATTGACAGTTATCAAATTGTTATATGAAATAATATAAATAGTATTAATTTAAACCCATATTGTCTTTACAAAGTAAATTAACTTTTTTTATTGTTGCGAATTTATTCTCTCACGGGATAGGTGAAATTTGGCGACCATAAAATGTTTTTTTTTAAATAAACAACTGACATGTGTCAGGAACGCATTCAAACAACTACACTAAACAAAAAATGTATATATTTATGTCAGAGACAAAATATGCATATAATAATCTTCACAATGTCAATTCAAATACGGAGCCAGCCGTATATAAAGGAATTAGAAACAGCAAACGACTTTAACTGTACGTTTCGGCCTATTGCTACACTATACCCAGGCCAACGAGACGAGATAATGAATGTAAACAATCTGTCAGGGATACGCAACTTATGTTTGAGGAAATTATGACAAATTAAAATTCCTATTCTAGTTCTTGCATCGTCGACAGATGGCGAAACGTTTTTACTTAGAAAGGTTTATTGTTTGAATTTAATCATATGTAAATGCGAAAGCGAAGCGAACCACCACCAGGTTACTTCATTTCGTTCCGCATTCGCTTCGCCACGCGATTGATCTGTCGATTCTTAAAAGTTATAATGAATAGGAACATATTAATAACAGCTTACTTTAGCAATGTAACTTATTAGCGATCAGATTGTTTACATGTTTTCTCTCGTCTCTTTAGCCTCACTATAATACTTGGGAGATAAAATCAGCAATGAAAAATTATATGTAGGGCTAAGATGCGAACGAAGACAGAACGGAAAACGAGTCCCATCAATTGGTTATGTGGTCGAAGTATCGTTCAATAACGCGCCGTCATAAATACTGCTCTCTCTTCCGTTGCGTTGGTGCGAAAGAGAGCAATGTACCGCCAAGCGATTTAGCGTTCCGGTACGATGTCGTGTAGAAACCGAAAGGGGTGTGGATTTCATCCTACTTATAACAAATTAGCCCTCGTCCATATTAGATCGCATCATCACTTAACATCAGGTGTGATTACGATTACAGGCAAGGGCCAACTTGTGGGCGACGCTTCGAAATAACGACAAGATATATTCGGTCGCATCTTAGCACTATTGAACTAAGTTATGCAGTGTTTGAAAAGAGATTACTTTTCAATATATGTCAATGCTTCGAGCGATATTCACAAAAAGAAACCCTATAGAAACCTACGCGGACTATTACTATCCATTACAATAAATATAAATTCATGATTGTATTCATCTGAGGCATAAGTTATATCGGAATATACAGTGGGGCTACAAACACACATTGGTCCGTGATCTAAATATATATTATATAAAATATACATCTTATTGTGCCTGGTGTACGGTTGACCCTACCATTCAGGACTTACACCCAAATACCCTAACACAAATTAAATTCAAGTATGTCGTGAGTCGAATTATTTTGACAGTTTTTATTGCAATCTGTCAAAGTGACTTACGACAAACGATTTATAAGTTACGTAAATGAAAAAAATAAAAAATTGAGATTATAATGAAAGTATTTCTTTTTACTAAATAAAAGAAGCCACACTGAATTGAATAATTACTATTTTTATAACACATATCGGCAATAAATGAAATTTTTTGTTGCATTTTTTATTTTAATACTTGTTACTTCATAGGTAGTGGATTTTGAGTAAAGAAGTGAGACAATTTTCCTTAAATTATTTGTCCTAAATTTTAGGGTCACCTTGGGACAAAGAACAGGCGATAGTGCTGTGTCTACTACATATACAATTATCTATGTTATAATTAATTAATTAAACTAATATATCATTTTGTGTATTTTGAGGATTTTGCCGAGACGCTGTTTCGCCGTCTTCATACCCTTTTTCAGTCTTAGATCTGAAACAAAATCGACTACAGATTAAAGAAAGAAAAATATTTATTTGATCAGTAGTTATTGCCGACCCGATTGCTTAAAAGTAATGAACTGAAAAATAAGTATCACAATATCTATATAAAATTCAGAACACTTTATGGTGCTGCAGGCAATTTAAAATGGGTTTTTCGCGTCCTATCATTTAATACCCATATTGCTTAGGTTACGAAAAAAAACACACACATTCCTCCTTATTCTAAATTTTCAGTTGCCATTTAAAAAATTTATATAGCCGATGTCAATACCACAAATTGAAAAATTAAAAGACACCTCATATATCAAAATCCGTCTAGTCGTTTAGACTGATGCGTGCCAAATATATAGACATACATACGCTCGAAAAACATTACCCTTCTTCTGACGCATTCGGGTAAGAATCAATAAAATCTGTCCAAATAAAAGTTCCCGACTCAGCATAATGCTACAAGCAAGCCGCAGCGCTGGACTTCAGGGAAATCTTTTAATTGAGGTGTTCCTGTATAGGACGGCACAACAAATTGTCGTCCACAATTCTCTTTTGGTATGCGCCGTGGATCATTTCTATTGGAGAAAAAATAATTTGAAAGTATTTCGGCCGTGGTTTTTGGTGCCGTACTTGCAAGCTCTGGTAGTCAACTTTACCTATGTCGACCTAACAGATTAACCTTTACTAATATTATTAAGACGAAAGTTTGTATGTACGGGTGAATGCATGTTTGTTCTCTTTTACACAAAAACTACTAAATGGATTTTAATGAAAGTTCACAATAATATAGCTTTCATATCTGAATAACACAGGCCACATTTTAAAGCGAAATTCCCACGAATCGGGAAATCCTCGGTCACACGGGTGAAACCGAGGGCATCCTCTAGTATTACAATAGTTAAGTTAATAGCTAAAAGGAAAATATTCTATAATCTATATACACTCGAATATATGTGATGATATTCAACTGTACATATAATCTATACTAATAAAGTTTGTAAGTTTGTAAATGGATCTGTTGGAGCTAATCTTCGGAACTACTGATCCGATTTAAAAATTCTTTTACAAGTAGAATGCTACACTATCGCCGAGTGTCATAGGCTATATTTTATATTTGTATTATATATATTAGCCGAGTTATCACAGTTTATGTCACACGAGTCGGACCGTGAAGTTTATTAAATTGGCTTTATGCGCGTGCGCTGCCTTAAGCTATTGGATATAATTCAAAACATTGTATGAAAACTTTATGTATCTTGAAAAGTTCTACTAAATAGTCCGCGATAACATATATCTATCTTTTATCTTTTGGCAGATATAGAACTGATTGTGTTTTAAAAATAATTTGTTTTATATGCTTACGTTCACGTCATTATTTATACAACTAAACTTAAATCCTTATAAAATAAATTATTTAATAATCACAAGGATATTATAGAGATAAGATTTACCTTTTACAGTATGTTAATTAATTACATAGTTTAGGAGATAATACAAAATTTCTAAAAAGCGCGACGCGCGACACGCGATACGTACGTACGAGTACCTACTGGATAGGCGTCAGCATTTTTGTAAGTATGCTGTTACGAGTACATGTTAGAAACTATATTACGGTAATGGAGTTGAGAATTCGATCTTTGTTCAATTTGTTTGCCATAGAAGACCTTATCTATACTTTTAATATAAAGCGAAAGAGTTCGTTCGTTTGTTTAAACAGGTTAATCTCTAGATCTGCGTGTCGAATTGTAAAATATTTTTATTCGTTTTGAAAGCTAGACTCAAGAGCCTTATAGACTATTTAATATCAAGCTATACATATCAGCTTGCCATAAATACATATTGTTAATGTTATTGTACTGTAATATCGTACAATCTTTAACGAAAAATGTAGATTTTTGGTACACGGGACGGGACGGAGGATATTGCTTCAGAAAAACTATAAAAGAGGGGGAGCGGGGAATGAGCACACTTTATATGAAAGTCTGTTTTTAAAATTGGCAGGGTACCTAAGAGGTTTTCACGCGGACAAAGTCGCGGGCGACTGCTAGTAAATTTCATGTACAGTTGAATATCTGGGATGACATTCAACTATATCTTTAAATTTTAATCTTTTTAGATTCGTCAATTGTTCAAAAGAAGTAAACGTCGCTATTGTACAGTGTAGTACAATGAGCGTATCAAAAATAGCAATCTAAGATGGAAGCGCCTTGTTAGCGCTTGGCAACGAGTCACAGGGCCCGCTGAGTACTTATGCCTGCCCCAAGCGACACTCGATAGCGCGATCTAATATGACACTAGCGCCATCTGTTGACGACATTTAGAAACATTTTCTTAAAGTGCATGGTTCATTCTTAACTCGACAGTTCTGGAATAATACACTACCAAATTGGCCCAAATTCGATTTGGTATTTCAAAAGTGCTTATACTGTGCGTGTTGTAAGGGAGCGAATTATTCGTTCGCAACAAATAATTCCGAGTCGACTCACGACTGACAGCATTAAAGGATTGTTTGTAAATATAAATTTGATATGTGGTACTTATGCCGTGTGTAAGGGACATGCTACCGAAAACTTGAACCAGTAATTTATTAAATACTTCCGAGTCCTCCGCATGAAATTTTTTCGTCGCTCATTTCATGATTTAAAAAAAACTGTTTGTTTTTTTAAAACTATTAACAGCATCGAAACACATAGTTATTTTAATTATGATTTTAAATTAAAAACCAAATAATTGAGGTTTTTTAACAAAACTAGTAATGTAAATGAAAATAATAATTGAATACACATTTCTCAACTAAGTACCTATACAAACAACACGCGCTTAGCGGCAATATATATAGCGCCCGCATTTCCAAAATTAGTGACCCTCATTTTCGACATACCACTTATTCATGATATCGCTACAGACATTATTCACGAAGTAAGCATATACGCGGTATATATTGCGCAATGCTACATGGCTATAGTAAGTGTAGCAGCACTCACTCTTGCTGGTGGCCGGCGTGTGCACCGGCGGCGGCGGCCGCTTGCTCTTCGTCGCCAGCACCGCCCGCTTTGCGTTCTGTGAACAACATACAAGGACTATTGATCTTTTTATCTGTATTAAAGCCAAAATCGACGTGGAATGTTTATCAGCAAACAAAAACGTATTGCTAGTTAATAGCGGTTGCCTGCCTGAATTTTTGTAGCTAATGCGACGGGACTTTTCAAAAATGAAAAAAAAAATTCCTATATGTAGTTTGGTAATAGTCACTATCTAAACGAATTGAATTACCAAATGACTGCACAATTTGCCAATATAATGAATAGTTATTTTTGCCACTATCATTGGAGCAAGAATGATATTTTGTACAAGTCTGTAGCCACCAACCTGCGGATGGTGCTTTTCGTGCTTGTCGTGCGCGCTGCTGACGGCGGCGGCGTGCAGTGCGGCGCGCACGCACTCGCGGCGCACGGACGAGCGCGCGGGCCCTCGCAACCGCGGCACCACGCGACCCAGCCGAGCACGCGGCGACCATGACTCATCTCTGAAAATAAAAAAAAAAAGTCTATAAATAAACCCTTTAAAAAATTTGACCTTTCATTTGATACACACACTGAGAAATTTATAAAAATAAATATTATAAAATCATAAAACGCCACAGCTTAGAAGTAATGAACTGAAAAGAAAAAAAAACAAGGATCATTATATCCAAATTGTAAATACTGCACGGTGCTGCAGGTGGGGACACACTATACTTTGCTACCCGCGAACAAAGAAATATCTATCAAAACTACGATTGACCCCGCCTGCAGCACCACCACCACTGCCGAAGTCGACGATTAGTCGACAAGATACGCAGACTACTCGGCTTTTAATTTCGTAAGTATTTTATTTAAATAAATAAAGTCAAAAATATTATGTAGAAATAGCGTTAACGTGTACCAACGTATGAATACTATTTACTAAATAGACTCAAGTAATTTAAGGAGAAAAATCTTATGAACGATCACTTGTTAACAATTACCCAGTACTGTACAATTTCGTAAAATAGCTTTTAGTAAACAGTATGGAAAACAAAAGAATGAGAGAGCGCCAGTATAAGACGGCGAAAACAAAAAACAGGCACAGAGTACAAAGAAGTTAACCACCAAAATGTTAGAAATTTATCACAGAATAGAAATAAACTTGTCTATACAAAAATATTTAACTAAAATAATAATTCAAGAAGTCTTAATTTAGTTACGCGACCGCGCCCATCACAAAAATCAAAAATCCTAGTCAGCCCGCAGATTTGATAAAATTAAAATCAATTATTTACCTCTCTATAACAACTTATATGGAAAAAGACTTAATTTCGTGATACCCAGTTTAATAAATCAGCTTTTTAAAGGATACAATAACAATAAAAAACTTAAAACAAAGATTTTTTCATTTTATAAAATGTTGCAAATGCAATTGTAATTGTGTTGTTGTTAAACTCACTTGTCAGTTTTACTCTTGCTGTCAGTTCTGCTGCGCGGCGCGCGCCTCCGCCGCACCGACCAGTCCTCGTCCTCATCAGAACTCATCTCTAACGAAGGGTATACTGTGGAAACGAAACTTATAAATAAATGCAGGTGTTCACGCACTAATTTAGTTCCAAGTGGCGAACTAGATGGCGCCACTTGTAGAATAGCTCACGCTAATATATTCACATTATGTGTCATACGAAATAATATTGTGCAGTGTTTTATTTAGCGCTTACAATCTGTACAAATTAAGTTTATGCGCCTTGCCACGGGCTCCCCGTGGTTCGTTCGCAATAACGACCTCCACCGAGACCTGGATCTACCAACCATTACACAACACATGAAACAGCTATCGAAAAACTACTTTTCGAAAGCTACCACACACCCAAATCCACTTGTTGTTCAAACGTGCTCTTACACCCCCGAAATAGACGTCGACTGCACACGCAGACGCCCTAAAAACGTCCTTTACGACCCAGACGACGACACGACTACGGACAATGCCTCCCAATACACATACACACAAACACAGCGTCTTCGCCGGCGAAGACGAGGTCCCCGTTTCTTAACGTCACCCGGACGTGGAACTCACCCACGTCCATTAAGAGGACGCTTTGGCCTGATTTAACAGTCACGCCAAAACCACATGCCCATTCCAAACGTCCCTCTAAGCCGAGGCCCGAGTCTCACAGGAGACGCCCTTAGAGAGACGTAACGCCCTCTTACTTTTTCTTCGCCTTCGGGCACTCTCCGGCGATGCTTCTGCGCTCGCCCAACCCCCCCGGGGACGCCGCTGTGGTCCCGTATGGAGCCTACGGCACTTACTCAATCAGAAAAAAAAATGTTTTATTTATTGTGAGGAAAGAGCGAGAACATTATTTTCATGATTCCTTCATACTTGCTAATGATTAATTTCATTTATAAAGTGAATGTTTTGTCAGCCCATGCTTAGGTAAGGAAGGTAGACTACTAAGGATAGAACCATGGTTGGTTTCGGAGGTATAACAGACAACTATGGTCCAGACCTGTACCAATTTAAAAAAACTTATTTGGCTCTACTAGGAATCGAATCCGAAACTTCTGTATTATAAACCCACTGCGCCACGGAGGCCGTCAATTCATGCCCAATCAACCATATAAGATGTCAGTTTACCATATTCCTCGTCTCGATGCACCTCTTTGATAACATCCTCTTCGTCGTACTCGTCTTCATCCACGACACCGGACGACTTGCGCGCGCGTGACCGACCGCCGCTGCTACTGCAATACATTAATGATGGTTATTGAAACAACTGCGCGTGTTATTGCTGTGTTAAAAGAAATTTATTTTAACAAAAACAGTGCATACCATACATACTTTTATAAACGAAACACTTATTTTTACATTAAAGTAAATTTCACTGTTATTAATTACTAACCTGAGACACAACATAAAATTTATTCCTTCAATAGTTTTTCTGTAATTTATTTCACTATCATATCATAGAAAAACATAGTGTACTGGTGCCTTGTCGTCGACACAGATAATGTGAGGAAATTCAAATTAAATTAAGATTAAGAGAGCTTCATTTCCATCTCCCTACAACCACTAGTCATACAAAAATTATTCATGTACTGTACGGTGCTATATGTATAACTAGCGGGCACCTGTGACTCAGTCTGCGAGATATTCTGTTATGTGATATTTCGAAAAAAAAAAGAACCATGTCCTTCCTCTCGCTTTAAACCATCTCTGTAGTTTCACCATGAACTCACAGACCCTATCGGTTCAAACGTTTCTCCAAGTCGAAATCACAAGTCCCATACGAGATTATTTATTCATTATCATATTGAACTTTTTGACGACCTCCGTGGTGCAGAGATATAAGCGGTGGATTTATAAGACATGTCCCAGGTACGATTCCTAGCAAAGCCGATTGAGATTTTCTTAATTGGTCCAGGTCTGGCTGCTTAGAGGCTTCGGTAGATGTAGAGCTCACCTTTCAACTCTAGCAGTGGCGGCGGTCCGCAGGGGCGGGTCTATCGCCAGGCCGAAGGTGCGCGGCACGTCGTACCGCTGCTCGCCGATGCTTAGCATACCGGCCACTGCCGCGTCCTCGCTGAAACACCAACAGCAAACACATTTTGAAAATCTTTTGAGTCAATTTCTTTAGTTAAGTCTGACATGGCTGAATTTTTTTATTTATTATTCTTTTTTTATCGACTACAAGTTGGCCCTTGACTGCTATCACACCTGATGTTAAGTGATGATGCAGTCTAAGATGGAAGCGGGCTAACTTGTTAGGAGTGGGACGAAAATCCACACCCCTTTCGGTTTCTACACGACATCGTACCGAAACGCTAAATCGCTTGGCGATACGTCTTTGTCGGTAGGGTGGTAACTAGCCACAGCGAAAGCCTCCCACCAGCCAAAATAGTTCAAATATAACATAATAATAACAATAACGGCCACGTAAGCTTTACGTTTATGCGAGGAAAAGTTTGCTAGTAATTAGTATTCGAAGCTACATGCAACTTTGTTTTTCTGTAAATAGAAAATCTGCACTATTTAATGACGTATATATCATTACTGGGCAGTACACTTCCATACAATTTTTGGCTGTCCTTTCGCAACCGTATGAAAACTTCAGTATAATAGTGGACGTCCACGGAAAAGAAAGCAAGCCTCTAGTGCAAAAAATAAAAAAGAATCAAACTTCTACACACGTGTCATTAACCGGCTGATCTTCGGCCAAGACGGACGCCTGGATGAGTGACTCGATGCCGTTGGCGGGCGCGGGGCGGGCGGGCGGCGGCGGGGGCTGCGCCGTCTGCTGCTGGCGGTAAGCGCTGCTCGACGCTACAACAATAATACACTTTGCTTAACATTTTCATCACTATGCTCACCCTATTAACGGCCCACTATAGGGCCAGGCTTTGCTCCTTACAGGAATATAGAGCTCTTCAACGATCACTATCAGTTTTTTTTAAATGATCGGGACTGACAGCTACATGTGTTCTCCGAGGCAAGGCAGTGTAACAACAACCAACCACCAAGTTCCCAACATGCTGGACACGCGGCGCCGCACCGGCAGCGGGCTCTTACCTGTGCTGTGCCTGTGCGCGTGGTGTTTCTGGTGGCGCGGCTTGGGCGGGCGGCGGCGCGCGGGGGGCGGCGCCTCGTCGATGTACAGGTCGGCGTCCTCGTACTCGTACGTGCTAGACACGCGGCGCCGCACCGGCAGCGGGCTCTTACCTGTGCTGTGCCTGTGCGCGTGGTGTTTCTGGTGGCGCGGCTTGGGCGGGCGGCGGCGCGCGGGGGGCGGCGCCTCGTCGATGTACAGGTCGGCGTCCTCGTACTCGTACGTGCTAGACACGCGGCGCCGCACCGGCAGCGGGCTCTTACCTGTGCTGTGCCTGTGCGCGTGGTGTTTCTGGTGGCGCGGCTTGGGCGGGCGGCGGCGCGCGGGGGGCGGCGCCTCGTCGATGTACAGGTCGGCGTCCTCGTACTCGTACGTGCTAGACACGCGGCGCCGCACCGGCAGCGGGCTCTTACCTGTGCTGTGCCTGTGCGCGTGGTGTTTCTGGTGGCGCGGCTTGGGCGGGCGGCGGCGCGCGGGGGGCGGCGCCTCGTCGATGTACAGGTCGGCGTCCTCGTACTCGTACGTGCTAGACACGCGGCGCCGCACCGGCAGCGGGCTCTTACCTGTGCTGTGCCTGTGCGCGTGGTGTTTCTGGTGGCGCGGCTTGGGCGGGCGGCGGCGCGCGGGGGGCGGCGCCTCGTCGATGTACAGGTCGGCGTCCTCGTACTCGTACGTGCTAGACACGCGGCGCCGCACCGGCAGCGGGCTCTTACCTGTGCTGTGCCTGTGCGCGTGGTGTTTCTGGTGGCGCGGCTTGGGCGGGCGGCGACGCGCGGGGGGCGGCGCCTCGTCGATGTACAGGTCGGCGTCCTCGTACTCGTACGTGCTAGACACGCGGCGCCGCACCGGCAGCGGGCTCTTACCTGTGCTGTGCCTGTGCGCGTGGTGTTTCTGGTGGCGCGGCTTGGGCGGGCGGCGACGCGCGGGGGGCGGCGCCTCGTCGATGTACAGGTCGGCGTCCTCGTACTCGTACGTGCTAGACACGCGGCGCCGCACCGGCAGCGGGCTCTTACCTGTGCTGTGCCTGTGCGCGTGGTGTTTCTGGTGGCGCGGCTTGGGCGGGCGGCGGCGCGCGGGGGGCGGCGCCTCGTCGATGTACAGGTCGGCGTCCTCGTACTCGTACGTGCTAGACACGCGGCGCCGCACAGGCCGCTCGGACCGCCGCACCGGCAGGGGGCTCGCGTTGGTCGGCGCGGGGGTCGTCGGCACAACCGGCTTCTGTTCCTCTACCACCTGTGGGCGGATGTACAAAGTTTAAATTAGTGAAAATTTAGGGGAAAACAGTTTAATTAGTCCCCTTCAATTTATATTGAATCAAGATGTATATATATTTTTTATTTTTTTTTATAAAAAAATAGGAAAGTAAAGAACCATTCATGCAAAGCGTGAGTTCGTTGTACACTCTAAAAATACATCACGATGTAACAAAGGTCCTTCGAGCCGGATACTTACATAGTTGGTGGTCTGGTACTGGTGCGCGACAGCAGCATCGTAAGAGGGCAGCTGCGTGTGTGCGTACGTCGCTGTGCTGGCGCTGTAGCTCGCCGCCTGCTGATAATAAACAAAGCTCAGAGAAACAAGTAAGAAGTATTTCAGTTTTTAAAAACCATGTATATCTTTTTTATTCAATGACAAATTGGCCCTTGACTGCGATCTCATCTGACGTTAAGTGACGAATGCAGGTAGCTTACCACTATGTTCGTTTTTACAATCTCTCCTATCTTAAAATATTTTCATCAAAGTGGTATGCTATGATGCGATTCGTAATGAAAAAACCGAAGGTACACGTAAGCTATATTATTATGAAGTTGTGGCGACCGTTGCGAAAATTACTTGAGGCCAAATAATAAACATGAAGAAAATATAAATGTGTTAAAATATGAGTACAAAGAGTAAAAAACAAATAATTTGGCTGGCCGACCGAGGCGCTAGCAAATTAATCTCTGTCAAAGGAGATGGTCCAAAATTGTATGGAGCACAGACTCACTTTCTGTACATAAGTAAAAAAAAACTAAATGTTTTAATAATCTAGTTTTGGTTAGCCAAATCCCTGAATTCACTTTTATTTAGGCGAAATATTATTTATTCTCTCCAAAACAATGCAACACTTTACGTACAATCATGGCGGATCTTAGATAAGTTATATTATCTATGGTAGACATTCTCCAGGAGGCAGATTAATAGGGTTTTGACTTTTGCTGTCAGTGTTTATTGACGTATGGTCCATTTGATTTGATGGTTACAGGTTAGGTATAGGTACCTAAAGGATTACTGAATAATCAGAATAAAATATTAAGTTTTGTTCTTATTATAGCTAAGATGTCTATGTCTAAAATGTATTATAGCTAAAAACAAAGCCTGGAACACGAAAGAAAAGAGTTCTCAAAAATGACATATTTTGAATTTGACAAATCAATGTCACCACATCTTTATCACCTACAGACTAACATTAGAAAGACGCCATCTTTTAATACCTCAAAAACTAGGAATTTCATTTTTAACCAACGTTTTATTTAGTTCGTTTGGTTCACTTATTTTATTTTTGATAAAATCCTTGTATTTTTTCCATTTTAATGGTATGTGGTACAAGAGTGAAGCTGAAATGGACCATCTCCTTTTGATCGTGAAAATTTATGTTCTATTGTTCAATATTTGAATACGAAATATTATTCTTAATGTTGAATTACTCGGACATGTTGCCAGGATTGTTAAAGGAGGTCACCACAAAGTTTCATCACAATCTATTAAGTAGTTTTTGCGTGAAAGAGAAACAAACATCCATCCATACATACTTTCGCCTTTATAATATTTGTAAGGACTAACCTGGTGCTCCACGTCGGGATACCGCTGGTAGGCGGGCTCACTGTAAGCCAGTTCGGGCTGCTGGTAGATCTGCTGGTAGCCGGCGCGCGCCGTGTCCGCGTACTGGTACTCTTGTTGCATGTCCTCTGCTGAGTACATACCTGGGAAAGGTACGAATATTTTTAAACTGAAACTTTTTATATTGCCTGTAATTTTTTCGTCTATCTATGGCATGTCTCAATACAGCAGGCCTTAGATATAAAGTGAAAGGCGCTCGGTATATATGGTTATAGCAGCCAATATGACGGCACCATTGGCTCGCATCAGTCGATCGTGTAGCATTTATATTCTCAATATTGAGCAAGTTTCTCATCTTAATGTTAATCATTTATTATTGCCTTACAGAAAACACAATTGCCTCACTTTAAAATCTCAGATAAAACCTCTATAATATTAGTGCGATAGCATAATAAAGCCCATAGATATCTAGTGAACCCAGGCCTCGTTATAAGGACTTCCAAACACCAGTTTCGAGCTTACAGCCCTGCAATTCAATTAGACCAACTAACGAAAAGTACACCAATAATGTGCTTAAAAAACTAAAAAATTTAACCAACCTGCACCATAATTCATCTCCGCCCCCTCGACCCTCAAGTTGGTCTGCAGGTTCTCATTTGTGAACAGTATCTGCTCTTCGTGATAGTCACCAATGTCCTTCTTAGAAATTGTCCACTGTTGGATGGGTTTGAGGGTTCTCTCTGTTCGTATTAGATGAGACTTGAGGATGGAATGCTCCGGAAGACTGTACGGTGGAGGTTCCTCACGGGAAGATGATGGAGAGTTGCTGGAATAGATGAATATTGTTATAAAAGACCTTACTGCTTAATACATAAGGTTCACAATAACTAGTGGCCAGTTGTACTTGGGAATTGTGAAGACAAATGCATCTACCAACAACTTATCTATTTTATCATCATTTTTAACTATGATTGACTACAGTTGGAAGTGTACTTGGATCTTTGTAACCCCCGCACATAACAAAATTATGAAAAATATACAGAACTGATAAGAATCAATCCATGTCTCCTAAGTGGCATGTGGGCCTAAAATATGGTATATCTTGTCCAGTGTTGGTTCAGCCTATGAAATAGAAAAATGGTGGTGTTATACCCCAAGTGCCTTGGACAGCATGCTGACTTTGGTCATTAATCATTATCATCAACATCTGAGTGTGATTGTTAGAGTCTAACATTATTAAGGTGATAATGTTCACCCGCTAACCCATATTGGAGCTGCATGATGGGTCTAGGTTCCATGCTCCTTAATCTTAAGTCATTTCTAACTTTAAACAACAACTTACTTCAGTTTAATCTTCAAGCCAGCCTTCTTGTCTTGCCTGTCCACATACCCATTGCCATCCTGATATGGGACTTCTTCATAATTCTGATAAGCGTATTTTTCATTGAAATCCTTTTCCAAACTATATTTAACATCAGGTACACCATTCACAAATTTAACATCGTCAGTCACAACTTTAACATCACCGTCCACATATTTAACATTATTGTCCACATATTTAACATTATTGTCCACGTATTTAACATTGTCCACGTATTTAACATTGTCCACGTATTTAACACTGTTGTCCACATATTTAACACCGCTATTCACATATTTAATATCACTAGTCACATATTTAACTTCGTGGACGTATCTCTCTGGGAACACCTCTTTATTGTCAATGTAGAATTTGTCAGCGTAAACTTTTTCCTCGTAGTCACCGTTTGGTTGCATGTGCATTATTGGTTTAGGTAGTGTCAGTTTTAGTGATTTTTTTGGTGTCGCTTGCTTTTTACTGTGAGATTTGTTTGGCGAGCTGTTCTTTCCTTTGGATTCCTGCAATAAACATACATTTAAAATAATAAAAGTAGATGACTAGAAGATTTCTGTTACCATATTGTAAACTAGAGTAAAAATAATGACAGTGAAAATAGAATTAAAATCTGACAAAATTTAGATACAAGATTACATTAAAACATTTTTAAAACCCCGACAAGAACGTAAATTGCCATAAATCCTAAACTTGAAACTTGTCTTACATGATATTATTTTACTAGTCATATAATTATACATAACTAACATATAATTTACTCGTCATAGAAGCGGCAGCTGGATGCCGCTTTCACGTACATTTACGTACGCACGTAGTCACGCCTTATCCACTTAAAATTAATCATTTATTAAGTATAAATAATATAGAGGTAAGATTGAATCACGAAATTTTATATAAAAATGTCAACATTACTATTTAATTTACCTCGTAATAATATAAAATGTTTTTTTTTAAATAATAATGTTACCTTATCTTTATTGCTAGTGCTTCTTTTCTCCAAAGTTCTCAATTCTTTACAAAGCTCCCTGACGAGTTGCCCTGAGTTCAAACATTTGGGCACATTGTCACGTTTTGATGAATCAGTCTGAAAAAAATAATTGCTGCTATGGATTTCTTTACGCCTAGGATGCGTTAACATATATATCTCGTGAGTCGACATCCGTAACATCCCTGGTCAGCATCATAATCTTATTACCGGCACATTATTTTCACTATAGAAAAAAATGGCGAAAAAGGTCTTATTACACTTTTTACGGTCTACCTCCCTTCTGCTCGGTGCGTTAACACGCAATAAAGAACTTCTCCCCAAAGCTTAATTTAGCTTGAACAATATTTTGATACTGATGAAATGCACTAGAGACAAATCTTACACTTTTGAGTGCATGCCACTCCTTGAGCGCGTTGGCAAGTATCTTGATCCCGCGCAGCAGCAGCGGAGGCAGCTCGGCCGGCGGCGTCGACACGCAGCTCTCGCTTATTGTGAAGTCTTCGTCCTGAAACATTTTTTTTGAATAAAAAATAAAACCGACTTCAAAGAGCACTGAAGGTTTTTTTTCAAGCAAACTAACCTAACTTCTTTACGAATCACTATCTATTGGTAAAAACCCTAAATAAATCCGTTCAGTAATCTTAGAGTTTATCGCGATCAGACGCAGCTGGTATTGTTTTACCACATATAGTGACGATTAAATTTAGTTTTTCTTTTCTATTCAAGATGAGCATTGTCCTCTACGAGCTACGCTGATACGTTGCTTGCAGCGCCTCGAACAGAGCGTATCTGAACATTATCAGCGTCTCCACCCTGCCCTCGATCTCGCTGATACTTTACAATATATATGACGATACCTGCGTCTCCTCATTGTGCCTACGCAGGGTAGTGAGCAGCTGCGCGGCCGCGTACCAGTGCAGCGCCTCGAACAGAGGGTATCTGAACATTATCGGCGTCTCCACCCTGCCCTCGATCTCGCTGATACTTTACAATATATATGACGATACCTGCGTCTCCTCATTGTGCCTACGCAGGGTAGTGAGCAGCTGCGCGGCCGCGTACCAGTGCAGCGCCTCGAACAGAGGGTATCTGAACATTATCGGCGTCTCCACCCTGCCCTCGATCTCGCTGATACTTTACAATATATATGACGATACCTGCGTCTCCTCATTGTGCCTACGCAGGGTAGTGAGCAGCTGCGCGGCCGCGTACCAGTGCAGCGCCTCGAACAGAGGGTATCTGAACATTATCGGCGTCTCCACCCTGCCCTCGATCTCGCTGATACTTTACAATATATATGATGATACCTGCGTCTCCTCATTGTGCCTGCGCAGGGTAGTGAGCAGCTGCGCGGCCGCGTACCACTGCAGCGCCTCGAACAGAGGGTATCTGAACATTATCGGCGTCTCCACCCTGCCCTCGATCTCGCTGATACTTTACAATATATATGACGATACCTGCGTCTCCTCATTGTGCCTACGCAGGGTAGTGAGCAGCTGCGCGGCCGCGTACCAGTGCAGCGCCTCGAACAGAGGGTATCTGAACATTATCGGCGTCTCCACCCTGCCCTCGATCTTGCTGATACTTTACAATATATATGATGATACCTGCGTCTCCTCATTGTGCCTGCGCAGGGTAGTGAGCAGCTGCGCGGCCGCGTACCAGTGCAGCGCCTCGAACAGAGGGTATCTGAACATTATCGGCGTCTCCACCCTGCCCTCGATCTCGCTGATACTTTACAATATATATGATGATACCTGCGTCTCCTCATTGTGCCTGCGCAGGGTAGTGAGCAGCTGCGCGGCCGCGTACCAGTGCAGCGCCTCGAACAGAGGGTATCTGAACATTATCGGCGTCTCCACCCTGCCCTCGATCTCGCTGATACTTTACAATATATATGATGATACCTGCGTCTCCTCATTGTGCCTGCGCAGGGTAGTGAGCAGCTGCGCGGCCGCGTACCAGTGCAGCGCCTCGAACAGAGGGTATCTGAACATTATCGGCGTCTCCACCCTGCCCTCGATCTCGCTGATACTTTACAATATATATGATGATACCTGCGTCTCCTCATTGTGCCTGCGCAGGGTAGTGAGCAGCTGCGCGGCCGCGTACCAGTGCAGCGCCTCGAACAGAGGGTATCTGAACATTATCGGCGTCTCCACCCTGCCCTCGATCTCGCTGATACTTTACAATATATATGACGATACCTGCGTCTCCTCATTGTGCCTGCGCAGGGTAGTGAGCAGCTGCGCGGCCGCGTACCAGTGCAGCGCCTCGAACAGAGGGTATCTGAACATTATCGGCGTCTCCACCCTGCCCTCGATCTTGCTGATACTTTACAATATATATGATGATACCTGCGTCTCCTCATTGTGCCTGCGCAGGGTAGTGAGCAGCTGCGCGGCCGCGTACCAGTGCAGCGCCTCGAACAGAGGGTATCTGAACATTATCGGCGTCTCCACCCTGCCCTCGATCTCGCTGATACTTTACAATATATATGATGATACCTGCGTCTCCTCATTGTGCCTGCGCAGGGTAGTGAGCAGCTGCGCGGCCGCGTACCAGTGCAGCGCCTCGAACAGAGGGTATCTGAACATTATCGGCGTCTCCACCCTGCCCTCGATCTCGCTGATACTTTACAATATATATGATGATACCTGCGTCTCCTCATTGTGCCTGCGCAGGGTAGTGAGCAGCTGCGCGGCCGCGTACCAGTGCAGCGCCTCGAACAGAGGGTATCTGAACATTATCGGCGTCTCCACCCTGCCCTCGATCTCGTAGATCCTTTAAAAACATTTTTTAAAGTTTTAATTTTTTTATTTACTTGAAAAAAAAAAATGAGGGTTTATTATTCGTATTTGTGACGTGGCCACTTGCAGCCCACGTTTTTTTTTTCAGGACAAAATTAAAACACTGCGCAAATTGGGGGTTAACACCCAGGGTAAGAACATATGTGAACTCACTGCAGCTGCATCTCAATGGCGTACGAGTGCAGCAGGTTCCCGCCGAACACGAGCGCGTCGCACGGCGTGTACACGGCGTGGATCCAGCCCGTGGGGATGAACAGCGTCTCGCCCGCGCGCAGCTCCGCCGTGCCGTACCACTCCACCTGGACATTATATCAAGACAAGCACTTTACAGAACCTACATGAATAAGGTATATTTATTAAAAAATTCTCAGTTACTTTTAAAATGATTTCCAATGGAAACTTTCTTGCTAACCTGGATAACCGATTACGAAGTCTGAGGGGGGCAGGATATAAGATGCATACAGGACATGGCATGAGGGAAAGACAAGACATGATAGGATAGGATATAACAGGAGCAAAGAACAGGATAAAGATAAAAGGAGCACACCACAGGACATAACAAGACATAAGAGCAAGGAAGTTGATGGCTCTATACAATGAGCCCAGTAGTGATAGTTACCAACTCACCATGTCACCAAAGAATCTCTCCGTTTGATTGTTGGCCGCGCTCCACTGCTGGTACAGAGCCAAGTTTGTTGTAGTGGGGGGGATTAGGTAAAATATCTGAAAAACATAACATTTTCACATCACATCTGCTGACAAGTGATGGTGTAGCCAAATGCCTCAATAAGTTATACCATAATTGGTGATTGAAGCAGATGTGTATAGTTAATGTTCTCTCTAGATTTAAATCTTACAATAAAAGGAAAAAGAATATGGAGTAGTTCTACGAAAATATTTTTTGTATACACAAATACCGTGGTGTTCTTGTACCATAGTGAATATAAATGTTACATATGCGCCATACTGGTTTTAGCTGCTCTGTCAAGCGTTTCAATGTGACGTGGTTGGTAGTACCTTACGTCCGTGCAGCACGTGGTACCACACAGTAGTGCCCCCAAAGTCCACGTGGAAGTCGGTGTACGAGGAGCGCGCAGACATGAGGCAATATCGCTGTACTGCGGGACGCGCCGGCTCGCCGCTGGTCGGCCAGACATTCTGCGCCCAGTCCAGGCGGCGAGTGATGCCGGGCGGGTCCACTAGGCTGCACATGCTGGAAAGTAAATTTTAGAAAAAATATAATACCATCATTTGATATACTCCGAACCATGAAGATTGGCAATGAAGGGCGTTGAACTCTTAAAACTTGCAAAGAGTAATAGTTTCGGTGAACGACGATTGTGACGATTTTTTACGACATTTCCGTATTCATTGTCATAAGTCCTACATGGACAATCGTGTCATCCTACATGTTAACACTTCTATTTATTAATATACAACCACGACACTTACAACTGTAAGGTGAGCTGCCGCCAAGATATAGTGGGTACAGGTCCGTTATAATGACCGGGAACGATACCTTAACATGTTTTCCGTGGCATGGTGTATGAATTGCTAATGAATGACAACTCACTTGGTATCCGTAAACTCCAAGCTCAGAACGTTCAACACTTTCTCATCCCGATGCTCCGGAGGGGTCTCGAAGTATTCCACGTACTCGGACAGTGGCATGCGCAGCGTTGACTGCTTACGAACGTCTATCACCTCCACCTACAAACAACAAGCACACTAATACATAACAACTGCCTATAAATTTAACAGTGAGGACGAGCTCTGGATTTGTTATCAAGCGCCAAGCCTCGACGCATGACGCTGCGCGTCGCGCCATTTTCTGATTTTCTATATTTAATTTATGCAACGGTTTCAAAATAGAGATAAATGTGCTATAGGAACAAATCAAGACACAAAGCTTCTACTTAGGGATGTTGCAAATATTCGCATCCGCAATTGCGGTGCTTCCGCATTGTTTTGAATATCCGCATCCGCAAAAATCAATGCTGAGTTTCATACGGATGCGTATGCACAAGTTCCTACAGGAAGAAACTATACTCGAATTTTTAATTCCGTGAAATTCTGATACATCACTTTTTAATACTTCTGCTGTCACAAAGCTCAATGTATGGTGATAATTGATTTCATCTATATTAATGACATGAAATTAATTATTTTATTATTTATTAAAGTAAAATTCAATGTTACATAGGTACTTTAAAATCATGTAGCACATGCGGCGATTTTATTCCGCGACATGTTCCGACGCATATGTTACTGTTATTTTTTTACCTTATATGAATCATAGCGTGTTTAGTTCCACTTAATGCAAACTTTGAACATTTCGTTTGACTCTTGCTTATACTATAAGAAAAAGCAACTACTTGTCCTAAATTTTTTTTTAAATTTTTCTTTATGTTCAATGCAAAGGTAAAATACCTATATGCCATAAACCCAAATCCTAATTTGTTGATAATTGTAATGTTCCAATTTTTATCTTCTACTTCTAAGTACTTTTGTACCAATATAATTTTTTGTCAAAACCAAGATCCGCATCTGTAGATGTGATACATTAAGCATCCCTGCTTCCATTTTTTCCCAGTATGATTTAAGCCTTACACATTTGTAGGTACATACTTAAAACATTCTGCTGTCTATTAAAAAATCTTTATAAACTGACTTCAAATATATAAGTTACATACCTCCATCTGTGCCCCACAATATCTGAGCACAGACCGCACATTGAAAGTGGCAGCATTTGGTATCTTCATGTCTAAACCCTCCGTAGTGTTGAATATCACAGGCCGAGTGAATCCTGTAACAACAAATTAAAATGAACTATATATTTATAACCGCATAAAAATAATGGTATTTTAATAGAGAATATTAGGAAACTTGTGGCATTACATCATGCCTCAAATAGCACATTTAGCCTTCCACAGTAGCTGGAGTTACTTGCCTATTAGAGAGGCCTGGTGTGCTACAGTGGAGCCTAAAAATAAGGAATGTTCAGAATGAGAACAATATCTGTCTGGATTCCAGTAATAACAACAACTGCAGCAGAGAAGTAGTAGAAATCACAAAGTCATAGGTTTTTTATTTTGATTTGAGTTGATCGTTTTGTAGATAGAAATGTTTGTTGTTCAGAATCAATCTTTCTGGAACACCTCATAACATATTTATATAGTGTTGCGTAAATTATGCGAACTAGTATAGGGTCACAAACGATTTAAATTTTCACTATTGCTTGCTTGCTGCTGCTGTGGTAACATTTAACTCAATAATTATCACTTAAAGATTTTAGTGAGAATAACCAAAATCGATAGCTTAATATGGTCTCCAATAGAACTAGAATGAGCTCAGAGATATATCAAGTAGAATAAAAGGGAAACGTCATCCAGTAACTCAGAATCAAAAATAATGCTAGCTCTTAAAATTGGTTGGGCTCTCCCTCCACTTATGTGAAGCGTAAAAGATAAGGTTTTGTAGGATATAAAAAAAAGGGAGCTATGTTTCCAATAACACTGCTATTGGGCGACGTTTCTCGTTTTGTATACTGGACATATTTTAGGACATCATATATGCATGATAGGCCTAAAAGGCACCTGGGTTGTTACTTGTTACACAACCAACTTCTCAACTTAGAGGTTCAAATTATTAGGCCATGATAACCGAAATCTTGGTGCACACAGGCCCTAGAAGAATAACTTAATGTTTAACAGGATACCCTCAGGACTTCATCTTCCAAAGCAAAATAACCTTACCACTAGACCAATAAGGCAAAGTCAATGTCAAAATTCTTTTATTCATATAAAGCCAAAGATCATCTCAAACTGTCAGTAAATCATATACTTGTCGTAAATTTAAAAATAAAGCGTAAAAAGGGATTTCAAACATGCCCTTTCTGAGATGAAGCCTGCAAAAATCTTATTTTAGTATCACCATGCAGTAAAAAGATTACCATTATCTCTGACAAATTCCTCTGTGAAGTGCTGCGGCCTCATCTGCTGCAAGGCCGCAGCAGTGGGGCGAAGAGGACGGGCGGCCAGGGCTCGCACCCATGCTGGTGTACCAGCTTGAGAGGGACGGGTCTCCGCCCCAATCTCGTATCTGTCTGCTCTGTGGTTGTTTGTTGGTATTTTTACTGGAAAGGAAGTATGTAATTTTTGTACTTATAGGCCAGACATAAAACAGTTACCATATTTCTGCAATGCTCGAAGGCCATTTTGGGTTCAAAATTTTATTTAATATGGGAAACCAAAGTAGCTTTGAAAAGGTATGGTAACACAGGTAATAAGGGACTAATCGCAACAACCTGCTATCATTTAGGGTTATACATTGTGAAAAGGTTGAAAGGCTATACTTAAACATTCTAACTTGTCCATCAAGTGGCTGGCATTCATATACATAATTACATCAATCCCACATCAGCAAGTAGTCTATTATTAATTTTTTACACTACCAGGATGTATTATTAAATAACTATGTACATACAAATAAATAGCAAATTAATGATCATTTCAACAAAAAACACTTGTATGCATGCTATGACATAGCACATTTAACCTCACAGTGAATGGGCAAACTACAAAGTAATTATAGATTTTGATTCAAATTCAAATTCAAATTCAAATTCATTTATTGCGAATTGAGTACATGGAGATCTTATATAAATATTATAGTTCTTCCAAATTCCGCCTTACAGCTTGCAATGTCCTTAAATCACTAAAAAAAATACTGGTAATAGCTCTGTCATTCCAAAACAATTTACGATTCTAAAACAATTTACGATTCTAACGATGCCTTTACGTCAATAAATATTCTGTCACCTTATATACACATGTCAATAAAAATGAGAACGAATTAATAATTTTAATTATGTCAGTATACAAAAATAATATTAGTCAATCAATGTACAAAATATATATATGTAACATGTGCTTAATGTCAGAATATTAGATTGTGTCATCCAAGTACTCCTTAACGGTGTAGTACGATTTGTCTATTAAAAGTTTCTTTAACTTTTTCTTAAAATTTATCATGTTAGAACTTTTTATATTATATGTCAATTTATTGTAAATGATAATTGAAAAACAAAAGATGCTTTTCTGGAATCTTGCCGTTTTTGCTGGTCGTACACATAACCGTAAAGGATCTCGTTTATTATTCAAATTTTTAAAATATGAGAGGTTTGCATGAACAAACACTGCTGTTTCAAAAATAAACAGAGAAGGAAAAGTCAGGATTTGTAGGTCTTTAAAATGAGGCTTACAGCTGTCAGTCCAATGCAGATTTCTTATTGCTCTAATGCACTTTTTTTGAGCCTTGAAAACTTTTTCCTTGTCAATAGAGTTACCCCAAAATATTATGCCGTATCTGAGTATAGATTCGACATATCCAAAATAAGCTGTACGCAGGGTCTCAATATTAGCTGTTTTGTTCAATTTATAAAGTGCATACGAAAATTTGGATAATTTTATACAAATGCTGTCAACCTGTGCCTTCCAGTTTAGATGTTTGTCAAGAATTATTCCTAAAAACTTAGTATCATCAGTTGCGTTAATTTGTGTGCCCATATGATTTATATTAAGTGTTGCTATTTTAAATTGATCCCAGTTAAAATTCATAATTTTAGTTTTTCCTAAATTAATATTTAAGTTATTACATTTGAGCCAATCAATTATTCTGCCTATCGATGTGTTAATTTCACCCTCATAGGTTAATGTATCGAAACCTTCGTATAGCACTGTGCAGTCGTCTGCAAAAAGGACCATAGGTTGAGATATTACCGAAGGAAGGTCATTAATATACAAAATAAATAGGAGCGGACCTAGAACACTCCCTTGTGGTACACCATATTGAACGCAACGAGAAGTTGATCGATGACATATTTCTGTTAAATTATTGGGACATAATGTACTTATTTCAGTAAATTGATATCTTTCAAGAAGATAGGACTCTAAAAGGTCTAGTACAGTCCCTCGAATGCCATATGCGTATAATTTATTCAGCAAGATTTTATGATCGACAAAATCAAAAGCTTTTGTAATGTCCATGAATAGAGTGGCTACGGGAACTTTCCTATCTAAGCAAGTCATTACTTTATTTAGGGGTTCATAAATTGCCATGTTTATAGTTTTGTTTTTCCTAAAGCCCTTCTGTTCATTTACGAAAATAGCATTATCTTCAAAATACTTGTATAGCCGATTATAAATGACTTTTTCAAAGATTTTCGCGAATATTGTAATTAAAGCTATGGGTCGATAGCTACTTACATCACTTTTATCGTTTTTCTTGTACAGTGGCTTAATGATAGTAACTTTTAAGGCTTTAGGAAATTTACCATTTATTATACATGTATTTGCAATGTGACATAAAATCCTAGAGATAGACAGGGATGACGCTTTTACTACTTTCGTTGTTATTCCGTCATAGCCTGTACTCTGAGTGTTTTTGAGAGACTGGATTAATTGATGAATTTCTGTCGGAGTAACAGGGCTCATAAACATGGAAGCGGATTTATTAAATTTGATGTGGTTAACGTTTTTATTATGTACATCTAGTTTTATATTCTTTGTAATATCGATATAGTAGTCGTTAAAAATTTGAGCTATTTCTGTTGGATTTGTAACAGCTCGATTCATATAATTTATTTTCTCAATTTGTTTTTCTAAAGGAGTATATGAATTATTGTGTTTGATAACTTTCCAAGTAGCTAAGCATTTATTTTTTGCATTTGCTATATAATAATTGTTTTGACTTTTTTTTGTTAACTGAATAATTTTTTTCAGTCTTCTACTATAAAGTTTGAATTTGTCTTTTGTTCTAGTATTAGGACTCTTACGAAAACTCCATAATAAACTCCTTTTCCTTTTACTACACAACTTGATACCTTTCGTGATCCATCTTGGCTTACCATTTAAGGAAATTTTAATTTTTAGACTCGGAAAACATAAGTCATAAAATAATTTATAAATGTCAAAGAAATAATCAAAGGCATCATTAGGATCGGAGGACAGAAACACTTCATTGAAGGACAATGAATTAATGCGTTCTATAAACTTATTTAAATTATCAGAGCAATAGTCGCGTCTATAAATGAACCAGTATGTCAAAGTACAATTCCTTTTCACTGGGATTTTTAATAATTGGGCAGTGTGATCTGATAATGCAAATTCCCTTATTTCACTTTTGACCTTGTTTAAATTATGGAATACATTATCAATGCAGGTACCACTGGACAATCTTGTAACTTCATTGAATTCTATCTTAAGATTATAGCTGCTTAAAATATCTCGTAAATTATTCGTTACATTAGTTAATTTTAGCATGTCAATATTGAAATCACCCATTATTATTATTTTTTTAGATTTAAAGCAATATTTGTGCAAAATGTTTTGAAGTAAGTTTAGAAATATGTCAAGATCTTTACTTGAGTTTCTTGGAATTCGGTACATACACATAACAATAATTCCATAATTTACAAGATCAATTGCACAGCATTCAAATACATTACAAATAGAAAGAGATTTTACTTCTTGAATGTTGTTATATTTAATACCATATTTTGTAAGAATGCATGCTCCACCATTTCTGTTTTTTCGCATAAAATACGATGCTAATTGAAAGTTTGGGATGTTAAGATGTAGTATGTCCTCTTCTACCATATTGTGTTCAGTTATACATATAACATCAATATTTTTGTTTTCATCCTCTATTTCAGATAAACAAACACCAAGATTATCCGATTTATTTATTAGCCCATTTATATTTTGATGCATAAAATGAAGACTATTCACGAAAAAAAATTTGAAATATCATTAGGATTACTATAACTCTCTGGTACTTCTATGTTACTGTATGCAATTTCCGTTTGTGTTTCTTTGTCATATTTTAATAACGGTTTATTGCATGCACTAAAATTGTAAACTGTATTATTATAATTTGCAAAATTTTGCTTATAGCCAATACTCAGGATCTCTTTAAGTAATGATCTAGACAAATTAAGTGAAAATTTGTTTCTTTGAGGAATATATCTACTATAGTTCATATCAATATACACTGTGTGCTTGAAATTACTGCATATAAATTTTAATTCATAGTTAAGCTTAGCTACATTCAAATAGTTGTTACTGGGGACTTCTGATATTATTACATTTGTATTTTTAAATGATTGTGGCTTCCTTTTATGAGAATAATATTAAAAAGTATGTAATTTTTTTCTTTGACAAAAATAGTATCTAGGAAATGAGCAAGAAAAAATACTATATAATAGGAAAGAAGATTGATATTAAAATACTGGTGTTTTAAAGGTTATTATTAAACATAATTTAACAAATAAAATGATGAAAAATTGAATTAATTTGATCAATTAGTTATAGCTTTAAATATTAATAGTTAGACAGACAACCTGACACTAAGATTTAAGCACCTATAGCTTTGTCTAAATTGGTCAATTTTAATTATATTTTCACTTTAAGTAATTACTTTTATTTTAGTTTAAAATTTATTTTATTTTAGTTTTTAATTAAAAAAAAATCAGTCATCTACCCAATTATACTGTAAAACTCTTAAAGACATTAAAAAGGCCAAGTTTGACTTTCCTAAGAATAACCAATATCAAGTAAGGCAAATGATCTAAACAACGGGTGTATACCTAGATACCTTTAAACCTATATATTTTATTTCTTTTGAGTTATCTTATTTTTGTGGGTGATCAAGATGCAATTAATTAATTGATTCATCTAGGTTTCCAATGAGATAAATGGAGTTATTAGAAGTAACCAAATAAAATTTTCACTATAAATATTTATTATATTTTATTTATAAAAAATATATTAGAGTATTAAAAATATTTTTGAACACTTTGGGAATTGATGGAAGGGCACTAGCTACTTTCAACTATAGGCCTGGTCAACACAACAAACCTCTCAATATAGTAAAACAAATTAATATTTAATACAATTACAATGGCGAATGTTTTGATAACAATTAATGTTATTATTTTACTATAACAACTCTGTAGTGACTATTGCATAATAATATTTAGTATACAAATAGAAAAACTAATAGTATAGTAGTTTGTTTACTTACATACAGACGGTCCATAGGTTTGAGCACATTTTGGGCAATGGTACTTGTCAATATCGTCGGAGTGGTATATTTTTACGTCAACACAGCTGAAATGGAAACAAAAACTAAATTTCACGAAAAATGTTAGCGCGTCCGCCTATTTGTTTTGTAAATCACGAAATATTTTTACATGTAATTAATATGCACATTTCAATTCTAACAACTGTTACATGGTTTTAACGTGTTTTAAATATTATGTTACTGCGGATATAATAAAAATAACACCGGACAATGGTTTTGATGATAGAAACACGCATTTACAGTCCACTGCTGATTGACAATATAAACAAACGCCGGGGAAACCAAAGCACCAAATGCTTTTTAAAATATTGGAACACTTTAAATATGAGAGTTTAACTACAATAAACACAGTTTAAGCGCGATTTTACACATAAAAAATAATTAAAACATATCTTTTCAACATGATGGCCGAATAGCCGAGTGCTGTCAGATTGATTTAATTTTTTCTCACACACAAGATGGTTTTAACTGAAAAACTTTAACATTTTTCACTTTACCTCCCGTGAAACCATTCGCGGCAGCAGTCACATTCTATCATAAATTGTCCAATATTATATGGTTGACCACACAAACAATAGGTTTCCTTCGATGACGCCATTTTGATGGCGAATAGACAATTTTCTTTTTTTTTTCTCCACGTCGCTTTTGGGTAGCCATATCAAAAAATTATACTAACGAATCTATGGAGAGTAGAGGTAAACGAATCATAGACTAAGACTTTGAAGATATAATCAAAGAGGATAATAAAATAAATATGCTAGATGAATAAATCATTTACTGAACATAGTTCTATTATATTTCATTAAATTAAATACAAATCACGACAAAACCTAAAAATATTTAAGGCATACTTAATTATCAAAGCCAAATATCGATAATGTGAATCTAAATTAATTTTTTCACAGGCGTTCACCAATCTGTAATTCGATTTCGTATTAATCATTTATTAGACTATTTATAATATTTTATACATGTCAGAAAGTGCACATCCAGTAATATTTTTCGGGTCGTTGTATAATCCTATGATATAGAACTTATCTGGAAAAGTTTTATCACAATACACATTTTCTTCATTAGAACAGCATCTATGCGAATGATCGCAGAGTACTTCTGTCTAGAAGTGCCTTGCGGTCGTTCGCTGGGTGTTTAGGTACGTTTGTATGTATGTCAGCGAGTAGGTACCAAGCACTGGTCGGATTGGAATGATTTTTTCAAAAAGGTTTTAGTAGGTATAGAATTGAAGGCGGATTGTTTTTTCTTTGCAAAGAATAAAATATTTTCAACGCATTATGTACCTATAGGTTTCTTAACAATGAAGTAGGTAAATCAATGTCGTATATAAGTCAATTATCTGCTTGCCTATTAAAACTGGTGGTTAGTTCATAAAGTATAAGATAATATTAAATGTAGACAATAGAATACTGCACTTATGCTACGTTAAAATAAGCACTGTAGTGCAGAGTTAACACTGCCCAGAATAGATAAGACATAGGACGTAGGACGTAGACGACGATGTAGGAAAACGTTAGAACGTGGATTCGAACAATGGTTATGACCGATCGCCCTCAGGATCGCTCTTAATCAAAAACAGTTTTCGTCTCAACGTACCACTAACCCAAATTCGAGTCTTGTAGTCTTAGAGACCTTTTTCTACTCACGTTCTCAGACTTAGATTCGGCGGAGTTTCAATTAAAGAATTAAGTGGTTATTTTAGTGGTAAGCCTATGTGGCTACTTATCTCGAGGTCTTAGGTTCGAATCGAGTCGAGCTAGGAAGTTTTTTAAGTTTTGCTAGTAATCTAGCAGATTACCAGCAACTACGTAATATTGAAAATAGGAAATCTGACCGCAGCATCTACTGCAAAGTGGAGTGATACAAAATAGACTGATGATAAATAAGCTTTGTCTAAACTCGATCATGAGTTATATTTTTGTTAAACTGTGACAAATTCGAAGACAATGCTGGGCAGTGTTAAAATTGTCAAGAGTTTAACATTCGACTGCAACATAGCGTTAACGTTTGCATTATTAATGCAATTCATTTATATTATTACCTACTTCCCTGTTCAAACTGTATTATTCTGCACGGTTAGATTTATTATGAACTCATGAAAATAAAATTTCAATTTAGTCGAGTCTTTCCAATTAGACTCAACGTATAAACGTTGATATTTTAAACGTTTTTTGCTAAAAACCAATTTAAATGGAACGTGCTTTGGTGGTATAAGCTTCCAGTTTAGGGGTCCTTTGTCGAAATGAATTTCCGAGGAAATAATAGGTTATGTTTTTATTTTATATGCTTGTATGTCAATTTTATTGAAATTTAAAAGGAGTGGACCGAAAAGGATATTTTTATAAAGTGATGAAGTGATGTAACGAATGTTAGATTTCTCACATTTGCAAATGCGAATGAGACAATATTCGCAAACGCGAATGCAAATACGAATGTTGATTTTTATATAGAGAGTTTTTTGTAAAAACATACTCATGGAAATGTTGGAAGGGGAAGGCCTAGGCGAATGTTCCTGGACCAAATTCAGGACATTTTAAATAATGGCCAGGTCAAGAGTACCCTAAACCGACGAACTTGTATGAAAGGATTAATGAGAGTGGAAGAAGCTAAGGAGTATGCAAGGACCGTGGCAAATGGTGGGATGTGGTCTGTGCCTACCCCTATGGGAACAAGGCGTGATGTTTATGTATGTATGTATGTACATACTCATTTTTAATAAAACTTCAAATAGCACTAAAAAGTAAAAAAAATTGCATAATTTAGTAACTTTATTTTACTTAGGCATACCTATAAAGCCAGTGCCATCTAAGTTTAAGGATAGTTTATTTAACGAAGCTCTTTTTGGGTCTAAGGTAACGTAACTAAATGGCCAGGCCAAGGGATACGGAGCGTAAAACCTTCACACTCTTTCTAAGTATGTTGGCAGGCTTAGAGTGATAATGACTATTTAACGACCATTATCAGATATCGACGGCTTAATGCGCTCTCCGACGCAAGAGGGCATAACATCACCAACTCTGGCTTAGTATTTTTTCTAAAAATCTCTAGAAGAAAGAAAGACTCAACGTTATTACTCTACAATGGATAAAAGATTTTTAAACTAGCTGAAGTACGTACTGTTGCTAATTAGTTACAACAGTACTTGTGCGTACTTGTAGCTTACAATTTACAAACGAGTGGAAAAGTAGGCTTTTATGCACATAGGACACTTTTAAAGACGGTTTTAATTTTATTTTTAATCTGTTTTATATTTTACTAACCTGATGAGCGTTGAACACATCCAGCAAAGGCTAATATGCTGACCTATAAAATCAAAAAATCTAAGTTTGAATAAAACACTAATGTTTCATACCAGCGTCACTGCCTTCACTTTTGACTTGAAGTATTTGCGTATACTTGAAGTAAAAAGTGATTCACGCATTTCTATTATGTAAGTAATGCGAATCAAGGAACTTTGTACGCATCGCACAGAATTGAGATACATTAGATTGTATCTTGGATTGATGAAAACATATGCTTTTTATCCTAATATTCCTACAGGGCAGATCAGGAACCTTCAGTGCCTTGCCAGTTACTTGTATTTTACAATTTACATACATGTAGAAAAGTGGTTGATGCGATAATGTATGTGTATATCAACCTAAGACGCTGCCTGTAATTACACTGGCTATCATATCTCACAGATCGGAACACAGCAATGCTGCTGGTCGAAGGAAGCAGGCATAGTAGTACTTAGTACTTCTCTGGACACGCTCTGATGCAGATGCATTACTCTCTTATAAAAACTTTGAAGCGGACGCCTGCGACTTCGTCCCGCATTAAAATTGAGGAATGCTCGAACTCCCGTTTAGCCCCTTTAGTTTTGAAAAATCCTTTCTTATCGCACACCAACATCATTATAGCTTTATGGGTGCCGAATTTCAATGCAATCCGTTCAATGGTTTGAGCGGTGGAACCTTTTATTAAGACAGCCATTTTGCTTCCTTTCTGCAAGGTTTTCAGTTGTTTAGTTTTTATGTCTCCGAACGTGATAATGACACAAAAGGGACTTAGGTACAATTAATACCCGGGTACAGTGATTCATGTTATTATTATTACAATTTATTGTAAGCAGCATAATATTTGCTTTGGTGCTATTTGATCTGCTCGGCTAAACTAGCTAGTAACGGATGAGACGTCATCATCACAGTTTTTAAGATACACCTATAAAACACTATGCATATTTATTGATACGTATTGTTTATCGGATTAGGGTAATTTGACCTGGCTTTTAATCAGAATGTCCAAACGATCCAGGAACGATCATCTCGGTCTTCCCCTTCCAACGTCCCCAATCACTCTCGCCTTTTCGTAAGGCTTCTCTCATTCATTCCCTCTACGTGACCAAACTATCTCAGCATACCTTTCTTGATTCACTACATCATTTTTTTACTTCACTATTCTTAATTCTGTCACCCAGAGTCGACTAGTTTTAGATGGTAGAGAAAACGATAGCTGGAAGGGCATTTCACTGTGACTTACATACATAATTTCAGTTTAGTAATGTCATGAAATGGACATAAAATGTATATTGTGACTTCGTCTTTACCTACTTTACAGAAAGGTAGTTATTCTGTTAGCGTATGTTATGTCAGCAACGTTCCACATTGCATAAAATATGATGTGACACTTGACGCAATTTGTGACGTGACATGACCAACTAACTTGTCAACGATCACCATACATACCTACTCATTTTTTCTTCTTTATTTCATTCTTTTTTTATTTATTATCGGACGAGTTAACCCTTAACGTAATAAAATGGTAGATATGTATGTATCAAATACCTTTTAACTATTTTCAAGTGAATTCCACTCTAGGAGAGAGAGACTTCTGTTTTTATTTTAAGCTTAGACTTACTATAATGATAATAAAAAAAGTTGAGAGGTGTCAAGGGACACCCGGATGGAACGAAGTTCCTTTCGATTAATTAGTGAAGGAATTGTAATAAAATTTTATTTTTTTAAAGTAATAATAATATTTGTTGTTGTACACCGAAACACCAGAGGGTGCCACGAGAGCGCGAGACAGCATACAGCGCGGGCGCCCCCCGCCGCTCACGCGCATACACATCAAAGGCGGCGGCAAGATCCTTTGATCAAAAAGTGTAGTGACAACTTTTCGTACGAATTTTTTTCGTCTAACCCCCTTTCACAACGCGCGATAAGGAACTTCGTTCCAATAATAATCATTTATACTATATATATTATTTTTGGAGTGATTACTTCTTATGGAAGGGTAGACCGCTTCGTTACGTAACGCTGTACGGCGCCAGTCTGTCTGGCTTCCTTTTCACTTACGCAGACTGCAGCGGAAGATAGGCTCTGACTCTCACTCTAAGCCACAGCACTAGCCGTAGTTAAGTTACCACTTCCATCTTCGGGTGCCTCGAGACGCACTAGCTTTTTTATTTATTTAGGTACTAGGTACAAATTAGCTCACTTCAACAATTATAACAATCACACCTATGTGTTCCAACTGCCAGAATCCAAAAGCCGGAAGTCAAATCCAATACGTCCGTCTCATAAACCCACCGCATACCTCTGCGCCAAGGAGGCCGTTAAAGTAGTAAGTAATATTCGACTTTGTAACGATCGCTATCAGAAGTTGATGATAATGACCGGTACCACAACAAATATAAACGGCTTATGCTCGTACGTGCTCTCCGCGATTTTGTTGCATGGAAAAAGCTGAATCATTTAATAGTCCAACCCAGGATTTGAACCTTGGACTTAGTGGTAACGACTATCTAAAATCTCTACGCACGCCCCTAATTTCAAAGTTAACTTTTGTTAAATAGCTAGAGAAGATACTTTCCTTTTACAATATCGATATTTTTAAAAGAGATTTATTACGCGACAGTGGAAGCATCTTTCCTCATTTCCGGTCGACAACAGTCAATTACCTGTCACCTTGACATTTAAAATTTTAATGGTCAGTTCACAACAATATAATTTTCGCCCATTTATACGGAAACAGCGTCATTATTTAAAAAAAAAAACATCTGTCTGCTCAGTTGGTAGATGAGCGTTTACTCTCTTGTTTTACAAATTAAAATTCATTTATTCAATAACAATTTGAAAGCTGTTGGGTACTTTAGTTAGAAAATGAAATTAATTTTTTACGTTATTTTAAATTAACGATGTTAATAAATCAAAGTACCTAGTAAACTTTAAATTAATGATATTTTACATATAAATATAACATTACTTTTATGACTTTTATGTATTATTACAGCTTTAAAATACAAGTACAATTGTAAAACAAAGTGTATATATGTAATAATATAAACATACATATATGTTTATATTATTTTATTTAGTACGTACTATTATATCTTTATGATAGAGATCGTTTTGAGAGGCATGCCAATTTTTGCTCCATTACGGCGAAGCCAAAAGAAGGGTAGGTACCAGACATAGGAAAGAAGGAAGGTAAAAAGCTGACTGTTAAAATGATAATGCTTTGTGAGTCAAAACTATTTAGTTATTGTAGCAATAGCCAAACTATAATGTAACTTAGCATATTAAAAAGACTCAATCTTTATTTATAGTATGTGTGTAATAGTTAATAATGGCCATAGATTATAATAACCATAGTAGCGCAATAAGTAAATAAATATTATTAATAAATCATATTTATAGAGACTAAGAGTAAAATACGCATAGAGTGAGAAATTGGAGTTTAATTAGGGTTCCGTACTTTCGTTTTTAAATCAGTAGTTCGGGTCCTAAATGTTAAGAGCTCCGACTAGTTCACAAAGATGACATGTAGAGAGATCCATAATAAAACCGTAAAAAGTAATTGTATAATCCACATTAGACTCCACAGCAGCAACATTTGAAATATTTGGCTGTCTCTATAACCACAGGTTTCATTGTCAGTTTAGTCGTTCCAGCATCACTCAACAGTAAGTAATAGATCAATTTTCATTGAAATTGCTTTGTTTCATCAAGATTGCACATAAGGAGAGCTAAATTATTCAAACCCAAAGCCTAATGATTGAAGAGAGCTAATCCCCTACCGAGCTAACTTTGTATATATAAAAAATAATAGTAATGTAATTTTACCATGGATCTCTAACAATACGTAACCAAGCAGTGTTGCAATCGTATGCGATGCACTGACGACAGTCGATTTGCCGGTGAGGGAGAAATCGACCGCACACACTTTCCCCTCACTAGTTGGCGCGTTCTTCGACAAACTTCAACTTTTTAAATTTTAAAATTCGAATTTAGTGTCCAAAGCGAAGAGTATTTAAAAAATGGCGATTGTTTTTAATAATTTTAATAAATAACATAATACCATATAATTGAGTGTAAAAAATAAAATTTCTATTAAAGGTAATATATTAAACATTGTAATTATTTTAAAAATGAATTTATTTAAATGATTGATATGTTGTGTCAAAAAGTGCATGATGTGAAATAAAAAAAACAAAAACAAAGTTTATGGTAAGTACCTACCTAGATATTTAAAAAAAAAATAAATAAAATACCTATCTACCTACTTACATAATATTGAACCGACACACGTTGTCATGTCCAAATTCGAAGAATAGTGGTGAGTAGAAGGGAGGTGAGTTTTTAGTACCGCTCGGCTTGGCTCGGTATTTCTATTTTTCTTAATATTTTTCGTTGTTTTAAAAAAATATCACCCGTACACATACATAGATTAATCACCCCGAAAACCCCTACAAAATTTCATAAAAATCGTTGGATTTGGAGCAGTTTCCGATATTCGGATTAAATATTTACAAGAATTGCTCGTTTAAAGGTATTAGATATATATGTATTATAATTATGATGTACGATAAACCAAATAAAATCACAATATAGATAATGTTCCTACAACCCTAATGTAACACAATTTAGGTACATATCCAATTATATTCATAGACAAATTAAAACATAGTCAAAAAATTTTATCAATATCGGTCAAGCCGTTCTGAAGGGACTCAACATTATCTGTCTACTGTAACATAGGTTACTCCTTAGCAGATGATATACGAAGCTTAGAACCACCACGCTACTCTAATGCAGGTTGGCGGATTGCGAAATGATTATTTATAGATAAGTGACATTGAGTTATCTAATGTTAGATATATTTGCATCTATTACAACTATTGTAGCCATATTGTAGCTATTTCGTATGTATTAATCGTATTGTTTTACATTCTTGTAATTTGTTACATTTATCTATCCCCAATCTATTTTGGAAGTATATAAATATCCCTTTCTTGAAATAAATTTTGTGTATTAAATCGGGTTAAGTATTAAAAAAAAATTATATACCTACTAACTAAAAAATTTAGCATTTTTTCAAGACCTCCTCAATGGTTATATGGTATTATGGATGTTTTTCAATACCATATTGAATTTAAAATATATAGGAAGTCGCATAATTATTTAACGAAGATATCTTAGCGTGCATTTTCTTATTTTTCCAAATTTTTCCTAAATGTATTCCGATCCTTCGCCCTCTCTCTTTGCCGCCCTAGGGAGGCAGACCACTGTCATTGCCCCGATAAAAATTATTGGATAAAACAACGGAGTACAGCTATGACCTAATAAATAAGTAATACCTTTTAATGATAAATACCTACTTAATACCGTTTTAATAATATCGCCCTACTCTTGATTCATAGCAAAAAGTTTAGTGGAATTAGCATTATTTGAATGAAGAGTTTATGCTAACTAAACAACAATTAATTAGATTGCAACAATTATTCGTTGAATCAGATTATTATTATTATTACAATTATGAGGTTCTTACCCATCACGCGAACACGGCATTTTCTTTAATAACAGAATAATTAGAATATCTGATTTATTTCTTAAGCTGACGATTAAAAATCTCAGGACCGATCTATTGCGCATGTAATCGAGAGGTTCTGGGTTCTTTTTCTAGCTAGGATCAATTTAGGATTAAATAGTTTTTGATTGGGCTCAGTCATTAGCTCATTGGTTAAAGAGTTTGAGGGGTCATGTTCTATTCGTTCCTTCCTTCCCTAGGATTTTATCCCCTCTCCTATGAGGTAGGCCACTAAAATTCTGATAATAACTAATGACTGTCTTAGCGCAAGATCTGTTAATCGTAAGGGATAGGGGAATAATGAGGGCTAATATGATTGTTAAAAAATAAGAAAAGGAAAAGGTTTGGTCTTGTGGCTAATAAGCAATTACCTAAAGTTTATGTAACTTCTTGCGAGATGGCTTTAGTTAAGGTCCTAAACTAAACTCAATGAGGAATGCTCAACAACAAACAAATTAAAAATGAAGGTAGAAATCACAAGTAATTTCACACCCAATAATTTTAATTACTTTGCTAATTACAAATTAATAACAGTGCATGTAATTAATAAGCTTAAAACAATTAAATGTAGTTATATATTATTAAACAAAGTCCCCCGCCGCATCTGTCTCTCTGTTTATTCGCGTTAAACTCAAATACTTCGGACTGACGGAGTCGGGAAGTCAGTGGTTTTACATCCTGTCTCGGAGAGCACGTTAAATCGTCGGTGTCGGTTACTATCATCAACAACTAATAGTGATCGTTAATAAATGAAACATTATCACCATAAGCTCGCCAACCATGTGTCAAGCCTATCATGTGTAGTTTTAACGATCTCAGTATTTCGCTTAGTAGGTGTACAGAAATACTAGAGTGGAGCCTTCATCTATTGCCTTTTAACCGTTTATACCTACTGCATTTTTCATCAGGTGATATTGCAGTCAAGCGTAAAATTATTCTCAATAAAAAAGAAAAACGTTTTTGAAGTAATCGAATCGTCACTTAACATCAATTAAATCATTATTATATAACAAAACAATCATTCTCGGTTTGTATTGTTATGTGTATTACACCCATCATTCACGCTATTACGTGCTTGTAGTGTATTTCAATCAACACTAGTATTTCCTAGTAATAAACTTTACAGTTCCTCTTACTCAGCTTTCTTCAAAGTCAAGGTTAGAATTGTGTGAGTAAGTTTATAATTTGTTTGCGAAACGTTTACCATTTAGTTCTCATCGTCAGTCCATTGTTGGAGGAATGCTGGTGGAAATGGTGCAGTAGTTTACAAGTTGGTGTTAGTTTTTGTGAATCGCGGTCAAATTTACGGTAAGTTAAAGACGTCTTAAATTTAAAAAATATATATATAAACTCAATTTAAAAAAATTACGTTATTAAAAAAAATTGTATTTATCTATGGTTTGAACGTTCGATTTTTAAATATTAGAAATGCGCTATTCAAGCGCCTCAGAAAGATGACCCTTATGGCGCTAAGTGTCCCATATTCCTGCAACAGCAAGTGAAAAGAGCTGGTTTTTCGTCCACTATTAGGTACCTACTAAATAAAAATAAATACGCAGTAGGTAACTTTATTTTCAAGTATTAAATTGGACTCAAATCCTTAAGGGCTTGTGTTCCTTGCAGTAACTAATTTTTGCAAAAATACATTTCGTTTTTCATTTTTAAAAATCGCCATTTATAAAATGAAATCTACGCTTTGACCAAAATACTGACTGTATTTATTTTGTCCATACTTTACGGTCAATGACACCCTTGGTAAAACAATTGGAATACTAAAGTTAACATTTACTTTAACAAGTTTTAAAGTTTGCCGAATGTATTTCGACTTGCGAAATACTTATTTGTACAATATAACGGATGACTGCGATTTCTTAGGAATGAAAATTTATGTGAATTTTTAAACTTATACCATTTTTAACCTCGTCACCAAGATGTAAGTAGGTCGTACCAATCTTCTACGTTCTGATTTAATCTAAATACCAAGAAAATCGGTTCAGCTCCTAAAAAGGTAACTAGGATAGACAAACTTACTTTTACATTGATAAAAAAATATAACCGACTCAAAACGCACTAAAAAGTAAAAAATAACTGTATCATTTAGTTGCTTTAATTTACTTAAGCATATCTATGAAGTCGGTGCCAGCCAAGTTTAAGGAACATTTATTTTACGTAGTAAAGCAGTTTGTGGGTTCTAGGTAACGTCCTTAAAGTAGAAACCTTGGCTGGCACCGACTCCTAGATATGCTTAAGTAAATTAAAGCAACTAAAAGACACAGTTATTTTTTACTTTTTAGTACGTTTTGAGTCGGTTCTATTTTTATTTAAAAAAATTTGTTTCTTACTTTTTAGTGATCTATCGCCACGTAACGTACTCGTACTATTCTGTCATAGTAGGTATATTATACGGCACTAGTAGCCAAAAAGCTGCCGATACCGAGACAAAAACCGAAACCGCTGTAAGCGTGCCTCCAAAATTTGAAGAGTTCCTTCAATTTCCCCAGGATATCATCATCAGATCCTAACATGGTGACAATGGGACCACCTTGGAAGTATGTCCTTTCTAATAAAAAAAGAATTATCAAAATCGGACAACTCTGTAAAAAATTATGCGTGGTCATACATAAAAAAAAAATACGTGTCGAATTGAGAACCTCCTCCGTTTTTTTTCGTCGGTTAATAAATAAAAGTATAAGTCCCAAAAAGTAGATATGTCCTAAGAAATAAAAAATACACCAATAATCAGTTTCCTTATTAGTATTGAACGTTTTAACGCATCGGTAACTCTTCAATCGATTGTAGTTCGGCGAAATCGATTTTTTAATGACTCCTTTACCTTTTTTTTAAATCGATGACAACATGACAAACAGAAACACTAATATAAAGATCAAACAAATTATCTCACGAACAATTATCATTGATGACTTTTATTTTAGCTTGAGCTTGATTAGCCTGCTATTATAGCACCGTCGTGGGTTAAAGCTACAAATTGTCGTTTTGAAGGACAGCAGCTTGATTCGAAATAGGCTGATGATGATTATAATGGTGATGATGTTGCTGATTTGAGTACACATTTATTTGAATCATAAAACCTTAATTGCACTACGGTTAAGAGATGGACTCCAGTTGGATAAGTTTGATTCCTATCCGTTGGAGTATTGTAATAGAACAACTTCTTCTCGAGGCTTCTTGCACAGGGAAAAGATTGTTATATTATTTTCTACATAAATGTTACTCTCACGTCCGGAAACACAATAAATACATATTATTTTTATTGTTATCTGGATAAAATTTGGGTCCATTCGTTTAGAAGCTGTGATGTGATAGATACACAGTGAATATGAGGGACACGTTAAATTTTTAATATAATATCCCCATTTTTACGTCGGGGGGTTAAAAAATAGAGATAGATTTAGTTAACATTTTTTAAAATTAAGTAATGACCTAATGTCATTTAAGCTATAAGTTTACTTGGAATCATCACAAAATCGATTATATCTTCATCGTTTAAGTACTCGATCATTGAACTAGTGATGCATAAAATCGAATACGGAAACGCAAATGAATGCACAAGAATGTTATTGTAATTTTTTTACTTTTTTACTAAGTCTGTAATGGAGTCACGGTGTTTAACACGTTTAAGAATTAAATGTTATGCTTTTATTGATTGAACGGACAATGGTACTCAAATCAAATTGAATAATATTCATTATTCATTAATGTCTTTTAAAATATTTTTTAACCGATTTCAATAAAGGAGGTTATCAATTCGATCCGTATGTGTATATAGTTGTTTGTGGAGGCATATCCCCGGAACTACAAGTCCGATTTAATTATCTCTTTTTTTGTACTAGATATTGTTTAACTTAGGGAATACTGCAAGTTTCATTAAAGTCGATTCATTTTTTATGCACGACCATGCCTAACTTTTCACAGAAAAGTCCGATTTCGAAAATTCTTTTTTTATTAGAATGGGTACACTTCCAAAATGGTCCAATAGTTATCATGTTAGGATCTGATGATGAGATCTTGGTTAAATCGAAGGAACTCTTCAAACTTCATAGGCACATTTGCAGCGATGTCGGTATTTCATAAGTGGCTGGTGAATATTGGTACTCATAGTCTAGAACGAGTAGGTTTTACGTATGTTCATTGTCGATAAACCGCTGAAAAGTATAAAAAAAAAATTAATAAAAAATTAAACCGACTTCAAAACCCACTGAAAAGTATAAAATGAATGCGTCATTTAGTTACTTTATTATTCTTAACCATATCTATGAAGTCGGTGCCACCTGTAAGCTTTCTACTTTAAAGATGATACCTAATTCACACAAAGTGCTTTGCTGTTTTATTAATTAAACTTTCCTTAAACTTAGCACCGAGTTTATAGATATGGTAAGTAAATTAAAGTAACTAAATAGCGCATTTATTTTATACTTTTCAGTGGGTTTTGAAGTCGGTTTAATTTTCAGGGTTCCGTACCTTATAAGGAAAAAACGGAACCTAAATAGGATCACTTAGTTGTCCGTCTGTCTATCAAGACCCTTTTTCTCAAAAACGCGTGGAAGTATCAAGCTGAAATTTATATCAAATGCTCAAATTTGCTGTCTCTTAGTCGTGAAAAAATCAAGTTTCTCGGCCAAGGTAATCAAAAGATACAGCCGTTTATACCAAAAATTTCCCCAATTTTCGACACGGTCAAGTAAATCAAAAAAAGGGGTAGTTCTTGTAAGCTTAGGATCTGGAAATTTAGTACGGAGTGACGTTATATAGTATAAATAATGGAAAAATTACGAAAACTGTAAATTTTTAGTTGCATCGTATAATAATAATGCTTTTAATAATTCTTAGCTTATCTACCCCCTTTTCTTATGAACGCATAAAGGTACTAAATTACTGTACTGTATATCAAATACTTGGTTCTATAATACCTTTAGACTATAACAAAATAAAACTTCTTAGTCAACACAGTCAAAAGATACAGTATTAACCGCAATTTAAGTCTCTACTACACGCAGCTTCTCCTAGAATCTTAAAATTTTGCATGAAGCAATGTTTAGGAATAATTCCGAAAACCTTAAAATTTACAGAACCCTCAGTGCGCGAGTGCGATATTAAAATTTTTCCATTAATAGCTTTCGGAGAGCTTTAGTAGGAGCCTTAATAGTTAACCTTACTATTAATTATAACCAACAATTTTTTAGATGGCCTCTGTGGTACAGAGGTATGCATGGTGGATTTGTAAGGAGAGAGAAGAGAAACCAAAACGATTGTGGATTTCAACCTACATCTAAAAAGTTAGCTCACATCCATCTTAGATTGCATCATCACTCACCATCAGGTGTGATTGCAGTCTAGGGCTTACTTAATAAAAAAAATACTGAAATCGCTATGAAGGATTGACTTATCGTTTACTGAAAATACATTGAATTTACAAGTTCTCTACTGTCCTTTACATTAAAGCGTAGTTACGTTCACAATACTAACATAAATACATACAATACAGTACGTGCCATTATTTATTTATAATATTTCGTAAGACTGCGTACCTTTACTTATACCATAAATATTTATAGAGAGAACTTGATATACCTTTATATAAAACGCTTTATTGTGTATGACCAATTGACCACAGCGTCTTCGTCGGTACAGACAAGGTCCCCAAAAACATATATCATATCAACTTGGAGTCACAGTGTTTGGAAGGCGTTTATCTCAGGAATCTAGGTCTCAAAATCTCTTTCCCAGATATCTCAAGATCGCATTGAGTCTCGATGTTTTTCCGAGACTTTATACAGAATCGAGATTGGAAGTCTTACGAGTAGGATACTTTACTTCAGCCATAAATCCCAGCGCCTTTCTAAACGTGGGCGCCGTTTCCTCGACAATTCATCATCGTCACTAGTCCTGACTCCTTTAATGCAAACTGAACAACCTGACTCGTGCCCAGGTTTATCAGGTTGTAGAAGTGGTTTCTACGCTGAAGGAAACACCTGCCCTTGGCCACGATTAAAACATTCTCCGACAACAATAACGACAGTTTCAGCCGTTTCTATGTTTATGACATTGGTCCACCTTATTGGTTAGCCGGGCAAAACTGTGTTTTTCAGTGCGGGGTCGTCATTCTAGCACCTAGGGACTCCAACGCCTATACGCTCTCCAAGCTATCTGCTCCGCCCATTGCCACTTTGGCTTAACGACTCTTTGAGCTATGTCGGTGACTTTGGTTCTTCAGCGGTTCTCATTTCTAATTCGTTACGCTGAGATACTTAGGCCTGTGTGCACCAAGATTTCGGTTATCATAACCAACGGTTAACATAACTTTACTATAAATTTACAGGTCACGACAACCTGTACGCCGGTTAAGTACGTAAGCTCGGTTAAAATAACCGCCCAGTTTACGTCCTTAACCGGCGTCGTGAACAGTAAATTTTACGTTTAGCTTATGTTAACCGTTGATTATGATAACCGAAATCTTGGTGCACACAGGCCTTAGAGCATTACTCTATCGCCCGCTGATAGACTTTGGACCTTCTTTGGCTCTTATAAAACCACGTCGTAGTTATCTGTGGAGAAAATCATTACCAGGCTATTTTTTATGTCAATGGTACCAAAATGAACTTATTAAATTCCATAAATCTGTAATGGCAAGGTCTCGACAGCAGATCAATCATTTTTATTATTGTTTATATTCAATCGAAAGGTTTTACCTACTAAAAAGAATACAAAAAATTAAAAGTTGACATTAAAACTTTAAATTAAATTTGTTTGTGATTTATAGTCTGTTTAAAGGAATGTAACTTTAACATAATTATTCCTTATTCGGTATTCCTTTTACACTAAACGTACCTAGGTATACGAGTGTTCAGTTAAAAAAATAATTGAAAAAATATATTGACACGATCACCAAGACAAAGAATCAACATCTATAAAAATAACACTTATTGTATGGTCATACGTATTTATAACCATATACCGGAGAGTCTAAAAAAGTTCAATGCGGCTCAATTCAAAAGAAGAATGTTCAAAATACTTTTGGATAAAGGATATTATTCTGTTGACGAGTTCCTTAAGGATAAATATTTTGTTATTGACATAATTTAATTTATTAATTGACATTTATATAATAATAATGTAATTAAATTGTTGTAATTTTTTTATAAAATAATCATAATTGTAATATAATGATTGTTTGCATGCCTATTTGGCAGAATGTGCTAAGCCTCTTTAATTGTATGAACAACTTTGTATTACCACATTCTAGCAATAAATGAATTTGAATTTTAAGTCGTTACTCGCCATTCATATTTTCACGCGACATTATTTTATTTTCATAACGCATCACGCCCAGTAGCCAGTATATCACTTCCCGGTGACCTACAGTCTCTAAATTGGGTAGAACTACGTCTTTTAACAGAAAATTAATTATTTTCAGTTTCCGCATTGTTTTAATTTCAAAACAATAAGCTGGAATTGTTGATTGATTGTTAACAATCATTGTTGATTCAACAATGATTGTTCCTATAGTCGTTTCAGTCAACGGTCTTATAGCGACAAACTTTGACGAACATCTTAAAAAGCTTTCGCTTAGTTGTTGGATCAAGGGTCGGATACAGAAGGCAGTAATTCTTGAAACGGCGCGTATTGTGAGGAGGTTCCTCACTCTGGAGCCCTGACCACCGGTTGCTTGGACCCCCGGGCCCCGCAGCAGGCGGAATGGATTTTTTTATAAATTTTTAATAGTGTTTTTTTTTTATAATGCAGCATAAGCATTGTTAAAAATTTTAAAAATAATTGTAAATAAATAAATGAGTGTAAAAGCTGGAATAATATACACGCGGTAGGTATGCCTTGTTGGTCCATAGGTGAGCTATGACTCTTCGGACCTTGAGGTCTTGGATACTGTATGAATTATTGAGATTTTTTAAGACATCCTTAGAAGTAGGCCGGCAGTTGGGAAATCAGTGATGTCATGACTCTCATTAATATAATAATTGGATATTATTATGATGATGCTAAAGACTGATGACGACAATGATAATATACTCACGGTTACTACTCTTTTTGACCGACTTAAAAAGTCTACTCTCAATCTTTCAACAATCGCTCAGTTTTATAGGCAGCTTACAGAAAATTATTTTGAGTAAGCTGCCAGTCATTTCTACCAAATAGCTGCGGAAAAAGACGCTCAAAGTTTCAAAGAAATTAAAATAAGGAATGAAATACTATAGTCCTTATCAGAGTACTTCTTAAAGTTAAATTAATGAAACTGGAAAGCGCCAAACTTTAGTATCTTATTGAATAGACGCTGTCATATATTTTTTGCTAGTTTTTGTTATCTCGAATAACAATTTCCTGAGCATTATTTACATAAATAAGGATATCTTTGTACGTTTTACTACAATAGAGCACGTGAGGTGATAAGGCAAAAATATAAACAGAAATAACATAAAAAGAAACGCTGAATTAAAAAATTATTTTCTTAAGTCCGGTTAGTGACTAAATAAGTTATCTATATATTATAATAATAGTAGGTAACTGTAATATAACCCATGGTTTAAAAAGTCCTAATCGGCAGGTTTTTGTCAATTTACTACCTACTAGAAACATGCCAACGCCTAGTTAAAAAGGGGGCTAATGTTGTAGATTATAGATTAAAATGATTTTTAAGGCACGGAGATGTAACTCCACCCACTTCCTACCTACTGATCACTTTTTGAAATAAGTATGAACTCTATAACTCTTACAGACTGTAAAAGATACGTACGAAGATATCTCGTATGTAGGAATAGGAAATGACATCGCCACCAAATAGTGGCGAAATCGGAACTATAACTGTCTCTAACACCCCAATACAACGAATGAAAGAGCGATATTTTCGATTGCACACTATTGGGCAAACGTTAACCTCGGGCATGTTTGCCTACAGGGTGATAACAAATGTAGGCATTACCAAAACAGTGATGCCACAAAAATCATTAATATGTCATTTAGGTCCACGAGGAAAATAATTTACAATCTTCAACAAAATGAACTTATTGCAATACTTCTTAGTGGAATAACACACATTACACAAGCAACGCCGGGTAATACCACATGACACAATCAGTGATGCAAAATCACATAATTGCGGACTTGCTGTTTCGACATTGCGCGTAAAGTAACGCAGATTATTTTTTATAACACTAGTTGACGAAACAAGGAGATTAGTTATTAGAGCATCAACTTTATTGTTATGCTAGTGTGCGATCCCTTATCAACATCAACCCTAAGGGCTAAGGGACGCTCGTTAGCACGACCTATGAAGCGCTTAAGGCACAGGTGTCAAACCTTATGCGCCTGTAGATAATGTTGCTTCGCTGATAAAATAAGCTTGGCAATTAATAATGAATCATTATTCTAGGGCCAGCCATCTTATTATGAAAAAGAGATTTTAGAACCACCACGCTGCTCTAATGTAGTAGACAAGGTAATATTTGTCAAAACTCAGAGAAATCTTTCAAATTATTTTTAATTGCCAATATGTAAATTTTAGATTATTTAAATAAACATCTATAATGGCGGTAGGTCCGAAACATAAAATTAAAGCTACGAAGGTTTCAAACAATTCGCCTTTCAAACCATTATTATCATATTAATAAAATATAAACGACTGAAATTGAACTGTCAGTTTGCTTCACGCCGCATTACAGGAACAAGCAAGCTCATGACTATGATCCCCGTATAGGTTCGAAACTAGTCGGCCATACTCTGACAAACGTGACGTGAGTATGTAGGTATATTCCTATAATAATAGTATTGCGTTCCATTACGATTGTTTACTTAGATCTCGATATTCTAAGTGTGAAGGTCACCTACTTATTGCTAGCTTCTGAGCTATTTACTACATGATAGAGGTCAAGGTCACATTTATATGCTATTGTTAGTTCCAGATCGTGTCATTCTAGATCTATGTACCTAAGGTCAGACAATGCCTATTTATAGAAGGTAATTTTACTGTATCAAGGTAACTGAGATGTTTAGGTCCAACCTACAAGGGCAAGATCTTATTTTTTCTAATGATATTTCAAGCACCACGGTCTTCATCAACGGCTTTATTGGTCTATCTAGTAAGGGCGTAGTCCTTCAGGTACCTTGGCAACATAATTTAAAGCTTTTTTTGATAGTTCAAAGTACTTACTACTTAACTTACTTATAAAAAAAAAGAATTATCAAAATCGGTTCATAAACGACGAAGTTATGCGCGAACACACATAAAAAAAAAAAAAAAATATATACGGTCGAATTGAGAAACGCCTTTTTTTTTTGAAGTCGTTTAACAATAACTCAATTGCACCATCAAGGTACTCCCAGTTTTTGGTATCACGGTTTTGAGCCGCTTGCATCGAGCAGCTTTTTAGAACCCACTGGATATCAATGGTCTGTTTAGGGCAACTTTATCGCTGAGAACATAATTATAGGCCTTCTAAAAATTGACGCAAGTCTGAGCTTTTTCTGCAAAAAAGACAGCGTTATGTTCATCACTGCTCTTTCTGAGTACTCACATTTCGCCTGGTAAATCAACTGGAATCCTTGGTGTCGACATCTCGAAAGAAGTCCAATTTTGCGCTCACATCGATGGGCCGAAGCACCTCAATTCCAACTTCTTCCACTTGATCGCATTCAAAGGCGTGCAGTTCGCTTTGTTGACAATTCATAAACTCAACAGCAAGTTGGAGACCTTAGACCCACCTGGACGTTAGCTCTCTAAGTGTGTTCTTTATAATGGCTCTGAGGAGTTGTTCGACCTTATACCACCCTTTGTCTTCTCTCAGCGGAACTTGCGGCGTAGACACCAGTTTCACCCTCACCATCTGGATGGCTGGCTATCTACAACGGTTTCTGCCGCGCACATGCAGACTCTGAAACCAACTTCCAGCTGCGGTATGTCCTGCCAATTATAACGTGGGGTTATTTAAGGGGCGAATAAACCAATTCCTCAAAGGCCGGCAACGCATTAGCATTAGGTACCTCTTGCATTGCAAATGTACATTGGGGCGCGGTAATCACTCAACATCAGGCAACCCGCATTCTTTAATAGCGATAAAAAAAAATCGATTTCATATCTAAGGAAGGTATTAAGAATATTGACATGAATGCTAAATAAATGAACTGGAATTTATAAACATACAAATATCTGACTTACCTTAATTCTTAACTTAATCCCAAAACCAAATGCACTAAGTTAACGAGGCCTTCACACAGAATAGCAAAGAGCCTATAATATTACAGGCTTCCCTTAAAAGTTAGGATATAAGGAAAATATCCAATTTTCTTACTTAGATAACCCCAAAATCAAACCCACGACCCATATCGGAGTAACTCCATTGTACCAACGAGGCACTCAAACAAAGTAGCAATAAGCCTTCACACAAAAAGCTAAAGCTCTCTACTCAAGTACATGCGCTCCACACGAGTTAAGACTTAAGAGCATATAATCGCCCGTCGCGTAATAGCCGCATTGAGCGTTCAAACAAAAGACTTGTGTTCAATGAAAAAAAAAGTTGAGAGAACTCTGTACAGAGCGTATGTAACTTTTTAGTTAAAACTCCTTGTATAAATCCTTTCAAACAGAGCTACGTAAATATTTCATTAATATTATTTAAAATTTCTATTCTGTTCTATTGCATTCTAATAGAATATCCGAAAACGGGACAGATGATTATCATCGGATTATTTTGACATCAGTTCCAGTAGTGCTACTAATCTAAGCCTACTTCATCATCAAAATTATCAGCCTCTCAACGGCTCACTACAGCGGCCAGGCCTTCCTCCTTATAGAAGAGAGTAAATCCACCACGCTGCTTCAATGAGCATTGACGGGCTTAGGGCGATATAGTTTCATTTAGTATAGATCAGTATCAGATGTTGATGATAGTGATCGAAACTGATGGCTTAACGTGCTACATCCGAAGTACGGGAGTATAGCACCGTCGACTTCCAGTCACCAGGCTTGGAAAGCACTGGAATATACCTTACATGGAAAAAAGAAAAATTCAATATTTCTTAACTCGACACTCAACTGTATAACTACTCCGATACTTTTTTATTACGTGTATTCAATAGTAAAGGGGAAAAATTCTCATCGTTACGAATTTAGAATAATTGAGGGTCAAATTTTTGGCCTCCATGGTATGAACCAGGATATCTTTATTGTTTGGCGGCAAAATAACCATAGTGTAGCGATCCTTTTAAAGCGTTTTAGCATCTACTAGGAAAAAATAAGTTTTACATTGTTCAGACAGAAGCGCACTTTATTGTAGAGTCTAGCACTCTCTTAAACTTTTTACTTACCTGAAAATGTTATCCTTTAACTCTGTTTCAGGATTGTTAATTGTTTAAAATTGTCTTTTATTTTCACAATGTTAGTTTTACCTAATTGTAGTAAATCATACATTGCATAGTATATTTTAGCTTCATCAGTTTGCGACGAAATTGAAATAATATTCCAGTAAAAAAATTAAAAATGTAAAAAATCACCATGACAGAAAATATTGTACATTTTTATAGCAAATAAATTAAATAATAGGGATAATTTTTTAAAATTATTCTTCTTTTATATTCTAGATCGGATTCTTCATGAAGCCGTAACAAGATGAAGCCTTTCATAAAACAGGTGAGTTTTAAATTCGCTGGAGTTTCTAAGTTCCTATAAATCCCTGCATTTTAAACTTGAAACTCAGAAAGACTGTGTTTTCGGGATGAATGTTTTATTTGAGGTAGTCTATGTCGATGGCTTGCCCAGCTACTCGTCCAAGGTAGACTTCGTCTAAAGCTTATACTTTTAGACTGAGGCGGAAACTGGTCTGATAAAGAACAAATTATATACTTATGTCAAAAAATTTAGAACGTTGGATGGTAACATAGTTTAGTGATATATTTTGTTGTCAGGCATTCGTGGTGTCCGGCGCGGCGCTTAACATCGTGGGGCACGGCTGCGCGCACGGCTACCCCGCGGTGCTGTTCGCACAGATCCACAGTGATGGCGGGCCCGTCACCCTGACCGACCATGACACCTCCTGGATAGGTAATTTCTCTACTTTGTCACACGCGCTATCGCCGTAGAGATAGTGGTGTCAGGCGCGGCACCACTACGTCTACTTCATCATCATCATTATCATTTTCATCACATCAGCCAATGGACGTCCACTGCTGGATATAGGAACTTCGAAACACAACTATCCCGAGCCGCATGCGGTCAGCGACTCCCTACGACACGTTTAATTTCGTCAGTCCATATAGTTGGCGGTCGACTAATACTGCGCTTATCGATACAGCGCGACCACAGAGTCATTGCTCTTACTAATCTTTACTTAAATAACATAAATCTTTTTCATTTTCAGCGTCAGCGGTTGGCGTGATGGGCATCGTTGGCAACTTCATATCACCAGTCCTCATGACGCGCTTCGGCAGACAGAAGTCCCACCTCATCTGTACCATTCCAGCTTTATTGGGCTGGATAGTCTTTGTCCTCGGAAACTCCGTTCCTTTATTCCTACTAGCCAGATTCCTACACGGCCTTGCATTGGGATTACGTACTCCTTTAGCCGCCATTTTAGTTGCGGAATATACAGAACCCAAATACAGAGGAGCATTTTTAGGTACATTCGCTATATCTCTAGGTTTAGGCATCATGTTATCTCATATTTGGGGAGCATATATGTCATGGAAAATGACAGCTGTGGTTTGTTCCTTGTTCCCTTTAATATCGATGGTAATCATTAGTTTGTCCCCTGAATCAGCGAGCTGGTTAATTTCAAAAGGGAGATTCGAAGATGCCAAAAAGGCTTTTAGATGGGTCCGTGGCGAAGGAGTCGCACAGTCAGAAGAACTGGAATCAATGATCAGGTCACAAGAGAGAGAGATGCAGTTAGAAGAAATGAGAAAGAGCAGGCAGGTGAACAGGGAATTCAAATTTAACAGGCTGTTTAAATCAATATCGGACACACTTAAAACTATAATGAGGATATTTAAAAAGAAAGAGTTTTACAAGCCTTTAATTATAGCTATTTGCATGTTAATAGTTTTTGAGTTTGGTGGGGCGCATATGGTGCCAGCTTATGGTAACTTAATTTTGATGGCAGTTTTAAATAAAAGCGAAGCAAAAGATGTAGCGTGGCAGTTTACAGTTATAGACTTATTGAGGACACTTTGCGCACTGTTCGCTATATTTTTACTCAAAAATGTTAAACGAAGAACGATTTTGTTTAGCAGTGGCCTTATGACAGTGATATCTTTAGCTTTGATATCTGTTTTTATTTATTTGAGAAAAAATGAAATTTTAACACAATCGTGGTTATTAGATACAGTACCAATGACATTGATGATCTTGTACAGTTTATCGTTTTGCTTAGGTTTGGTTCCTTTAAACTGGGTTATTTGTGGGGAAGTATTTCCTCTGACTTACAGAAGTTTAGGATCAACGTTATCTACTTCATTTTTAACACCAGCTTTTGTTGTATCTATGAAAACTGCTCCACATTTCTATTCATCAATCGGTGTGGAAGGTGCATTTCTAGTCTATTCTGCTACGTTAACTGTATGTCTGTTAGTGATGTATGCGATGCTGCCAGAAACTAAGGACCGTACTCTTCAAGATATAGAAGACAGCTTTAAAGGGAGGAAAAGCTATGATGTTGAAGTACAATTAAGTTTAATGGAAGATAAAAGTAATCTTGTTAGTAAGTAAGACACAAATTGAATGTAATATTATACCAGTGTAGTATAAGAATAAAAACATGTTACGGTGAATAATGGCAGGATGTGCAAAGCCAATAATGACCGGATGGAATTAAATCTCAAAAGTCCCTGTCAGATAAAACTGTGACTTGCCAGATGCAACAAATCAAATCAGGTAAATTGAATTCGCTTATTCAAATAGGTGTGTTTACAAATGCATTTAAACGTAGAGCATGTTTGTTTGTTATGCTGACAAGAAACATTTCGTTACTTCTTGTCTTCTAATTCTTGTGTAAGTTGATTCAATTTTAAAACTGGTAGGCGACGAACCATTGTTTTAGGCTTATACCAATAGTTTTCCTCTAATTAATATTGGAATAAATTCAAGTCTAAAATATAGAAAAAGCTAATTATTTAAGGGTTTTCTAAAAATTGTCGACAGCATATATTCTATACCTTTCATATTATATCTGAGTGACTAATTAGAATCTTATTGATTTTGCCCGTTCTTCAATTTTTATACGTGACATATAGTTTGATAGCTTAGAATAGGACACTATAATAAAGTAATTTGTATACGAGCTGTGATACGTTTTTGTACCACTATTATTTTCAATAAGAGAGCATTTTAAATAATTATATACAAATAACCAAGTACAAAATGTAAATGTTTAAAGTAGGATCATTAAATATTTTTAATCTAGACTACTGTTTTATTTTCTAAATATATATCACCTTATTAACGGTTCAATTAGGGGCAGGCCGCCCTTTTGTAAGAGAGGAAATATGGAGCGTATACCACCCTGCTGCTCCAAGGCGGATTGGCGGGTTTAGGGTGATAATGATAATAGTGAAACTAATTAAGGATTACTATCAAAATATATTAATGATAGTGACCGAGACAGACGTCTTAACGGCATGGGGGCTTAACACCACCGACTTTTTTACTCCGTGCTTGGAATTTTTTAGAAGAATATCTCAGAATTATTTCAGAACCCGATCTAGGATTCAAATATTTAGCCCAGGACCTTGTGATCGGCAAAAGTAAATAAATTAATCATCTATGTAGCTAAATTCTAAAAAAACGAACTAATATTGTTATTCATATTTCAGAAAACAAATCTTCCAGTTTGGTCTTGGCCCGTCTCGGGTGTACGAATTGTTGAGAGTCGCAACGTCGCTCTTGAGCACGCAGACAACCGGACTGTTTTACATTTAATATCGTATTTTTACTAACGCTAGGGATGATAATACCTCCTTCTGACATGCTTTTATTAAACTTTTGAGTATAGTTAATATATTGCAGGCTTTTGGCTTTGGATATTTCATGTAGATATAAATAAGCATTTGGCAAGGGCGCGATTTTAAACGCCAGTTATCGGATATGTCAGAATTTTATTGTTATACTAAACGTGGAAATCTAGGTATGATCTAGAAATCACGCTGAGCCCGTCGCGATGGTAGAATCGTCACGCTTACAGGGTGACATCCACGTCCGTCTCGTCACAGTCGCGCCAATATCATAGTATTATCGTCCTGCCCCTTTCGCTGTCTGCACGAACCTTAATTTGTTCATATTTTTATCAAAATTTTGAATATAATGACTAGTTCGCTCTTAACTGCTGTTACACCTAAAGTTAATTTACGATGTAATCTAAGATGGTAGCGGGCTAACTTGGAAGAAATTAATTCAAACTATACTTACGTACCGGAACGCAAAATCGCTTAGTGACAAGTCTTCACCGGTAGAATGGGAACAAGTCACAGCTGAAACCAACCATCAGACAAGACCTAAGCCAATTCAGCAGATTTAAAATTCTAAATTGACTCAAGCCGGGAATTTAATCCAGGACCTTCCTGTTGTAAAAAATAGAAAAATAAAATGGTATTACCAACGTATTCGATGACGAGGTCGTATTGAACTAAAAGTATTTATTTCCGACGCCTATCCTATACTAGATATACCAAGTTTATTTAAAAAAAAATAATCCATTGGTAAGAACAACTATGTACTTATCTCCAAGAAGCCGGGCGTACGTGCTGGAGCACGTCGCGAGGCTCGATGCTGAGCCAATAATAGGCTACAACACGCCCCAAAGTCAGCCCGAGTGTTACTATCTGCATGGATTTAGGTCAAGTTCATTTTATACCGCTAACTTTGTTTACCGCCTAGCACTCACTGCGACTTCGACTTTACCATCCTTGTAGGAGAGGAGATTTGGTGCTTAGCATTGCAACACACTGTTGCAATGTTTTTTCTGACTGGGAAGCAAGGGAAGTAGGCTGATATAAAACGTAGGCAGTTGGTAAGATTGAAAACAGTTACAGCCAATAATAAAAAAATGTTAGGTTTTTTGGACAGGCGTTTAATTCCAATCGTATCACATCTAACATAGTTTCAATACTTTCATAAATTATGTAAAATAGAGTATTGTCAAAGCACGAAGCACTTGGACGATAGTTATTGGAAATAAATGTAGAAACTCCCTCGTTAGTCCAGTGACCATGTAGTTAACTGTTCGGGTCGAGTAAAGAAATATTATCGTTTTCTTTCTTTCGACAAATTTGCAGAAGCAGGCTGAAATTGAAATATTTGTGCTATTACAGCTTTCAGTTCCGGTCATCATCATTATTATCAGCCTATTAACGGCCCACTACACGGATACGGATATGGAGCGTACACCCACCACCCTGCTCCAATGCGGGTTGGCGGGCTTTGGGTGATAATGTTTCATTTATTAACGATTATTATCAGATGTTGATGTTAGTGACCGGGGCCGACGGCTTAACGTGCTCTCCGAGGCTCGGGGGTGTAACACCACCAACTTCTTCAACTCCGAGCTTGGAATGCACTGAACATTTAATAGAAGAATGCAAAAGCTCAGAATTATTCCGTGACCCGATCCAGGAATCGAACTCAGTTCCGGTCAATATATAATAATTAAAATCTAATAGTGATCGTTACAGATTCAAAAATAATTACCCTATCTTCGACAACCCGCATTGATTGGCACAGGTAAGTAGGTTTGAGTTCCAAAACTCAAGATCTTCCTCCATATTGGAGAGGGCTCCTAGACGGAAGGCCTGCGGCCCTATAGTAAAATTTCAATAGGCTGATGAAAATGATTATAAATAACTTAAGTATATTTCCTTTGTTTAAAATTATATAATATAAATAAAGTCCATTCAGATACGAATTTCTAAAAATATCTTCCATATTGAGGAAAGCAATCAACCTGATACCGAGTCCCTCAATTTTTCATTTCAATAGAAACATTTTCCAATTTTCAAAAGAACATATGGCTTGCGATGGAAGGAGAGACAGACAAATAGAGCTTTGTCGACAAGTTATTAATAATTCACCAAAGATACTCGCAGCACTCGTATTTAGATTTTGATTTAGATAAACAAAACCCAATCAATATTTGTTTTTCAAACCCTTGGGCCATGGAGTCGCAGTGCCAAAAAATTCTTCCGTAACATTTCACCGCGCCTAATTGCCTCAACTGGTGACCGAAGGGCTGGCTCATTTTTTGCGCAAAGGATTAGCCTGGCTATCCAACGCGGAAATGCAGCCAGTATTCTTGCCACCATTCCACGTGGGCATGATTTGTATAGTTATTAGGATAAGTTAGCTTAAGTTCCTTATTGTATTCTTACTCAATAAAACGTAATTTTTCAAAATTATTGTGTTTATTGACCTCTAGGATTTGTAGAGATTTGGAGCTTACAACACTGTTACATCAATGCAGTTTGACGAGTTTAGAGCGTTTAATCGCCTCTTGGCTTAAGGAAGAGGAGCTCCAATGCGGTGCGGTTGATGGGCGTAAATACGAATCAGTTACGATAAACAAATGATGTAATAACAATGATCGTGGAAACATCAGCTTGTTCTTAAAGTATGGTGACTTTACCAACATCCCAAGTCTAGCTTATAACAGCTGATTTTCTTTAATTAATGAATCAATCAAGTGGAATAAATAATTTTATGTCACAGTTAATATTGTAAAAATTAACGATTTTGAAAGAGCAACTGTTGAGGTTCCTCTCAACAGGATATGCCTTCCGAGCCGGTGGTAGAGACACTACAAATAGTTTAATTTGACGTTTCAAAAGTCCTTATAATAAGCTTGCTTGAATTAAATTAAATAAACGATTTTGAATTTGAATTTTAATCATTTTATTTGACAAACACGATGAAATTTTAAAAATTCAAATTCATTTGTTTATAGTTACTCTACCACCGCTACGCAAGGCAGTTTGTTGCTGAAATTAGCTAGGAAAAAACCCAAAAATGGTTCTTTTTACAAAAAATCATTCATTGTTAATTGTTTGCAATTATTATACTTTTCTAAATTACAAGTTCTCTTAGTTACTGTGAAGGTGAAAGCTTGTCGAATGGCCTCCAATCGTCTTAATCATTTGAATATTTCATAGCCCGACGTTAAGACGTAAGTAACAGATGTACATACATACACACATAAAGGCTAAAATAACATAGGTACGCCAAGTGTAGACGAATAAATAAAAAAGTCCTAACGATCGGTCGCAATTAAAAGTTTAGTATAGGGCTCTTTTGTGAAACTTTTCTTTTGATTACAAATGTCGTATTATATGGTAAAGGAAAATAAAATTGAACGTTGAGACCAAATGAAGAAAACATGCAATACAATCTCATTTCTCAACGCAAATAATAATCTTCTTAAATTCAAATTCAAATACGTTTATTTCAAGTAGGCTTACTTTAAAAACTCTTTTGAATTGTAAAGTTTAACTATGTGTAAAAAGACCACCGGTTTGGAAGACAGGTCCGGCGAGACATTCAAAGCGGCCAACTACACGGAGATATGGAGCTTAAACCCACCACGCTACTCTAATGTTGGCGAGCTTAACTGTTATACCCAGTCGCAGGTAATAAATAGCTCACGGCTGAAAACCAAGAGGTCCTGATCTAAAATTAAATTCTATTTAATTTTTTTCTATATATTTACAATCACAGCATCGTAATGTTTGTGTGTGTCTGTACTTTTGTTACTCTATTTAGCTAGGACTATTTTTATCGCGGAAAACTTAAAGAGTTCTCGCGGGATAATGAGTACACTAAATGCAAGCAGACAAAATAATACATAAATCATAATATTTAAAGTAATTTTCATTATACGATGTAAAACGTGGATGCCCAGTTCTGGTTGTCCTAAATGTCAAAACATAAAGGTAGGGCGACCAATTTCATTTTAATTTTCTGTTATTCAAGAAATCACTGACCTCGTAATAGCATTTCGCGAGGTACTCTTAATATTTTATTAAATCCTTTTCTTTTCTTTATTGCGTATTTGGCGATTTTGTCCTAAATGTCGCGCTGTTGTCGTATACCAAATAATACGTATCTAATAGATATTTCTGAAGGTAGATTATTGTATGATCATACTGAAAGCGAGACGCAGGCCTTCTATGTCCTATAAAAAAATTGAAGCTTTTCCACTGCGGGTTAGTGGACTAAAAATCATAATATTTAACTTTATAACGATCACAACCAGATAATATTTATTTTTATTAAAATTTATAACGATCACACAAGATTTGACGGCCGAGTGGCGCAGTGGGGAGTGACCCTGCTTCTGCGTCCTAGGCCGTGGGTTCGATTCCCACATCTGGAAAATATTTGTGTGATGAGCATGGATATTTTCCAGTGTCTGGGTGTTTATCTATATATTATAAGTATTTATGTATAATATATATAAAAATATTCATCAGTTATCATAGTACCCATAACACAAGCTACCTACGAGTACGCTTACTTTGGGGCTATATAGCGATGTGTGTAATTGTCCTATAATATTTATTATTATACATAAATTATACGCTCACGCCCGGACACACAATAAATACATATAGACAAAAACCGAAACTGTTATGATATACATACTTAGATACTTGATATAAATAAACTTAAATATAGGCTACATAAATACATATATGCTCCGGGCGGAGGATTCACCCCGGCAGGGAGACCAAACGGCCGGGGGTCAGGGCGACAGGTGAAGAAACCGGCGGACTATCCTAGCCGAGTCAAGCAAGACCGCTTTTTGCATCTTGCCTGCGAGCGAACCGCCACGGAACCCCAGCCGCCTCAGATGGTGAGCGAGGCTGACTGGGACTAACCCATTGGCAGATATAACGATGGGGATGATTTCAGTGGACTCCACATGCCACATGGCGGTAACCTCGTGAGCCAGATCAAGGTACTTACGTTTTTTCTCCGTCTCAGCTCTCACAAGGTTCTCGTCATATGGAATTGTGATGTCCACCAAAAACACCCTCGACTGTGCCCGGTCTAACACCACGATATCAGGCTTATTCGCTAGAATAGTCCTGTCCGTGATGATAGACCGGTCCCAATAGAGCCGGATTCCGTCGCGTTCTAGCACTGGCACCGGTGTATACTGGTAATAAGGCAGCCGCTGATCCAAGAGACCGTACATTAGAGCAAGCTCTTGGTGAAGGATTTTGGCTGCTTGGTTGTGTCTGTGCAAATACTCAGTGTTGGCAAGAGCCGAACAGCCCGAAAGCACATGTCTGAGTGACTCTCCGGGATGGCGACAGGCTCGACAAATGTCGTGAGTGCCATCCTTCAGAATGTACTTTCGGTAGTTCCGCGTCTTAACCACCTGATCTTGTATCGCACAGACAAACCCTTCGGTTTCCCCAAAGAGGTCTCCGAAGCGCAACCACTGCACGGACGCTTTTCTATCAATATGGGGCTCATGAAGAGCCTTAAAAAAGCGTCCGTGCAGCTCCTTCCCCTTCCATACGGTCTCTCGGTCAGAGGTGCTCAGTACCACCGGTTTCTGCCAATCGCTCTTGGCCAAGGATAGGGGGGTGAGTCCTTTATCACATTCTATGACCTCCACATGCATCGGAGACTCCCTTTTCGTCTCGAAGTAGGTCCTGAGGCTGCATATCTCCCGATTGTGCATGGTTTTGGCGCTGAGTAGGCCTCTGCCACCGCACTTTCGGGGGATATACAACCTCATGACAGACGATTTTGGGTGATGCATACGGTGGAGAGTCATAGTCGTGCGGACTCTTGTATCCAGGGCGTCAAGTTCGGTCTGAGTCCATCTGAGCACGCCAAAGGAGTACATGAGAACGGGCATGACCCAGCCGTTATAAGCTCGGATCTTATTGGCGCCTGACAAGTAACTTTTACAGATCTTTGTCAGACGTCGAAAAAAGTCCTCGCAAACTGACTGTTTCATGTCCGCCTCATTTACCCCTACGGATTGTGACATGCCCAGATACCGGTATGTTTCAGCTTCAGAGAGGGTCTTGATGTTAGTTGGCCCGGGGTTGATCCCGGCCGTATGAGTAACCTTTCCCTTCTCAACATGCAAGACCGCACACTTGTCTAGCCCAAGCTCCATTCTGATGGAACTACTAAACCCCGTGGTGAGGTTCAGTAATTCCCTCAGACGAGTAGCATTGGGTGCCAGCAGTTTGAGGTCATCCATGTAGAGAAGGTGAGGCACTTTTGTCCCTCCTCTCCGAAACTGAAAGCCTGTCCCCGAATTCTCTGGTAATGTACTAAGAGGATTCAAGGCCAAGCAGAACCATAGTGGACTCAGACAGTCGCCCTGGAAGATACCCCTCCGTATCCTTATCCGGTCATCGGCAGCCGCCAGCCGCTTGCCATGGAGACAAAGGATCGTGCTCCATTGCCCCATACACGACCGGAGGAAGTCTTGAACTGTACTATCAACTTTGTACAGCTCAAGGACCCTCAAGAGCCATGAATGAGGCACCGAGTCGAATGCCTTTTTATAGTCAATCCAGGCTGCGGCGAAGTTCCGGCGGTTGCGTTTGACCAGCTGGCCCGCAACGGAATCGATGAGAAGGAGCTCCTTAGTACCGCGGCTACCACCCCGGCATCCGTTCTGAGCTCCAGATATGATGTTATTTTCGTCAACGTGACGGGTTATCTTGGAGCTCAGAACGGATGTCAGTGTCTTGTAGATGGTAGTAAGACACGTAATGGGGCGGTATTTAGATGGGTCCGCGGTATCGGTGGTCTTTGGAGCTAGGTGAGTGATCCCGGCGGTGAAAAGGTTCGGGAGCGTCCTTTGCTCGAGAGCCTCTTGAAATTGGCGAGCCAAGATGACATGGCAAGCCGAGAACGCCTTCAGCCAGTAGTGGTGCAGTCCGTCGGGCCCCGGACTTTTCCAGTTCGCAGCCCGCCTTACTGCACCAACTACATCCTCCGAAGAGATGGCGACCGGGTTCATCGGCTTAATTGCGGCACATGCCTCCTCTATCGCCGCAATCCAAGGGCCCTCATCGTGCTCTACCTCTCCTGACCAGATACTTCGCCAGAAGGCGATGAGGTCGGCCGGACTCGGCTGTGGAGAGACAGAACAGACTGCAGAGCACTCCAGTTTTTTGTAGAACCTTTTCTGATCACTCGAGAAAAGACGATTCTGCTGAAATCGCTCGACTCTTTCCGAGTATCGTCGTATGCGGTTCCCCTACGCAGCGATTTTCTGCTTCAGATCGTCGATGCGCTCCGTTAGTTTTTGGGTTATGTCGGCTTGTTCCAGCCTAACCCCGAGCCCATTGAGGGCTATCCTAACAGAGCGCACAATCCTTGGCCTTGTGTTGCCCGACCTGAAGCATAGCAGTCTGCCAATGAGTCTTCTGGCGTGGGTGATACGGCACTCTATCCTCCTCTTCCAGGCTGGTTCTGCTCTGGTGTTATTAGCAGAACGCCCTGGCCGCCCTGGTTCCTTGATTTTAATACCAATGAACCTATGGACGGCCATAGCTGCCCCGAAGAGAATAGAAGCCGTATCATCCAGGCCAGTGCTGACCGCCAAATGCTGGGGAAGCATTTGGTTGACAGCCTCAATGACATCCCGCGTCGCTATATTCAGCGTAATACGGGAGAGCCGCGGACGATCCTCTAGAGGAGCATTACGGATTTCAGAAATCGCCTCTTCTAGAATCCTTCTCATCCGTTCTATATCAAGGGCGACTGTTCCCTCAGTGTTCTCTTCCACATGCAGATCTTGGGACATAGGTTCAGTCTCTTCGCGGGCAGGTGCCGCCGGTGAGACGATTTGCTCTGCGGAAGAGGTCGTAACTTCGGGAACAGCCTCACGTCGTAATCGTTCGAGCTCGGTAGCGTTAAAGATGTTCGAACGCTGAATAAACCGAGCCCGATCTGCCAGGTTTTGTTCTGTGACAGTTAAATGCGGCTCAAGCAGCAAGAACTCGCGATACATTGCAGCTCGGTAGCCAGTCCGTCCAGTTTCTCCCCCTGTAGCCCTGTAGTACGATCGCATGACATTTTCATTCATTTGGTAAGTCCATCTCATGCGACGTACACCATTATTATTATTATTATTATTATTATACAGTCTTATTATATAGTCATAATGTAATGAAGTGGACCGACGAAAGTGCCCTGAAGCATGGAGTTACACCACCAATTTTACAACTCTCTCGAGAATGCTTACCGAGAATCTCTTTGAAGAAAGAGAACTTTAATGTTTCATAGTCCAACCCAGGACACGAACAATTAAATTGGTCATCCAAACCCATAGAGTTAAATATCGCCTACAAAGACAAGTTTAATGTTTTAAAGTTCGGCTCAGGACCCGAACCAAGGATCTCGTGATCTGAAACCACCGTGAATATAATGTAAGCAAGTATATTATAAGAAGCAGAAGAAATAAGAATTATTTATTTAAAAAAAAAACATTAGCAATGTTTTCTGACATTATAATGACCGTCATGACCCTTTCGCCCTTTCCTCTCCAACTAAGAAAAATACTTGAGCTATAAACAGTACCGAACAACTTTAGTGCAACAGGTAGGAATTTGTTTTATGGTGATTTATGTAGACATATCATATTTTAAATGGTGTAGGATACACAAACACCGCATTTTAATTATTTTCATAAGTTCTTATTCTATATTTAACAATCAGTCTCAAATTATTTTAGGGTTGAAATGTAGAAAAAGCCCTAAACCGACTGAAAGCTTTTGTTATACTTCTTAACTAAAAACCTCTTAGCCAATATTCATTTAATGTAATTTTTACCCGGAAAACTAAAGGACTCCCGTGGAAATGTAAAAAATCTAAAATCGGGAAAACGCAGTCGCGACCGCTAGATAAAATTATAATAAAAAAATGCGTTCTCCAATTGCTAAATTTTTGGCAATAAGGTTTAGTGCCTTTTGTATCCAACAGCCTAACGAAAGTTTCCTAAAATGTTGGTTGAAACTTTTAGCCACAAGACCATTATTGCATTAGTATATTGTTTTATAAACTATCCATAGATGCAATAACGATTGACTTAACCTAACCTTGCTTTTTTGACTCATATTGCTTTTCATTTTCGTTGCTTCCCAACGGACAGGCATCAATGAATATTATCTACGTTTAATTCACTCTTCCCTGAATCACATTAGAATTATTGGTATATGGTTTATAATTTAAGCATTTTAAGCTCATGTATAAATCTAAAAAGGTCGCTTTACACTTCATCACGCATGTGCAAAATATTTGAAAAGCATTTTTTTTCAGGTCAGCCATCATTGTTTCGCGCGCTTTCGACGCTCGCTGTCAACGGCGAGGCGTCCGGAAACTTTATTTTTTTTTATTTCAAACATTTATTTTGACGACGGACGGCTTGCATTCTAATGCAAATAATGTTAAACAAATGACAAAATACAACTACATAGATAGAAAAAAGAATTTAATAAAATTGACAGTGTTGATGTTTAAATGTATTTTACTCTATTAATTCGTTAGGAAATTAGCTACATTAATTATAAAAAAAAATATGTAAACCAGTTAAAGGTGATTTTCAGTGAAAATGGCTGCCGAAAGGTTATTATGGATGTCTTTACTTTTAATTCGTCTGTGGCTAGGAGCAGGCGATCTTTGCTATGCACAGTAAGTACTAAGTATAGACTGAGTAGATGTGTGAGATAAAGGCTCTAGGGTCGCGGGTTCGATTCCCGTAGATAATTTGTACGTACTACTATGACCATTTTTATTTAGAGCACAGAGTAAAAATGCGCTAGTCTTACATTGATGCGAACAAGTAATATTTTTTAATCGAAACAAAATGTTTATTTACTTAAATTTAACCCAGGGTTTACTACATAAAAGGCGCATAAGAGAGGTTTGAAAGCAATTAAATATATGTTTGTTAGTCTGCGTTTTTCTTAAGAACTCATGATCCGATTTAGTTTTCGTATTTTGATACCTTACATTAGTGCCGTGCACTTCATAGACGCAAAAACGCACTGCCTAACACAACCTAAAGATACATTGCACATAAGTATTGGAGGAGGAATATACCATATCGTGTAGATAGTAGGTATCTATAATGCCTACTCTAGTTAAAAAGGTTATGCACTCCACTGTCTACCATAAGCAATTTTTTATAGTTTTATTTAATACCCGTGACTTTTCCAGAGAGAAATTTGATCTTTTTCAGATTGATCCTGATATCATATTTTAGAGAGATAACCAGTACAGCGAGTCTCATTAAAAGATTAATATGTTATTATTTTTATAAGCCTAATAAAGATGGCAATGCTTAGTTTAGTCATATCAGAAAGTTTTCGATCAAAGCTCCAAAGAGGCTTGGGCTTTTCCTACACTTTCCATAGTGATCATCACATTTCAACCAATTTACATTTTTTTTATCGACTACAAGTTCGTCCTTGACTGCTATCACACCTGATGTTAAGTGATGATGCAGTCTAAGATGGAAGCGGACTTACTTATTAGGAGTAGGACGAATATCCACATCCCTTTTGGTTTCTACACGACATCGTACCGGAACGCTAAATCGCTTGGCGATACGTCTTTGTCGGTAGGGTGGTAACTAGCCACGGCTAAAGCCTAACAACAGCCAATCCAGTGCATCAATAAGGAAATATTAATCGCATAAGTCGCGAATCTAACTTAGGGCCGCTACGTTACAGAGGCCATCAAAATATGAATTGATATGGTGCTGCAACAGAGATCAACAACAACAACAAATGTCAAGTTCATATAAATAAAATAAGTATGTTTGTCCCAATATGGCCAGGTCAACGCTGGTGGCGTTCCAGGACCTCCTGCCGGAGGACCCCCGCCTCTACGACAAGATGCGGCCCCCTAAAAAGGATGACCAGCCCACCATCGTTAATTTCCATGTCACCGTCATGGGGCTCGACTCCATTGACGAGAACTCTATGGTAACGTGTGTTTCTGTGTACTCGTATGGTAACTTAACTATCAAAGCCTAAATTTCTATTAATGATAATGTTATAAAGCGATTCCTCCACGTTGTCCACCTCCATGGTTATATATAATAACAAGCACATGAGGCTTAACACCTCAGGTTAATGGATACAGGACGACACTTTGTAGAAAACTAGGTGGGCCATCTGAAAGCTGTTTTTCCTTGTGTATTGCTTCAGCTAAATGAGGAATGGTTAAAAATAGATTGCAAAATTAGGACGTAAAGACCTACAAACATTGCAAATTAATAAAAAGCTCGCAAAAAGCACCATTCATTCGAAATATTGTAAAGGGACGCTAAATTGCCCAGGGAGTCCCGGATTTACCTTTTCACTTTGATTTCGTCCATTAGGTTATTAATACTACTAGGTGTGTTTGCTCCAGGTTTCGTTTTTAAAATTATTTTTTTAAAAGGCTAGCATCATAGTACCACGGCTCATTATAAAATATGGTGAAACGTTTGCCGGAACCAGAACACTCAATACTTAGTGTTCCTAAGCTACATAGACTAACCACTTGAACAATCAGACTGACAAACTAATCCCGAGCCAGGAACAGGTCGGTCATACCTTCCGGTCCAGTGTTGTACATATAGTATTTAAAAGAGTTGTTTTATGAATAAAGCAGCCTAAAAATCGTACCTAAGCTGCGATTCCGATGATGGGTTGACGAAGTGTAATTTCTACCAGCGACGTAAAAGTTCTACGTAGACATGAATTTACATGATCGACTAGGTCCTCAAAATTTTTTCATTGGTTAAGTTCCATTAGGCAATGGAAAAATTAGGCAAAAAAATTAGGATTTTCCTAAGCCCGCTAACACGCATTGCAGCAGCATGGTGAGTCAAGTTGATATCTCCTCCCGCCAGGAGAAGCCTGGCCTAATAGTGGACCGTTAATAGGCTGATAATGATAAATAAATCACTAAACCTTTAGCCAAGTTTGACTTCTTTCCGTACTTTTGTCATTGACGTTCCAATAGTCAATCTTTTTTGTCTACTGACTAAAATTATCATGAATAGTGAATTGACGACCTTTCTCTTTGATTCACCGCGCGGCAAATTGCAACGTTCGCGATAATAATCCGCGGCTGCAATTATTGAAGATAAAAAAGTTTGTCTATGCCTACTTTATAAGAGCTCGGATCAAAGAGATTTAAAGAGGCAATAGCAGTAGAGTTCTGATAGAGCTCTACTGGTATGTACTTCCCTTATTGTCGTGCTGATTTCTGCTGCCTTGCAGCATTACTTTGTTCCGATCTGGAGAGTATTGTTAACCCAATTATAGGTGTCATTTACAACTACTTTACATTGACTGACGCAGGACAACGCAATGTAGGATGTGTCTCTTGCATACCCTACGAAGTGTTGTTATTTATATCAGGTTGGTCCACAGCTCGACCCAACTTAATAAAATAAAACCCACTACAATACAAGCGATGCCTGATGCCTTACGTATAGTACCATCGACTATTATAATTATCGTCATCATCATCATCATCATCATTAACAGACGGGCGTCCGCAGACGGCCACTGTTGGACATAGGCCTTATTTAGGGACTTCCAAACACAAAAATCCTTGCCAGCGGCTTCCTGCGACACGTTTGATGTCGTCACTTCACCTGGTGGGGGGTTGACCAACACTGCGCTTTCCGATGCGGGGTCGCCATTCCAGCACCTTGGGCCCCCAACGTCCATCTGCTGTTCGAACCACGTGCCCCGCCTATTGCCACTTCAGTTCTGCGACTTGCTGAGCTATGTCGGTTATTTCGGTTCTTCTGCGGATCTCCTCATTTCTAAGTCGATCAAGCAGAGATACTCCGAGCATTGCTCTTTCCATCGCCCGCTGAGTGACTCTGAGCATTCTTGGTCAACGACCAAATTTCAGATCCGTAGGTCATCACTGGCAACACTCACTGTTCGAAGTTTTGTTAATTATTATCTTACAGACCGAAAATTACCATTGATACTTTTATGGCAACTGTAGAATTTGTCCCAAAATGAAACGCGCATTCCCTGGAAGTCGCCTAATTACCTCTTGTGTCACAGCAGTACGAATCACAGACTACGGAAGGGCATTCCCTAGCCAATGCTCTTCCGCAGTCTGTGACTCTTATTCCGTACGTGAAGCAAGAAGGCGCAAAATGCTTTGTCCATTGAGACGTAAAGTCATTAATGACAAAGGGATGAAAACTTTGCTTAGGTGTTGAAAACTCATCTGCTTTTTATGAGGGGGTTTTCAGAAATGTAAACGTCAATATATTATAGGTATATATTTAACGAGGTCTCGTGATTAGCGAAGGGAAAATAATACAGGCGCAAACAGGTAAACGGTTATAAGGTCGGATTTCAGCCCACGAAGTCTTGAGTTCAAACCACGGCGTGAAACCACTAGGGTGAAAATATATAAAAAAAGAAAAATGAATTAAAAAACAAAAAAATATAAGCAAAATATATTAAAAATGCAAGCTTTGTGTCCCATTGAAAATCTAGGTAACGTTATCAAATAAAACGTATTTCGCTCAAATTTTCTTTTTTCCAGACGTACGCGGCTGACATATTTTTTGCTCAAACGTGGAAAGACTTTCGGCTCCGACTCCCGGAAAATATGACGACTGAATACAGGTGATTATCAGAGACTTTTATCTTCTAAAAACCGATCCCAAAAGTTTTACGTTTCTTTTGATAGATATCTTCTACAGTACTACTTACTTACCTATTTTTTCAATTATTCTGTTATTCTCTAGTTTAGCTTGAAATGAACGTGGCCTTGGACCGGACGCTCCCTTATTGCAACAGCTATAAGCATAATTATACTCCGGCCAAAATAGACAGCAATGCAAGGATGAATGTTTATTATTTTAACCGACGAAAAAAAACGGAGGAGGTTCTCAATTCGACACGTATTTTACTGTTTATAGAGTGGTCCGATTTTGATAATTCTTTTTTATTATAAAGGGCACACTTCACACGTGGTCCCATTTTCATCATGTTTGGATCTGATTATGATGGGAAATTGAAAGAACTCTTTAAATTGTACAGGCAAACTTGCAGCGATTTCGGTTTTTGTGTAAGTATAGGTAGCTTTTTGGCTACAAGTGCCGTATAATATACTATGACAGTATAGTACGATCACGTTACGTGGCGATAAATCACTAAAAAGTAAGAAATAAATTTTTTTAACAAAAAATAGAACCGACTCGAAACGCACTCAATAGTAAAAAATAACTGTATCATTTAGTTGCTTTATCTACTTAGGCATATCTAGGAGTTGGTTCCAGCCAAGGTTTCTACTTAAAGAACAATACCTAGAACCCACAAACTGCTTTACTACGTTAAATAAATGTTCCTTAAACTTGCTTGCACCGAGTTCATAGATATGCTTAAGTATCGGTTGGTCGGTGCTTAAGAGTCGGTTCTATTTTTTGTTAAAAAATTTTATTATAAGCAAATTTATCTGGCTATAAATTTGCTTATTATAAAATTTTTTAATATTCAAACAAGTAGTAGTAGGCAGTGCGGTCTGGCAGACAGCTGTAAGAGTGGAGATTTAAGCTTGCAAAGCGACATATAACGCAAAACTCAGAAAGCCTGAAATCTTTTCATCTGCGGGAGCTCTAAACATTTTCTTTCTTCCGCCAGGCTGCTAGAAGTGGACTGGCTGAAGCAGATGTGGCGGCCGGACTCGTTCTTCAAGAACGCCAAGTCAGTGACCTTCCAGACCATGACCATCCCCAACCACTACGTGTGGCTGTACAAGGACAAGACAATCCTCTACATGGTGAAGCTGACCCTGAAGCTGAGCTGTGCCATGAACTTCCTCATCTATCCTCATGACACGCAGGAGTGCAAGCTGCAGATGGAAAGCTGTAAGTAAAATACTACTTTCCCAAGATTTTACCTAGAGTGGGTAAGTCATTTGAATAAGTCAAGTAAAATAAAAAATAAACTCACACCATTATTATTTTTTGTTAGTCTACATTTACGGAGTAAACCTACATTAGTAGACAGCATATTTATTTTTAATAGTAAATATCTAATTTTTCTGATATTTTAATATTACTATCTAAGTACAAACTTTTAGCATTAGTGAAGGTTTCATTTCATTTAAACATAGACTACCAGAGTATGTGAGCATAAAATATTCATGTCTAATGGAGTCATGCATTTTTACAGTTTATCGAAACTCGAATAATTAAATAGGTTTTTGTTTTGAAAGGGGTTGCCACAGCAATGTGACGGTAATTTAGTTTAATAACAAATTAATATTAGAAGTTTTTTTTTTGGTCGATTTAACACACAGATTTAATTCAAAAATAGTACAAAAAGTAAATTGATATTATAACCAAACATTTGCCAAACCAAACTAGCAGCTGCTTAACACCCTGCTGATAATGACGTAACGCCAAGCGATTTAGCGTTCCGGTATCCCGATGTGTGGTAAACCTAAAGGGGTGAGGATTTCGTCCTACTCCTAACAAGTTAGCTCGCTTCCATCTTAGATTGCATCATCACTTAACATTAGATGTGATTGCAGTAAATGCGAACTTGTAGTGAATAAAAAAAATATTATTATAAAAACAAAAAACCCGACTGCATAGAAGTTATGAACTGAAAAGAGAAAAACAAGGATCACCATATCTGTATAAAATTTTAAATACTTTATGGTGCTGCAAGCGGGGACAAACGTAGTTTTGGTATATTCTTTCCCCGCAGAAAATAAAGTATTTTGTCCCCACTTGCATCACCATAAAGTATTTAAAATTTTATATATAGTGATCCTTGTTTTTCTCTTTTCAGTTCATAACTTCTATGTAGTAGGGTTTTTTGTTTTTATAATAATAATTTTATTTGAGACTTTTTGTTTTAGTTTATGGTATAGAAATGATACGGTACACTTTTTGCCATTTTTTGTTAAAACGGCAATATGGCCTTTTTACGACCTTTCATTAGATACCCATATTGCGAAGATAAGAGAAAGAAATACACACATCCCCCTTTTTTTTCCCCATTTACTGCCACCATTTTGAAAATTTGTATAGCCTATGTCACTACCACAATTTTAACGAATTCAACGACACCTCACCTGTCAAAATCCGTTTAGTCGTTTAGGCTGTAGCGCGTGCCGAAGAAATGGACATACATACATACATACATACATACATACGTACGCTCGAAAAACATAACCCTCCTTCTGACGCAGTCGGGTTAAAAATAAAAAAGCATATATAGCAGAGGATAGTGTGCCTCAGCGGGTCCGTTAAGGTTACGGGCTATTAAAATGTATATTTTCCTTAAAATGAGCTGAAAATGCGACAATAGACCTATAGCGCATAACCCTGGAGTTATTGAGGCTGCATGCTGCAAAATCAAAATTCGTTTATTTCAAGTACACTTATTTTTCAAACGTCATATACATCTGTTTGTAGTGACTATACCACCGACATGGATGGCAGTCCTCTGCTGACAGGAGCAAGATACCCAACAGTTGTTCTATTTTAAAAAATCTTCATTGGCGTGGCTTACAATGATATTATTATGTTTTATAAAATTTCGTTTAGTTCTTGCGTGAAGGTGATAGCTTGTCCTACTATTCTAATATCTTAGCTGTATAATAACCTGTACCCACTAAGTAAATATATTTAAGACTAGCAGTCGCCCGCGACTTCTTCCGCGTGAAAACCTCTTAGGTACCCTTTTAATTTTAAAGACAGACATTCATATGAAGTGTGCTCTTTCCCCGCTACCCCTCTCAATTTAATTTTTTTATAGTTTCCCGACAAGCAATATCCTCCGTCCCGTCCCGTGTAATAAAGATCTACATCTTCATTAAACATTGTACGATATTACAGTAGGTACATTAACATTAACAATATGTATTTATGGCAAGCTGATGTGTATAGCTTGTATTAAATAGTCTATTTCACTTTTGAGTCCAACTTTCATAATAAACAAAATAATTTATAATCCGACACGCAGATCTAGAGATTAGCCCGTTTAAACAAACGAACAAACTTTTTCGTATATCTTATATTATATAAATATGGTCTGCCATGCCAAATTAATTGAACGAAAAGATCAAAGATCAAATTCTCTAAGAATATCAGTACCAAAATGTTGACCCCTATTCAGTACGTATAACATAACACGGAAGAGGTCAACTTAATTTGGACGATATAGCGGCAATGTTGTATTTCAGAAATTTTGTAGTATCTCCGAAACTATATAACTAATTAACATACTGTAAAAGGCAAATCTTATGCTATAATATCCTTGTGATGATTAAATAATTTATTTTGATAAGGATTTAAGTTTAGTTGTATAAATAATGACGTAAACGTAAGCATATTAATTAAATGATTTTTTTAAACACAAAAAGTTATATCTCTGCCAAAATATAAAAGATAGATATATGCTGTCCCGGACTTTTTTGTAGAACTTTTTAAGATGTATAAAGTTTTCATACAATGTTTTTAATTATATCCAATAGTTAAGGCATAAGTGTATGCGTAAAAAGCAGATTTAACAGATTTTTGCGATCCGACTTGCGCTACAAAAACTGTAATAACTCGTTTAATGTATACAACACAAATATAAAATATAGGCTATGACACTCACCGATAACGTAGCATTCTCTGGTGAAAGAATTTTTAAAATCAGATCAGTAGTTTCGAAAATTAGCCTCGACAAAACTTTATTTACAAGCTTACAAACTTTACCTCCGTATAATATTAAGTTTAGTATAGACATAGCTTAAACTTAAGCATTGGAAGGTCCATTAGAGCAATTAATAACGGAAATATCTAGGTTTCGAAGGTAATTTATGCATCTCAGCCACGTCTTTTGTCCGTCTCAGCACTTCCTGAGCGCATTTGTTCTACGTCTAGGCACTTCATTGTACTGGAGCCTACAAGTGCTTATGTACTACTGTACATATCACGTTTTTATTTTGTCTTTTCGTAACATTTTTATGTTTAGCTATTTATGCTTTATGTGCTCTGTTTCAATTTTTTTTCTAACAACGCTCTTTTTGTTGCAATTTTTCGAATCGAATTTGATTTTTTAAAGTACAGGTTTTCGGAGATAAACGCGAAAGCATAGATAGATACATAAAAACAGACAGACAGAGCTTCAAAAAATAAAAAAAATTATTATAGAGACACTCGAATTTACTTTCTTACTCCTAGAAAGCCGCCAGTAATACGCCAGCAACGAATAATTATATTTCAGAAAAGTAGCAATTGCCCGCGACTTCGTTTAAGTGGAAATCCTGGTCATGTCATTCTTTATTAAGCAATAGGTATGTAGGTAAAAATGGTAAACCTCCCACTTCAATCATTGTATCTATTGATCAAAACCACATCAAAATCTGTCGCGTAGTTTAAATGATCTAAGCGTATTAAGGTAAGAATTTTTTTCTAAATTAAATGTGTATCGTATGCAGGCTTGACTTGACGTTCAACTTACGTAAAAATTATTATTTTTTTACTTACCTACCACTAACTCTCAACGAACGCATGAAATAACTTTAATTTAATTAAATAATTAATACAGTTTACATTTCAAACGGACCTCTTCACTTAATTAAAGCAAATTTTCAACTAGGCAACATTGCTTTATAAAAATTTCAGGCAGTTTAATTCGAATATTCGAATTTCAAATTAATTTTCACCTTTCTAATTAATTTTATTATTTATTTCAAATTAATTTTATTGCCTATACCCTGGGTCGGGTTATGAAATAATTATTATACTTGTAACAAATTTTCAGTTAATTCAAAACTACTAAGACAGACTTCTTGCAGACAGTCGGCACTACTTTCCAAATTAATATCCTATCTAGTGTAAAAAATACAAGATAGAGAAGATAACTTGAATTGTAAATAAAAAAAAGTATTGTAATATTTTAAAAACAACAACTGTCGAGTTCCTTGCTATCTGCTTCTCGGCAGTATTGCATTCCAAGCTAGCGGTAGAGTCAAAACGCACTCATGTACTTGACTTTTTAAAAATGCTTCATATTATGCCTTATTTAATAAACTGAATTTGAGTTTGAGTCAAAAATCCCAGGAAATTGGTGGTGGATACACATCGTGCCTCGAAGGTTCGTCATTCCGTATATTTGAGATCTTTAAGAGCTGAACATTTTAACCTGAAGCCGAAACCCGCTAACCCGCTTTGGAGCAGCGTACTTGGTTTGAGCTACATATACCTTCTCTCTACCTCTTCTTCTTCTCCTACCAGGTGAAAATTAGCCCAGTTTTTAAAAATACTGATAATGATGTTAAACAAGAGAAATAATGAGTTAAGTACCAAACAAAATAATTAAAATATTATGCACTTGAAAATGCATACGCAGTTTTGAAAAAGCATAATATTTTTCCTCTGAAAGCGAGTCTTTGTTCATTAAAGCTTGGATTGGATAGTTAATAAGGTTACCAGTGCAGCAACGTCATTATACCGTGAAGTGGGCCAGACAGTAATTATATTCAAAAATACTGTTATAAAAATGAAATTTTTATTTTTGTACTCAAATAAGTAGATATAATTATTTTTAATGCATTGTTAAGTCTAATTAAAGACAGATCGACCTACTTTTATTCTTTGAACCTCATCGACAGACTTTGATTGGCTTAAAGCAATAAATTATAATTATTTATTTAATAAAATGTTAGTAGATACTCATTGAAATAAGTATTAGGTCGATATATTTTTTTTATCGACTACAAGTTGGCCCTTGACTGCTATCACATCTGATGTTAAGTGATGATGAAATCTAAGATGGAACCGGGCTAACTTGTTAGGAGTTGGATGAAATCGCTTAATCGCTTTGGTGGTCTTTGTCGGTCGGGTGGTAACTAGCCACGGAGAAAAACTCCCATCAGCCAAACGAAGACAAATTAAGAAAAATCTCAATCTGCCCCACCGGGAATCGAACCCAGTATCTCCGTTTTATAAACCACTGCGCTACAGAGGTCGTCAAAGTGCTCAAAGAGTCATACATACGATGTTAAAAAACATATGAAGATTATCTTTGTAATTTTTCAGTTATAACGGCGAAGGGATTAAGTACTGGGCTTCTACTCCATAGAACTATTAGATTCTTTAATAGTTGCAGGCAGAGTTTTCATTTAGTTATTTCGTTGTATCCTTAGAAAAAGAATAATTGGTCTCGCTCCTCTAGTTTGTGTCATAACTACTTTAATTGTATTTTGTTACTCATTTCCAATTTCAACTACGTATTTTATTAACGTTAGATATTTTTTGAGCTTACGGCTTCTACGACAGAGACTCCATGACATTTTGCAGACTCCGTCCCTCTACAGATTCGCTACTGATCATTGTCAGCCTATTTTTAATCGTGCTTGTGATGGTATATCACATCTTCCTTCAAACGTATTAGTAAATCATTAATATTCATGTAAAAAGATCAAAGTGCTAAGCGATAAAATTAGACCCCCACGTCAGTTCCGCTTGAAGTGCCATTGAATAGCTAACGAGTCGACGAGCGACACTTCTGAAAGTGTACCACATCTACGATACAGTCTATAGAAATATCGCTAAATTCAAAAAGATGGTTGAAAATACTTCCCTATTTCAGTTCTATAGAGGATTAATATAATTGGACCTAAAGGGCCTCCCTGTTAAAGTCGAATCAATACAGGTAGAAGAGGCTATGACTACGACTTTCAACACCATTAATGTAGTCATAGATATTAAAAATATGAAATACATTTTTAATTTACGCTTGTTTTCTAGACCTCTCGCGGGCTTTCGATCTAGTCCCGTATGATATTTTATGGCGAAAGGTTAGACAAACAGGACTACCACCAGAGTTCACCTCGCTTTTTAAATATTGGTACCTTAATCAGGAGAACCGGGTGAGATGGGCGAATGAGCTTTCGGACACTTACAGGCTGGATTGCGGAGTGAGGCAGGGTGGATTGAGCTCTTCCCTGCTTTTCAGCCTGTACGTGAACGAGCTGATTGAACGACTCAGCGGCATGCAGGTCGGCTGCTACGTAGACGGTGTCTGCGTTAATAATCTCAGTTATGCCGACGATATGGTGCTGTTGGCTCCTTCAGTCGGTGCGTTACGAAAGTTAATTTCCGTGTGCGAATCTTACACTGCTGCTCATGGTTTGCAATATAACGTAACAAAGTCTGAATACATGATTTTCAAGGCAGGTACCAAATGTCCATCTTATGTTCCACCTATAACACTCAATGGACTCAATATTAATAGGGTATACAGTTTCAAGTATTTGGGGCATTTGGTGACTGAAAACCTTGGGGATGATGCAGATATGGAGAGGGAACGCAGGGCATTGTCAGTCCGAGCGAATATGTTGGCGCGCAGGTTTGCCCGGTGTACAGACGCTGTGAAGGTCACGTTATTCAAAGCGTACTGTACATCATTATATTCAGCGAGCCTGTGGGTCCAGTATTCGCAAAGGGCTCATAATGCTCTGCGAGTCCAATATAATAACGCCTTTAGGGTGCTGTTGCGGCTGCCACGTTTTTGTAGTGCATCTTCTATGTTTGTGGCGGCGCGAACAAATTCCTTTGACTCCGTTTGGAGAAAAAAATCCGCGTCGCTGCTAGCTAAGATCCGTGGCAGCAGCAACAGTATCTTAAGGATGGTGGGAGATTGCATGAATAGTCCTCTGGTGTGGAAACTCACGCAGAGGACTAAATCTCTTTTAGTTCTTAAGTACTAACATAGTTTATAAGTTTTTCATTGTTACTAACCCTAAATAGACTTTGTGGTCTGAAAAAATAAAATAAATAAATAAATAATTCTTTACATACCTACTCAGTCAGGGTTTTTGCTTTATAATATTTTTTTTTGTAACAAGAATTACGTTATCTAATACAGGTGGCGAGACTCGGGCACAAGGATAATCGTTTGGATGAACCTTTGCCCTTGCCTTTGCTGTGCCCACCACTATCGATCATGGAAAAATATATGCATATTCATCATCACCATCATCATTATCATTATCAGCCGAAAGAGGTCCACTGTTGTACTTAGTTCTCTTTCATGCACTTCCAAACACCACGGTCTCGAACCAACTGCATTCAGCAGCTACCTGTATTATATTTAAACCGCTTGATTCCATGTCATTGCATGCTGAAAAAACCAAGAATCTACAGTCTATCATAAGCTACTATAAAATAACCTAAACATGACCAAAACATCTCTATATCGATGAAACGTAAGTATAGAAAAAAGCAACCGTGTAGGTAAACACCCAGGGGGAGTCCCTCACGACCTCTCACTTAAAAAACTCGAAAACAAATAACAAGCAAAGTCGAGTCGTGCAATAAACAACCTTTAAAACCTTCCCACAGAAATAGCCTTCGAGTGCGCCTTACCTATTTATGGAGCTCCACTCAACATCGCGTCAGTACTCAATCGGGCCCTCAAAGATCTCCACGATAAAAAACGAGCTGACTTCAGAGGCTCTGAGACCACTCGGCCTACATTTTACGTGCTCTCGAGGAATCAATCTCGGAGTATCGCCCCACAAACTTTACCTACCGCCTACAGCCGAGAGCCGCGTTTGCCGATCCGGCACGGCCTAGTTGGGGGCTTAATGTCGTTTTTTCTCTTCATTTTTATCACAATTGGGGATAAACTTGACGCTAATTAAAATGGATCGATAGTGTGCTACAATGTTGCTGTAATTAAGTTTTTTTTGATTGGGATCATCAGTGCAATACTAAGCCAGAACTCTAGAAGCACCCGAGTGAAATTTCATGTACATTTCATCCAAGCCTGCTGCCTGAAGTTTTAGTCCGATCTCTGTAGTATACTAAGTTAGCTTAGGTTTAGGACCGTTTTTAGGATTCCGTAGTCAACACGGTCTTGCCTGTTTTCCGGTACGCCACATTGTTGGACATTGGATGATACAATTACAGCTAAACTTTCTGCAAATAAAAATAAATCGATAGTATGCTACATTGTTGCTTATAATAAAGTTCTTTATGATTGGGATCGTGATTGCTTTAATTAGGTCCCTGAAGTGTAATAGGCGTAAATTCTAGGATATTAACCTATTGAAAACCTCCAGGGATGTGGCTAGAGCATATTAGGGAAATGGAAACCTTATGACTTAGACAAACGACATTTTTTTGCAAAAACTAGGGAGCACCTATCGAGTGAATAGGAAAAGAGGTTCTTAGTAGGACATTTACAATATTTTCTTATTTTTACTAAACAATATACTAATACAGAAATGGGGGGGGGGGGAGGGCAAGATGTGCACGGAAAGATATGCCGTGTAGACAAAAAGACAAATGGTCGCTCAACAGCGTGGAATGTAAATATTGCTCGCTCTTTCGTTTCGTTGGGGCTAAAGAAAGCGATTTTTCTATTAAGCGACGTTGTTACGTTGTCTTCACGAGATATCAGTTCGAGCGCTTAGGACCTCCGAAGGTTAGCACGCAGGTCCCCGAAGGCTGACGATGATGTATACTGATACATCTTGTTTGTCCTCAGTGTCACACACAACAGATGACCTGATCTTCCAGTGGGACCCTGAAGTGCCTCTGGTAGTAGATGAGAACATAGAGTTACCGCAGCTGGAGCTGGTCCAGAACAGAACAGCTGACTGCACGCAGGTTTATTCCACTGGTAAGTGTTAGTTTACCATTAAGCTCACCTTTCATCACCTTTCATTTTGTCAGCCTTCGTGCTGCAGTAGTATGTGTGGAGATCCTGAGTCCGATTTTCGGCAGGAACGATAGTGATTTTCGTAATTAGTCTGACTGGTGAGCTTCGGCCATGGCTAGTTAAGTACCACTCTACTGACTAGGATGTACCACAAAGTGTCTTGTCTCAAGTTCTAGAATCTGCTCGGTGGTTTCCTTTTTGCCACACAATGAACCTGGCTTCCTGGCAATACATCGCTTATCCCCAAAATTCTGCAGATATTTAGGATTCGTACATATAGACTACAAAATAAACAAAATTTCTTGAACATTTATGAAACCATACAAAACCTTGTTCCAAAAACCATGAAGTGATAAACTCGTTTACAATTTCCAAAAATGTTCCAAGATTAACTTAATCTTAGTATGCACATACAAACTTCTTATATGATGTTTACGCTGGATTTAATGGGTGTTTAACTCAACCTCGTCTGAATCCTAACTCAAATTTAAAAACTTTTTATGAGCATACCAATAAATGTTCATTTATTAAAGCATGCAAATATTTGCATATAACCAATTAAAATAATATCAATCAAGTTGAGAACCTCCTCTGTTTTGAAATCGGTTAAAAATAATACTCTAGGTAAATTCTCTATCACCAAGACAACACCTAAATATTCACAAGTTTATCTTGTTTCTTAGAAAATTCCGATCGACTGCCTCGTTGGTCCAGTGCTTAGTCTATAAGTAATATGATTTCGTATCTCGAGCCGACCCAGGACTGGAGCCCAAGACGGGTTCCAGTCCTCAGTTGAGTTATGAGATATTGAGCTTTGCTTTCTTCCAAAAAATTCTCAGTGTAAGTACGCCTGATTCGGAAAACACATTAATCCTTCGGTCTCGGCAAAACATTCTAAAATAACCTTACGAGAATTATTATCATTCGATTAAAACGGTCCACTGCAGGATCAGGCCTCCTAATTACGTATTTCTTCAACTTTTGTGTGTTTTGTTTTTCAGGAAACTTCACGTGCCTCGAAGTTATATTCAAGCTAAAACGTCGTCTGGGATACCACCTGTTCAATACGTACATACCTACTTGTCTCATTGTTATTATGTCTGTAAGTATCATTTATTTCTACAACCATAATGAAAGGTATATAATTGGTGATGAAATTAGATTAGGCTTTATAGTTTATCTCAGATTGTAGTGCAAAAGAAAGGTGCATTTCACTAAAGATCATTTAAATAGTACGTGAAAATCCAAAAGTTTTGCTTTTACTGATAAGCACTTTTGACACGTCAAGTTTGACGACTGTTTGTAGTGACTCTACCACCGGCTCGGGGAGCAGATTCCTAATGACCTTCTTTTCCTACGAAAAGCTGGAAATAAACAGTAATAAGTACTTGTTTTATCAACGTAAAACAAACTCATTGCCCTTCCTCATTAAGTGGACACTTATTTCAGGACTTATAAAAAACTGGATATAAATTGGGACTGAATGTAAGGGGTAATAAAAGCCTCATTGGTAGAGTGGTGTGAATGTTTTGCTATTCCTGGATTAAAGTCCTGGGTTGGGCTATGAACTGAACTTGGGCCACGAAATTTACTCTATCGTAAGAAATTATCAGCCCGAACTTGCAAATTTATTATTCCCGTATCTCGAAGAGCACGTTAAAATAATAATAACAATCTCTTTCTCTTACAGTGGGTCTCCTTCTGGATAAAGCCAGATGCGGCACCAGCTCGAGTGACGCTAGGTGTGACGTCACTGCTCACTCTGTCAACGCAGCACGCTAAATCACAAGCACAACTTCCTCCTGTGTCGTATCTGAAGGCTGTTGATGCTTTTATGTCTGTCTGTACGGTGTAAGTATTTATATTGGCCGGGTTTTAAGTTCCAGAAAAGTTCTTTTGGAACAGCTTCGGATCATGATTTTTTCGAGGTGGGGAAAAAAGTAAAATTGCTTCCCCCACCCGGCGGTAAAACAAATACCTAAGCGTCAGCTGCCGTTAGTGGACACTTCACCAACTCTCACGCATGTACGCGCCTATTAGCCATTTCGATATTTGAAATTGCCGCCCTGGATATGGACCCCAGGTTGACCCCCATTATGCTCCTGCTGATAGGTTGGGTATACCTCTGAAAGGTCCTCAATTCTAAGCTAGGTACCTAAACATTTTATCTGGTTTTGTGCAAAACATCAACTATGGCTAGTTACTACCCTACCGACTGCCAAGTAGAAACCAGTCAGAAGGATGATTAGAATAAAGTTAGATATACTTCTTCCACGCCAGTCTGCTACTTTCTATAAATCGTAAGAGGCGACATAATATGTGGGTAAAACAGAACATCCACGGTATTCTTCTTAAAGCAATGTCTTGCAACCTTTGGAGAAAGGATTTTGTATGTTAAACAGGCTTTATTTTTATTCAACTTTCAGTTTCGTGTTCATGGCGCTAATGGAATATTGTCTAGTCAATATTATCCTTGATGATAGAGGCGGGAAACCAAAAGTAAGTATTGGTTTTTTACATAGTGATAACCTCAAATGCGTACAATATTAATACGTATCGTTAAATATAGCAAACATCTTTCATCTACTTCTAGAAGTATAGGTACTTTTCTTAGAAATACCGAATTACAGGTATATAAGATAGAAAGAAATTACAAATAATATCTACTCCTATATTAATTATACAGCTGGAGAGAGTTTTTTTAAACGACGAAAAAAAACGGAGGAGGTTCTCAATTCGACACGTATATTTTTTTTATGTATGACCACGCATAACTTTTTACAGAGTTGTCCGATTTTGGTAATTCTTTTTTGAAAGGCACACTTCACAGTAGGTGCCAGCCAATGTTTCTTCTTTAAGAACATACCCACAAATCGCTTTACTACGTTAAATAAATGTTCCTTAAATATGCTGGCAACGACTTCATAGATATGCTTAAGTAAATTAAAGCAACTAAATGACACAGTTATTTTTTACTTTTTACTGCGTTTTGAGTCGAGTTTTGAGTTCTATTTTTTGTTAAAATTTTTTTGGTTTAAAACTTCAGTATTGAGTACTCCATTAATTGAAGGAGGCTATAAGCTATTTCAAATCCGACTACGAGGAACATAAATCAAACAAACTTCCAATTACGCAAATAAAACCGGGGAGTCCAGCTAGTACAATGACCGAATATAACATCTACCTAGATTATATGTTTTGTTTATCACTGCAATCTGTGTCGAGGAGAAAAACATTGTGATTTGTAGTTTGCAAATCAATCTCCGGTAGGGATTATGCTGTCATGATGAATGTGGAACATCCTAGATACAATATTACTTATATTACATCTCTTTGAAATCGTGGAAACGTATCTATGTCAATAAAATTATCATCATTATCAGCCTTTTAACGGCCCACTACAGGGTCAGGCCTCCTTCCATGAAGAAGAGGGGATATCAAGCGTCCACCACTCTGTTCCAATGCGGGTGGGCAGGCTTAAGGTTTCTTAACGATCACTATCAAATATTGATGATAGTGACCGGGACCGAAGATTAAAAGTGCTCTCCAAGGTACGGGGGTAACAATTCCAATTTCCCGACTCCGGGCTTGGAATGTACTGAAAATTTCATAGAAGAATGAAAAACTTAGAATTATTCCGGCGACCTGACCCAGGATTCAAACAGGACCTCGTGATCGAGGAGATCAGCCTCCTACTCCACTAGACCAACGAGGCAGTACATATAAAATAACCAGTTTCCATATAAATATATAGAAATTAATTAGTGTCGCTGCGAAACGTTATCTATAGGCGTTTAATACAAATTTTCGTGCTCCATTTTGAGTCATTAAACTTATTGATATGGTCTGTCCCCAGGAGCCAGCAGAAGCGGCCAAGGCTCGGATGCGCGCGGTCAGCATCGACCGCTTCTCCCGCGTATTCTTCCCCCTCCTCTTCGCTGTGCTCAACGCCACCTACTGGATTCAATTCGCTCAGTACATCTGATTGACCTGAACGACACGCTTGTGTCCCTGTCAAGGGAAAGGAATACAACTATAGTTTGTTTAGAATCACAGGGATCGTAGGTTTTAGTAATAAATAAATAAACGTATTGTACATACTTTGGGATCTAAATCAAGAATCGTTATGTTACTTACTGGGAGTATTTATTTGTTATATAATGGATTTTCACGCATTAGATTGGTTAGCTGCTGATAAATCGAGCACTAAAGCCATGATCATCATCATATAAATCATCGTCAATATTATGTGCATCATTTTGGACAAAAATTGAACTTACAGGTATTACCAATGCTTGATACTTGGTTTATGTCTTTTTACAACGTTTCCTAAAAATTATAAAACACCGTAAGAAGCAAGTGCAGCTTTAATTGTACCCATTATTGCATTAGTTCTAACAGTAACTTTATCTCTTTGATCACTTCTAAATATCTAAATGATCGAAGTTATTATAGTTCTGTTACAGTTACAATGATAGGACTCTGTAAAAACATAATCCATTAATTTAATATTCTTCAAAAGGTATGTATCGTGAGGATAATCAATTATCATTTAAACCATATCTCTGTATTCCTTTCTCTAAATCAAGCATCTATAGTTTCACGATCTGATGGTACAATTAGTTTAGTTTCCATTTTATCTTCGTTACTTACTCCTGAAAATAAGGAAGCGTGCATTTAAACTCCTAAACAGTTTATAATCTTATGTATTTATTTTGATTTTAAAACCTGACGATATAATAACCTAGCAATATAATCACCAGAATACGAGAATGCTCCGCTTTTTTAATATCTTATTTTGAGGAATCTCTTTTTTCTTATCTGGGTGACTTTTCGCTTGGTTTTAGAGAAAAGGTATAATAAATAAATTAATAAGCAAAGTAACACCAGCTACTATACAATGTTTTAATTCTTCAGCAACAATTGATGCGAATATTCTTATTTATTGTTTGTATTCAAGATTTTTAATTGATTTGTAATTGCAAGTTTCCGCCTTTCACTTTTTAATGCTTAAAGTCTATCCTATTCTAGTCTATTTATCTTCGGTGATTTGATTTTACTTTATCTACAATACTAATTTTGAGGAGCATAAACCTCCAATTGTGTGTCGAAAATTTTAATTTAAGAAGATTAAAACAAGTGACACATTATTTTCGATGTCCTAAGATTTTGCTCTACGTAATTTGTTTTTAATATCTCAGTTTTTATATTTTACGTAATATAGTAATCTGTTATTTCAACGTATTTCCAATTTTATCATAATTTTTACGGCAATTATTATAATATATTCAATAGCAAACACCTTACTATAATTTTATTGCCTTTTCTAAGAATTATGTCCGTTTGAAGTTGTTATCTTTTTAATTTTCCATTTATATTCACGTTTATTGTTAATTAAATGATTTACAACTGTTAAGTCAGTCTAAATATTTTCTGGGTGTTGTTTTTTTTTTCTAATTTAATCAGCCAAGTGAAAGCTTAAGCTTAAGATTGTTGGTTAAAGTCTTTCACTATAAGATCTAATAGCTATTTTTTTCTTTAATTTTCTACCATTGAACTCTCTCTGCTTGTGTGAAATATTGAGGATGTTATTTTTGTTTATCTTATAAATTATTGTTAATTATCTTGTTGATTATGGCAGTAAATATATTTTTGTGATAAATAATAATGACCTAATAATTTAAGTCTTGGTCATAAATGATTAAATTCAGTATTCTATTAATATGAACAGTCAAGTTGGGTAACTTTGATGCATGTAGTATTTATCTACCTTGTTGTTAACATAGTGCAGTCATTCGGGGCTCAAAAACAGTTTAACTGAAAAGTTTTACTGAAGCTTTTAAATTATTAACTTTAAAGATTGTGACGTACTCTTTTTGAATTTCAACTATGCCTTTGCATCGTAGTCGCATAGAAATGCAAATTCAGCAAAGTAAATAAAGCAAACAGTTTCGGCGTCTTTGCTTTACGCCATCTATAATTTGAACATCTTCAAGGAAAGAGCGAAAAGGCATCTTCTTGTTAAGTGACCTATAACTTAAAGTTTATGACTGCATTACATTAGGCATGATTTCACTCATAAAGAGCTGGACTGTTGCTGTTAAAAATCAAAGTTACTCAAGTTGTTAATAGCTAGCTGATAGCAAAACAAAAGAAAATGCATGTAAATTACAATAAAAGTCAATTCTCATAGAGTTAGTAATGACACGTGCTATTGTAAATAAGTACTTTTAAACGTAAACAAAGCAATTAATATCGTTCTTCACGGTTGCAAAGTAAATCTCAACTTTTAAAATAGACTCGGTAATGGTTTTTGCTGTATTTTCAGTTCAACGTTATGAGGAGATAAGTAAACCATTCAAGTCAAGTCTTCATCTTTATTATCAGCCTATTAACGGCCCACCGACCTTGTAGAAGAGGGAATATGGCGCGTAGACCCACCACGCTGCTCCAATGCGTGCTGGATTACAACAGGGCTAATAATGTAAACTCTTGTAACGAATGGTGAAGATTTGGGAATCTGTCTTATTAAAACAGTGTTTCTTTATCTCTTTATAACGAAAACCACTTGATCATAGTTTATACGTTTAAGTGTTATAACGTATAATTAAATCTTAAAACAATAGTGCTAATTCGATTCAAACTACTCTATTTAGTGTCCGTTTCATCACCATCTTATCATCATCCATAATTATTATCATCACATCAGCCGATGAACGTTCACTGGACATAGGCCTTTTTAAGTAACTTCCAAACACGACGATTCTGAGCCGTCTGTTGTCAGTGGCTCTCTGCGACACGTAAGGCCAGCTACTGAGGGGTCGACTAACACTACGCTTTGAGATGTAAGTTCGTCATTCCATTCCTTGGGACGCCAACGTTCATCGACTCTTCAAACTGTCATCATTATTTGCCTATCTATTAATTCATGACTGTACTGTCGCCTACGTCAATACGTTTTATCGTGCTGCAGGTATAGTTAAGTTAAACTGTTATTCGCTCTCTATAAAATTTATTTCAGTTGGTTACGTCAAAAATATATGATACGTTTTAAATATATTGTTTTATTTATTTACCCACATACAATATTACAAAACAAACAACAATACAATATTACAAAATACCGTAATTACTAAATTAAATCTAAAACCTCCTCGACTCCACTGCAACGAGGTACGAGTATGGTGCCCAAGAACCTGACAGTATTTCCTCTTTGAATGCCCAAACTTATTCTCTACCTGATATTCAATTTGTTTCGTATCACTGTCTATATTTCAAGAAGGCTTAATGTACTTACAAGCACTTTTGAAACATCAAATACATGTTTGTAGTGACTCTACCACCTGTTCGAACGGCAGACATCTGCCGAGAACAGCTTACCAAAAATTCTGCAGTTTTTAAACAATGCAGTGCACTGTCATAACTCACGACGACACTACTACTACTATTATTTTCAATCTCAAATCTTTTTAAACCTTGACGCAAAAAGAAGGGTATTACAGGTTTGACGTCGATGTCCATACGTGCGTTTTTTTCTTTAATTTGAATGCCGGTTTCCTGGCGGTGGTTTTTAGCTATATCTGATACAAAATGGCGGATTACATGTATTTCACAACTCCCTCAATATGGGTATCAAATGAAAGGGCTTGACGAGTAGCATACTATACTTTCAAATGCAAGATGGCCGTCCACATAAAATGGCGAATTACAATTTTGTCAGGGGTTTGTTCAATTTTCAATTTCATTTTATAGTTCCTTCTTCCTGTAAGTAGTAAAAAAAGCTTATCAAATGGCCTCCAATCATCTTTTTCCCATCATACCTCCAAAATCTGATTGACATGAAACTAGCGTATCTTTTATATAAATCCACCTCGCATACCGCTGCGCTTTGGAGGCTGTCAACTTAGTCCTACTCTGAAATTATTAAGCAACGCGCCAATGTGAATGAAGTCTTACTTTTAATGATCGTTACTTATTTTCATGGGTTTTCAGTATAATTTTATCTAGCTGTTAAGTGATTAAGCACGGCTGTCATAAACTATTAACACATAGAGCACAACAATAGCTTAAATAAGTAACGGCGAAACGAATGCTTTTTACATAAATATTGTATTATAATGTCTATGACTTTTCATGCTATTGTCGCATTGGTTAGCTATTATGTACTTTCATTGTGTTTTACATGCTTTATTAATTACTCTTATATATGAATGTTTGTTAGCGCAGCAGAATTATTCTGAGTTTTTCATTCTTCTATGAAATTCTCAGTAAATTCCAAGCCCGGAGTCGGGAAGTTGGTGGTGTTACACCCCCGTGCCTCGGAGTGCACGTTAAGGCGACGGTCCCGGTCACTGTCATCAACATCTGATAGTGATCGTTAATAAATGAAACATTTAAACAAACAACCTTATGCCCGCCAACCCACATTGGAGCAGCGTGGTGGATCTACACTCCATATGCCCTCTCCTAAAAGGAGGGTAGGCTGGCCCTGTGGTGGCCCGCTAATAAGTTGATAATGATGACGATGAAAGTTTGAATGTGTGCTTTTCATCGTTATAAGCCTATTTAAAAGATCGACTAGGGCCATGCCTCCCAATTTATAGAAGAGGGATGGTGCACCACTCTGCTCCCAATTTCATTACGGAGCTTAGATGATAATTACCGACACTCCAAGAGGAAATCGGCGACCTGGGAGGCCTCCTAAGCTCGGCTGGCTAGAGTAAGCCAATGGGAGACTACCTATATAGAATGGTTGCCTGTACCTACCTTACGATCACTATCATACGTTAATACGAGTAAAAATTTTATATGATAGTAATTACATTACAATAATCATTACCAGCCATAGCCCAACCCACATTAATGCAGCATGGTGGGTATAGGCTTCATATTCCCCCTATGCATAAAAATTATTGAAAACTAAGTGCAAGAGAAAGCGGCATAGGTATACTCTGCCCCACTCACACGATTCGTTGCAGCGTACTTTTATCGATACTATAACCAATTGATAATTAATAATTATTATATAAAGAATATAAATAATCAGGCATAGACATTGTAGAGGAATATTCCCAGATTACCTACCAACAGATAAATAACTAAAGCGTAACATTATACTGATAAAGACGCGTACATTCGCGAACTCTTTTGTATTCCTGCATGTTATAATCTTATCAAATAGACAAAATAGTAGTAGGTCATAATAGTTAAGGAGGCCGTTGAAAAATATGTTACAGACATAAATAAGCTTTACTAAGTATATTACATAAATAATTTTTTTTTCTTTTTTTCTATGATAAATAAAAATATATGTATGTGTGGTTGTACAATCTGGGGGCAAGGTTGTAACCCCCAACACGAGCAACGGGCAATAAAGAGCATACCTAGAAAGCTCAAATTTTCAGAATAATACGGTGCTAATGTTGACGGTATGACGGTAGAGTTTTATACATATAAGGGTGTGTAGAGTTAAAAGCTCTCAATGAGATCTGATAAATCTTTTACAGTGTAAGGGCCACTGTAAAAGAGTTCTGCCTTACTTTACAAAATGTAAATGTTTTTTGTGGGATTAATTTTTCTATCACTGGCTCTTATGCTATAAACTGTAACAAAACGAACACGGAAAAAGATAGAATAAATGATTACCTCCATACTACCTCGCTTAAATAAATCTCGCAATATAATTTTATATTACTCGTTTAAAATTACGAGAACGTACCTCCTTATTTAAGTTCAATACGTTCTTACAAAGTTTATTTTAAAGCATTGACAACTATCAAGTTGACCCTCTTATATCAACTTATATTACATCATGGATAAGAAAAGATTACAAAAGATCGTAATCAGTTCGTCGTGATAAGCTACAGTTCTAGTTCATTGCCAAAGTACAGTCATTTGAATTAGACATGAGGCGTATTTATCGTCACAGTGAAAAATCACAGATATTCCATAATACCAAATAACAGGCTGTTACTCATTCCAAAAATACCAGATAAATAAATACTTCACCCTTTCACAATTCACATTTCACAGCAGTAGACATGAGGCGTATTTATCGTCACAGTGAAAAATCACAGCAGTCACAGCCAGTATTTCAGTAAGGTAAAATATTTGACATGTATTGGTCCCTTTTATATTTCATACGCGTAAATGAGATAGAAGCTAGTATTTTTTTGTATTGCTGTCTCCTTCGTACTACACAAAAATTTCATACGCTTAAATGAGATAGAAGCTAGTATTTTTCGTTACTATTATACGACATTTGAGAAATATAAGGTTAACAGAAGATAGTTCATATCACAAACATCAAATGTAATTTTGTCGTATAATAGTCACTGTGACGTGGTGTGATTTGCCAACTTTCGTTGGATCTTAAGTCAATACAAATAAGGATAGTATTTAAATAATACTAAATATTTAACATGTTTGGTCCCTTTTATATTTCATACGCGTAAAAGAGATAGAAGCTAGTATTTTTTGTATTGCTGTCTCCTTCGTACTACACAAAAATTTCATACGCATAAATGAGATAGAAGCTAGTATTTTTCGTAACTATTATACGACATTTGAGAAATATAAGGTTAACCGAAGATAGTTCATATAACAAACGTCAAATGTAATTTTGTCGTATAATAGTCACTGTGACGTGATGTGATTTGCCAACTTTCGTTGGATCTTAACTCAATACAAATAAGGATAGTATTTAAATAATACTAAATATTTAACATGTTTGGTCCCTTTTATATTTCATACGCGTAAATGAGATAGAAGCTAGTATTTCTGACACAGAGTATTAAATGTCAAATGAAATTCTAAAATCTTAAGGTATTGTTTAGGAAAATTATTATGATATTAAATAATTAAAGAATGATAGTACTTTATAAAAATTAAAGCTTAATTTATAATTTAATAAATTATATTTATATATTAATATATGTGACGACAGTTATTTATTTTTATAAAAACAAACGTAAAATGGAATTTTGTCGTATTATATATCGGATACACACAGAGTATTAAATGTCAAATGAAATTCTATAATCTTAAGGTATTGTTTAGGGAAATTATTATGATATTAAATAGTTAAAAAATGATAGTACTTTGTAAAAATTAAAGCTTTATTTATAATTTAATAAATTATATTTATATATTAATATATGTGACGACAGTTATTTATTTTTATAAAAACAAACGTAAAATGGAATTTTGTCGTATTATATATCGGATACACACAGAGTATTAAATGTCAAATGAAATTCTAAAATCTTAAGGTATTGTTTAGGGAAATTATAATGATATTAAATAGTTAAAAAATGATAGTACTTTGTAAAAATTAAAGCTTTATTTATAATTTAATAAATTATATTTATATATTAATATATGTGACGACAGTTATTTATTTTTATAAAAACAAACGTAAAACGCCTTTTCCCAACGGGAAAGAATCAAGCAAAAAAAAAAATGGAATTTTGTCGTATAATATATCGGATACACACAGAGTATTAAATGTCAAATGAAATTCTAAAATCTTAAGGTATTGTTTGGGGAAATTATTATGATATTAAATAATTAAAAAATGATAGTACTTTGTAAAAATTAAAGCTTATTTTTAATTTAATAAATTATATTTATATATTAATATATGTGACGACAGTTATTTATTTTTATAAAAGCTTTCGTTTAAAAATGTATCCGGTGTGTGTATCCGAACCTCAGTCGTCACGAATTCACGGTGTGTTAATGCCTTACAATTCTACTGGATATGTATATGTATTACTATAGACATGGATTTATACCTTACGATCGATACGAGATTGAATGTGATTAAGCATGGCTACATGACTTATAATCAAATTGAAAACTTGAATAAATATACTAAAGACATGGCTGTACGGTGTTATACCTTTGCCTTTTCCCAACGGGAAAGAATCAAGCAAAAAAAAAAATTCACGGTGTGATGTGATTGGTCAACTTATTTGCCAACTTTCGTTGGATCTTAACTCTATACAAATAAGGATAGTATTTAAGTAATACTAAATATTTAACATGTTAATAGTCACTGTGAATTGTGATGTGATGTGATTGGTTAACTTATTTGCCAACTTTCGTTGGATCTTAACTCAATAGAAATAAGGATAGTATTTAAATAATACTAAATATTTAACATGTTTGGTCCCTTTTATATTTCATACGCGTAAATGAGATAGAAGCTAGTATTTTTTGTATTGCTGTCTCCTTCGTACTACATAAAAACTTCATACGCTTAAATGAGATAGAAGCTAGTATTTTTCCTAACTATTATACGACATATGAAAACTATAAGGTTAACCAAAGATAGTTCATACAACAAACGTCAAATGTGATTTTGTCGTATAATATATCGGATACACACAGAGTATTAAATGACAAATGAAATTCTAAAATCAAGGTATTGTTTAGAGAAATTATTATGATAGTAAATAATTAAAAATGATTGTATTTTGTGAAAATTAAAGCTTAATTTATAATTTAATAAATTATATTAATAAATGTGACGACAGTTATTTATTTTTATAAAAGCTTTCGTTTAAAAATATCCGGTGAGTTTAATGTGTATCCGAACCTCAGTCGTCACGAATTGACGGTGTGATGTGATTGGTCAACTTATTTGCTAACTTTCGTTAGATCTTAATGATATACAAATAAGGATAGTATTTAAATGTTACTAAATATTTCGGAATGTTACAGTGGATTTTTCAAAATTTCGATAAAATAAAACCGCCTACGGGAATTCATCAACTCTGGTGTAATTTAAAAAGATTTTATTTTAATTCTCTTGCTCCTAATAACTTTGCTGTTAGAAGTATTATGTAGAATAGAAATATAGTATAGAATATAGTACAGGTATAGTTTTAGATATTCATTTATTTATTTAATAAGTATAGTAGTAGATATAATAGTAGTAATAGTATAGTAGTAGTAGTAGTTTATAGGGATAGTTTTTAGGTGCAGGTATAAGCTATAGCAAGTGCTCTGGCGCCTCCGGCACGCAGCGTCCTCTTACGCTACGGTCGGGCTCGGACGTGTGATATGACTGTGACTGAATGTGAAATGTGAAATAGTAACAGGCTGTTATTTAATAACAGGTATTTGTCACTGCTATTTTTTTGTCACAGTAACAGGGATAACAGATATTGCCTTTGACCTGTTACGTCTCATGCCTAATTTGAATATTGGAATTGTCACAGCGCCCAGCGGTTGGCAAATATTTGACAGGGTGCAATCTTGCGGCAATAGAAATGTCAAGTTAAGATTGTCAATTGTCAACTCGCAGTCGGTCATTGGACGAGACATAATTCGTACGTGCGTCGTGCTGTAGACATTTCCTGTTGGCTCACGCGCAATTTGCATCAAATCGCGTTTATTCAATTACAAAATAATCGTGTGATACACTGGACCATGAAGGAGATGGTTACTGAACGGACGTCGTAACTCAAAGCCGGTTGTTATTTAAAAAAAAAGTGGACCCAGTCGAGCGACGAACATTTTGCGAAGTGCAAATTTTCGCGTTGTGTTTTGTTTTTGTTTAGGATTGTAATTGTTTTGTGAAAATGAAGGAGCCGAAGAAAGAAGAAACTTCGGATGACGAATCTGGTTTGGGATACCAGAATACTTTGGTGAGTATTATAATATAGTTTGCGAAATAAATATCGAAAGTTTCAACTTTCTTTTCTATCTAGAAAACTTTTCTACATCCTCTTTAGGAATTAGGTTAATTGTATTGTAGATTGTCTTTTGTACAAATTTGTGTTATTTATTTGTATAACACAATAAATGTTATCGTTTCTGCTTAAACAATGATGAATAAAATATATAAACATGTTTCGCGAATTGTTTAATTTATAAACGATCGTAACATTATTAGCTATATTATTTTGTAAACCTGTTTTGATTTAGCTCTCAATTTTTATTATCAGCCCTCCATTGCATAATTATTTTGCCAATTCTGGGCACAGAACTTCAATATCACAAGAGAGAGATAAAGAGTAAAAGAGTAGGATAGTAGAGCTATTTTTGGAAGTACTACCACCATATTTATATCTGCTGCCAAATAAATTTATATCTTTCTCAAACTGACAGGCACAGAAATTACCATCTTTACCATAAGAACCATGCCCAGGACACCCATCCTCAGGGAATCCCAAAGAACCGTCAGTTTAACTTAACTTTTTCACAAAAAAGTCAAGATTTCATTTGACTACCCATAATAAACAAACCTAGTAGTAATGTTAGTATACCTAATATGCTTTCTTTACTGCTCAAAAGGGGCCCCAGAATCTTGTACGCCCAAGAGCCCCAGCATAATTTAAGTCGGCTTTGGGCACGGATATGCTTCATGCATATGTACCCTGTGATTATTTTGTTTCTCAGCCATAGTTGTATTCTCTAGAATAAATGAATAGTCCAATGGGATGGTATACTAATATAAAAATTCAAAATAGGTGTAATAAGGTACCCTTAGTGATGTGCATCAACAATCACCTGCTCCGTTTATTTTATTCTCCCTGCTCAGTGAAATAGATAGATAATTTCATACATTCTCTGAGTAACACAGGTGTACACTGCCAACTGCAAACTCTAAGCTGCTATTAACATCTCACTGCAGGACCAGGCTTCTCTTGTAGAAGATGGGGATATTGAGCTTACACCTATCACCCTGCTCCAAAGCGGCTTGGCATAGAGTGATAATGTTAATTTATTAACGATCACAATCAGATGTTGATGATAGGGACCAAGACTGAGGGCTTAATCTACTCTCCTAATCAGGGGGTATAACATCACCAAGTAGAAGTAACTATTACTAACATAAGGCAAATGTCTGTGTGTCACACTTTTGTACTCAATTGGTCTCCACGAAACTTGATAAAATCTTAAAAAAAATCAAATTAAAGTAATTTCTTAAATTATAACAATGTTTATAGATGATTTGCAAAACTCATCTATAAATTAACTGATGATTTAAAGTTGTTTCTTTTATTATTATTTAATGTATAAAATTAAATATCAATCTGTATTTTTTATTATAAAGCTAAGATTGTTTGTTTGAACGCCTTAATCTATGAAAAAGTTGGAATTGAAAAATTCTTTCATAAATGGATTGCTCATTATTGAGGAAGGCTGTCTAACATATTATGTAAGTAAAATTACAAGGAAATAAGTACAGACTCAGATTTTGATTTTTCTCGAGTTGGAGCAAACAAAAAATGCCAGCCCTACTAACAGCATCTCCTGAGGGATATGGGCCTCCCATAAAAAATCTCCACAATTGCTTATCTAGCATTGTTCTTTCTGTGTTAAACCATTTGTTTTTCTGCCTAATTTGAAGTTTGAATTTGCCACTTAATTAGCCATGACCCCTTAGATCTGGGGCTGCATACTATACCTTTGCACAGAAGTGGTACTTCACATTAATAAGTAAACAATAGAGTAAGATATATTGCATAGAACATTCAAGTGTATATACAAGTACTATAAGAGTATCAATGCGCTATCAGGTACTATCAGTTACTTTAATGAGTTCCAGAGGTCATTATGTGGCTCTTGACTTTATTTACTTGAGATTAAGAAAGGAAAATCTTTTCATTGCAGGAAATAATCTTATTTAATAAAATCTTTATTTTATATAATTTTATTTTACAATAACAATTAAAGTATTTAATTTAGTAGTAGTTTAAAATTTAAATGCCATTGGCGTTTTGTTTTGTTTATTTATGTAGTTAGTGATTTATTTTGTTCAATACTTTAATTAGTTTGTTATCTATAACTTTTGTAAATTATCTTATGTAAACTCTTGTAACTCTAATAGACTTTTAGGAGTGTGAATATGGAGCTTTGACTCACCACACTGCTTCAATGCCAATTGATGGGATGTTTCTCTTGTAGCAATCACCTTGAGTTGTTAACGATGATGTTTCTGACCAATGGTTATCATGCTCTTCGTGTCACGGGACTATGACAACACAAACTTCCTAACATCAGAAGAACAAAAAGCAATTGTTACTAAAAAAAAATTTCAGGACATTAATTTTAAATTAATTCAATTTATAGTAATTCACTTAAATTTTTTTTCACAAACTAAATAAAACAATATTATTTTATAATCCATAATATTTATTAAAAAACCAGATTTTAAAAATTTTTATCACATCAGCTCCAGTATTTAAAAATGTGATTTACGACAAAAATAATCAAACTAGTTTTAGACGATAGGTGACGTATCTCCCATTTTCGTTTGATCCATTAATTATGAGACATCCTGTATATCTCCTAGCCGCTTGAGCTCTATCTGGTGCTTCACTCTAAGTGGCCAGTCTTTTATAACATCAGGCTGTTATGTAATAAATACTGGATTTACTCTACTGTTACCTATAAGCTTAGTGTGCTTGTAACTAAATGGGTCATTTAAATGCTAATTACCATAGTTTTGTATTTGAAAACTCATCAAAATAATAATTGAGTTGAATTGTAGTGTAACTTTACACATATTTGCATAAATTTAGAGTTATTGCTTAGATAGTCACATGATTTGTTTTAGTTATTAAAAAATTAAACTGGTCAAGTGCGAGTCGCTGATGTGGATTATGTATCACCCAAAGAGTCTTCGAAAATATGTACTGTCGTGTAGCCTGGTGGGTCTTAGCTCCATAATCTCCATTTTCGTATAAGGAGTCCTAACCATGAACGGGTAGTAAAATCTGTCGATATCGATGATGATGACTGATGTTTTATATTACCAGCTAAGCCAGAGGTTCCCAAACTCTTTTGTTTTATAGACTACTTTCAAAATTTTGCTAGATCTAGTGGACCCCCTGCAGAGCTACATTACTACCAGTATCGAAATCTCAACAAAAACAGAACGTTTAGATCTATCTATCGAAACTTGCGTTGTGAACATCGAACTTCTTAAAATATTATCTGCCTATTTTTAAATTTTTTTTTTACATTTTACTTATTCACTATCAAAACCAAAGTAACTTTCATGGACCCCCCGCTTACAATTGTGGACCCCCATTTTTTTATCACGCTCAACATAGACTCCCGTCGAGACTCCCGTGCACCCCTGGGGGTCCACCTGGACCACTTTGGAAATTACTGAACTAAACAATAAAACTGACGAAAAATAATTTCCTAATACTCTAATTCTCCTCATGATCTATCTGATTATGCTTTGTTGACGATTTTATTTCAATAACTTTTAATGTCGGGCCGGATAATATCATTCGAATTCGAATTCTAATTGAAAATGACATTTATCGTTCGTTTAATTTTCAAGAAATTTTTGTTCACTTTTGTGAGTTTTGCTATTCATGTTTGTTTCTTTAATATTCATTACAAATTGGCCCTCGATTGCTACGAGTAAACACCTAGTAGTAAGTTATGGTGCAACTTAAGTTAGGAGGAGGATGAAATCCACACCCCTTCTCTTTCTACACGACTATAAATGCCCGTTTTCACCGACGTTTCCTAAATTTTAGGGACTATTTACTTTAGGGAACACTTATTGACGAATTCGTTTTTACCAACCTTTAGGGAACACCTAACCGCTTAAGTGAAAAGTAGCTCCTTAAGTTTAGGAGCCCGAATATTCACTTCATAACGGGACCCTAACAAAGAAATGGTTGACAACGCGAAGCTATTTCATTTCTTTTGCTAAAACGGAAGAACAGTTGAGTGATTTTCTGGACGATATTGCCGCTTTTGAAACATTAGAGCTAATTTCTAATCCTAGAATTTTATATAAACTTAGGTTAGGAGTCGAATTTAGGGAATAATTAAGCTATGTGGCTAAAGGATATGATTTAGGAAACGTTGGTGAAAACGAGCATAAGTACCGGAACGCTAAGTCGCTTGGCGGTACGTCTTTGTCGCTTGGTTGATAATAAGCGAAGCCTACCACCAGCCAGATCTAGATAAATTTATAAAATATTTGTCAAATAATTCAGTCTTTAATGAATATTTTCCTTAAAAACGTAAATCACGTGTTTTTAATTAAAAAAGAACACTAAAGAATAACATTTTAACACAACAGATTGTATGTAAATTATAAACACTATGTAGTACACATAATCCATTCCACGGCTAAGTCTAGCTTACATTTCACGGTAATTAGTTTACAATTAATATTTGAATGTAATTGTCGAGTTTAAATGTGCGGGTAATTAGCGCATTTGGCAGGCTCCTTTATGTGTTCGTTAAATCTGTGAAACTGTTGTACTTTGAATAGTAATGTATTCTGTTATTGTAGTAGATACTATCATGAGAGAGTAAAAATCACGTGTATGGGTGCCGATGTGAGTTTTTTACCGAGCCATTGCGTAAAAACGTGACTTAAAATAAATAAATTTGACGTTAAGTAATTACAGTTTCGTCAAGTTATTAACTAGATGGCGTTGCTTAAATTCTATGCTGCTTTAAGCAGCGACTCCGTAAAATACTTACACTTTCCTCTCTGTACTTTAAACTAAGCAAAATAATTTTATAATTGTAAAAGAAAACTGTTAGAACAGAAAAACATTTTTTTATTCAAAACAAAATCGATGAAAAGCCTCGACTGCCTCGTTGGTCTAGTGGTTAGCCTATGTGGCTTCGATTACGAGGTCCTGGGTTCGATCCCTGGGTCGGGTCATGGAATAATTCTGAGCTTTTTCATTCTTTTAGTAGTATTTCTTCTATGGAATGTTCAGTACATTCGAACCTCGTAATCTGGAAGTTTGTGATGTTACACTCCTGTGCCTCGGAGAGCACGTTAAGCCGTCGGTCCCGGTCACTATCATTATCATCTGATAGTGCTCTAACCCCTAAGCCCGCCAACCCGCATTGGAGCAGCGTGGTGGGTGTACGGTCCATATCCCCTCTCCTGTAAAGAAGGAGGCCTGGTCCTGTAGTGGGCCGTTAATAGGCTAATAATAATGAAATGATGAACCAGGTTGGACGCTATCCACAAATTCCCGTTTGCGTCTCGGTCATTCACGTACACCTGTGACCTGTACAACTTGCCGAGCTCCGGATGAAATATATCACTATATCTGCGAGAGTGGCTTAGACCAAATCACCGTTTACATCTCCTTTGCAGCTCTCCCAGACTTATTATTAAAATGTAAACGGCTGAAACTCACACCCAGACTTCTTCATCCTCTCCACGACGTTCTCCCTTCTAAAGTCCCTCGTACTATTAGTGTTCAGTGACTGTTGATGTTTGTGTCCAGTTTCTATTGCAGATTTTTGTGTAAATATATCGATTGTGATGTAAATAAAACAACATAGAGTACTTAATTTATTTTTTCAAAAACAACCAAAAGCATCCAGCTATCGAAGCTTAGACCTTCTACTTGTAAGGCATGTGACAACTGTGGCAGAGGTCATCTAAGCAAAATAAATATAAAGCTAAACTTTTATGTGTTTAGACACAATGTTATTATAAAAGCTAAATTCAAGACCAGATTTCCAAAAAAGGTTGTTTACCGATCTCTCCGGGGTTATTTGACTGATTGCGTTGCGATTTAGACTTCCGCTATTTATTTTGGCAGCGTAAAATTACTTACATTAAATTTGACGAGAATATGGAGAGGCATATTTTCGTCAATCTGATTTATTTTTATTATATTTATTTTGGTCCCATTGTCATCATGTTAGGATCTGATGATGATAGCCTGGGGAAATTGAAGGAACTCTTCATATTTTGGAGGCACGCTTACAGCGATTTCGGTTTTTGTCTCGGTATCGGTAGCTTTTTGGCTACTAGTGTAATATACTATGACAGTATAGTACGAGTACGATACGTGGCGATAAATCACTCAAAAGTAAGAAATGAAAATTTTTGAATAAAAATAGAACCGACTCAAAACGCACTAAAAAGTAAAAAATAACTGTGTCATTAAGTTGCTTTAATTCACTTAAGCATTTATCTAGGAGTCGGTGCCAGCCAAGGTTTCTACTTTAAGGACGTTACCTAGAACCCACAAACTGTTTTAATACGTAAAATAAATGTTCCTTAAACTTGACTGGTACCGACTTTATAGATATGCTTAATTAAATTAAAGCAACTTAATGACAGAGTTATTTTTTACTTTTTAGTGCGTTTTGGGCCGGTTCTATTTTTATTTAAAAAAAATTATTTAATATTTTCATCGGGACAATACGAGATCATATCTTCAGTCGCTTAACACATAGGCTTGTGGAAACCCTTAGCCAAACATCATTAAGAAGTGTATACTTCTTTAACGGTGTTCAGCGAACGGTTGCTACGAACCACTCACTTTCCATCTCCTAGAATTTTTAGGAACGAACAAAACCAATACTTTACAACCTGACCGATGGTTCGAATTCATTTATTTCAATTAGGCTGTTGTGAAAATTCAAGTTCAGTCAAAGTGTGTAGTGATTTTATAACCGGTGCGGTCCGCAGATGCTGCCAAGAAGGGACGGCAAGAAACTCGGCAGTTGCTCCTATAAAATTATTATTAAAATTTATATTTTACAGTAATTTACAATTACGGTAATCCCGTCTTGTGTGAAGAAATTAAAGCCAATTACTTTCAATAATCTTTTACGTCAATAAAATCATCATTTCTTTAGTAATCTGGACTTAGTAAATGGTTTTGGATACATTTTAAGAACTTTTTAAAGGGCAAGATCAAAAACTTACTTTTAAATTAAGCTATCAAATTTAGGACCTCATGATTCATAACACATAACCACTGCACCTACGAGGTAATAGAAGGATTAATCTCTACCAAGTAAACTATAATTTCCTAGATGCGATGTCAGAGTTGTACCTACATTTTTTTTCCTTAACATTGCATTGAGTGCAAGGCCTGTGCGATATCTCATTTCCTAATGTGTTTTATATATCTTTGACTTTACTATTGAATATTTCTAGATAAAAAAGGTTATACAAATGTTAGTTTTAACGTAGATAATCTATACTATGCTCCTCAAACACGCCTAAACCACTGAACCGATGTATACGAAATTAAGTAGGTGCAGAGATAGTTTAATAGAGCCTAAGAAATGATATAGGCTACTTTTTCAAACTATCATAAAACAGAATTTCTCGCGGATGAAGTCGCGGGCATACCCGTACTGAAGCACCTGTATGTGTTTAAGCTTGACATCACCATATTTATAGAGAAAGAGTCTTGGTCATGCAGTGGGCTAATCATTGATGATGAATTATGTGTTGTAAGACAATCACTTTTGTAAATCTTGAACCAAACATGAATTTTTACAATTTGGCTTTAGCATACGGGGTGTTTAATCATGAGCTTGTTCAAGTTTCGCGGCGTAAACCGTACAATCTAATATATATATATATATATTAGATTGTACGGTTGTGTATATATATATATATATATAATACCTTTAAACGTGCAATTCTTGTATCTAGCTAGGTTCAAGTGTGCCTATATTGAAGAGTTCTTTCAATTTTCATAGGATATCATCATCAGATCCTAACATATCATGTTAGGATGGGACCACCTTGGAAGTGTGCCCTTTCTAATAAAAAAAGAATTATTAAAATCGGACAACTCTGTAAAAAGTAAGCGTGGTCATACATGAAAAAAAAATATATACGTGTCGAATTGAAAACCTCTTCCGTTTTTCTTTCAAAAAATGAGCGCAAAAATAGTTGGGAATATTCCGAAAATTAATACGTGAATGGCTTTTCTCTAATTCAGCACAATAGGTAGATTAATTAAAATGAGAGCAACGTTAATCTCTTTAATCCAATCTAAACACTGATACCTACATTGAGTCAAAAAACAGCTACAAAAAACAAAGTAATTAGAGCAAAGCCTACATAATTAGCCCAGTTATTAGTGAACAGTCTCTAGATACATATTCATTGTAGGTGTTATAGGTATTATGATAGTGGGGATTAATGAGTAGGTACTATCTATTATTTGCTATTTTTTTAACCGACGAAAAAAACGGAGGAGGTTCTCAATTCGACACGTATATTTTTTTTATGTGTGACCACGCATAACTTTTTACAGAGTTGTCTGATTTTGATAATTCTTTTTTTTATTAGAAAGAGCACACTTCCAAGATGGTCCCATTGTCATTATGTTAGGATCTGATGATGATGTCCTAGGAAAATTGAAGGAACTCTTCAAATTTTACAGGCACACTTTCAGCGATTTCTGTTTTTGTGTAGGTATCGGTAGCTTTTTGGCTACTAGTGCCACATAATATACTATGACAGTATAGTACGAGTATGTTACGTAGCGATAAATCACTAAAAAGTAAAAAATAACTGTGTCATTTAGATGCTTTAATTTACTTAAGCATATCTAGGAGTCGGTGCCAGCCAAGGTTTCTACTTTATGGACATTACCTAAAACCCACAAACTGCTTTACTACGTTAAATAAATATTCCTTAAATTTGCTGGCACCGACTTCATAGATATGCTTAAGTAAATTGAAGCAACTAAATGACAGTTATTATTTGCTTTTTATTGCGTTTTGTGCTGGTTCTATTTTTTGTTAAAAATTTTTTTTGTAGTCAAAATGTTTGCTATTGTTGTTTATGTTTTTATGATTATCAGCCTATTTTACCGTTCTACTAAAGGGCCAGGCCTTCTTTCATAGGGGAGGAGATATGAAGCTCCAATGAGGGTAGGCGTGCTTAAAATTGTGTTATATAATTTTCTAATGATTACTGTCACTCTACCGACAAAGACGTACCGCCAAGAAATTTAGCGTTCCAGTACGATGTGTAGAAACTGAAAGGGTGTGAATTTCTACTACTCCTAACAAGTGATCCCGCTTCGTCATTTCACCATTCATCATCACTTACCATCAGATGTGATTGCAGTCAAGGGTTACCTTATTATGAATAAAAAATACTATCAGTATGTAAAGAAGAATAGTGGACGGAACCGGCGACTTTATAGCTCCGAGACATGGCGGTGTAACATAACATTTTACAAACTATCTATATCTGAGCTTAGAATTTATGCTGTCAATTTCTTAAAAGAACGAAAATCTCAGTATTATTCTATAGACAACACTGGACTGGAACCCAGAACGTCGTTATCCAAAGCCACATTGGCCAACGACAGGACATCCGAGGCAGTTAGCACGAGATTATACGGGTTGGTTAAACCATAGATTATTTCATTGCACAAGATCATTATTTTTTGTTGCGAATATGTAATAACCCGGTCAACAGGGGAATTACAGTTTTTAAATTAAAATATATTGCAGGAACGTGCGCAAGCGACGCAAACTCGTTTGTATAACGACCCGCGATGCCAATAACCCTTTTAACCGACTTTAAAAGTTATCTGTATTGAATTTATGTGATTCATTAATTTCTATTTACAAAATTTCTATTAAGCGATAAGGCCGCCTATTGTACCAGTTCTACTTTATTGTATTTTATGTCTGTTATAAATATTATTTATTTTAGAAGAAAACAAATAAATAATTAAAGAGAATAGGAAATTAAATACATAGGTAATAGGTCTTTTATTGCATCTTAATTAATAGTGGAACAAGCAGATGGTTTATAAGTTAAGTGGTAAACCATCACATACCTACACAGTTGTTGGCAGCATTGTAGACTATAGACAATATAGTGGCCTCATTTGCTGTATTGTTGGTACCGCGGTTAAACTATAGATAATAGACTAGGGGCGGTACTCGTCGGGCGTTAGGCTATAAAATATGCCCCTATGGATAATTCTGGTCATTCACGTTAGTGTCCAAGTCTTGTGAAGTCATAATGTTTGACTATTGCTAGAATCTGTGCTTGTAATGTTTAATTAAGTAATTACTGTAATAATGTTTCATTTTGATCATATTTGATGTCTTTATAAATAAATTGTTATTAAGTTTGTCTTTTGGTGTTTTAAGTTGTATTCCCTTCTGGCTGTTTGTTAACATCAGAAGTGGTATGGATCTTAATGCCCACAAAAAGGTAACAGAAATTAAAAAAAAAAAAAATTTTGTTTAAACAGAAATTAAAATGATTATCAAAATGAAATCTTATAAAAGTAGTGATTCGGGATTGAAGTGTAATTTTGCGTACGTCTGGGTTCTTATGGGCGAGCCTCTGACACACGTTGCCGCAAACATCGTGGTTTACTGCAGCTGAGTACTCATGTGGCGGAAAGTAACGAGGAGTTGTGAGTAACGGAAGATAATCGGAGAAAGTTGTGAGTAAGACAGTGGCTACGATGGTTGGTAAGAAAAAGAAAGACATTGTGTTTGACGGTATTATTGTGTGAAGTTGCATATTTTGTTTTATTACTAGTCGATTTGCTATTAAGAGTAACCTGTTTGAGTTATTGCAATAAGAAAAGATTATTACGTGAAACTATTTACGAATGAGGGTAGTTGAAGAACAAAGAACGAGTTAACAATAAACGGTCATAACGAAATTACGAGAATTTGTTTCGACACAATTACGAATACCTTTGTTGCTATGCTGGTTTGTTTGAAAAAAAAAAAAAAGTTTGTGTACTTATCAAATGAAAGACTTTGTCTCGCTTATGAGTAGTACCATTTTTAGAATAAATTAGTGTTCAATGTCTAATTAAGCAATCTAAAATTAAAATGTATCGGTTAAGAAGTACCTATTGCTCTATAGTGTGGCGTTTGTGTGATGTTTTCTAACATAGATTTTTAAAGGTTACAGAATGGTGGCTTTGTCGCATGCTGTTGATGATACTACGTGACAAAATGATGATGAGCTGATGACAAAATGATGAGCTGTGGACATCAGTTGGCTGGCTGTGTGAGAATATTGTGAGAAAAGAAATTCGGTAAAGTTGACCAGGATTAGTAAGAAAAATAGTTTTATTATTAAACGAAAAGTAAAAAGTTATTAGTAAAAGTATCTATTATAAGTTGCAAAGTAAAATAAAACGTTAAGTTGAGGTCAGGGCTGACCGAGCTATAACGATCTAAGTTATTAATTTTGAAAGTACCCACCTGTGTAAAAAAAAAAAGTTTCTATCTTTATTTTTCGGAATTGGAAGTAAATAAGTGAAAAGTAATTATCTTTGTATTTTCTGGTATAAATCTAGTAGTAAACCATAATTATGTAGATGTAGCGAGCTGTAATAAAATAATAGAATGTTAGTTGAAACGGAATATTGGTCTAAGAATATACGAGTAATTTGCAGAAACACAAAACGACATTTAAGCTTGAAGGCATCTTAGTATGATTAAGTGAGATACATGCTCTTTAAGTACAAGATGTCTTCACCAACTTGGTCAGCTTAAGTGAGATACATGCTCTTTAAGTGAGAGTGGTTTACAACTATGGCGAATCCGGAATCCTAAGTGTGGCTATGACCCTTTAGGGAAGGGTGGTCATGTTGTAAGAGCTTCTTTGTCGTAAAGAATTTAAGTGAAAATGGTCTACAATAATGGCGAATCTGGAATCCTAAGTGTGGCTATGTTCCCTTTAGGTGTCGGGTGGTCATGTTGTAGGAGTCGAGTTTGAGATCATGTAAGAGATTGTCGTAAGAGAGTAAAAACGAAAGGACAATATTCCGTTGACAACTTTGTAGCAATAAATAATCTGGTATTTTAAGAGTCTCTGATGGTTAAAGTATTAAGTCTAAAGTTTAGAGTATAAAAATATCAAGTAAAGTAAATATCAAGTAAATAAATAAAGTCGATTGTGGAATATTCCTCTAAAAACTACGCAAAATTTACAAAACATGACTCAGGAGCGTCTAATCTGTATATATCTGTGTATATGTGTGTTGTAATCTGTATTGTTTCTAAACAGTGACTTTATCTCGACTCGTGGGGTGCCCGGGGCAGGCACCGTGCAGCATGGCCGTGTTGGCAACACTGCGTTGCTGACAGCTGTTTGCATCCGCGGTGTTGGCGCACCTCTAGCCGCGTGCACCACGCTCCTTGAACGATTGTCTTCATGCATGTGGTGGCTTGGTTAACCACTTATTTTCAATACTATTGATTACTTTTACTATTTTTGTTATCCTTATTAAAATATCAAGTATGCTCTATTCGTTATAGGGCGATACTAGATTCTATTGGTCTCTATTAGACTTCATGGACCTCTATCGTGCTCTTTTAGTCTTTTATCTCTACGGACAACTATTGGACTGTATCAAATTGTTTTTATTATTTTGAGACCCCTCGCAGATAAAACCTGTAAGAATGCATTTAAAATGATTCAGTTGTCTGATGTAAGAGTTAATTGAAGGAACTGCTGTGATGACAGGATGCAAGAGTTGGAAGATAAAATTTAGAATGTTGAATTTGCCTTCTAATATATTGTTCTTCACAGATGACGGTGACGATGATGAATGTGCATTGCACTTCCTCAATGCAGGTGTCAGACACTACGAGCTCTACAGGCCTCTATAGTAGAGGCTAATGGTGCGGCTCCAGGTGCAGTCGTCAGTGACTGGTGTCGCTGGTCCCAGTCACGTCTCCGGAGATGCCTGGGTCGAGGGCGACCCAATATCAGGAGGGCCGTGTTGGCAGCATTGTAGACTATAGACAATATAGTGGCCTCATTTGCTGTATTGTTGGTACCGCGGTTAAACTATAGATAATAGACTAGGGGCGGTACTCGTCGGGCGTTAGGCTATAAAATATGCCCCTATGGATAATTCTGGTCATTCACGTTAGTGTCCAAGTCTTGTGAAGTCATAATGTTTGACTATTGCTAGAATCTGTGCTTGTAATGTTTAATTAAGTAATTACTGTAATAATGTTTCATTTTGATCATATTTGATGTCTTTATAAATAAATTGTTATTAAGTTTGTCTTTTGGTGTTTTAAGTTGTATTCCCTTCTGGCTGTTTGTTAACACAGTATTGTAGGATATAACGGTCATACTGTCACCATTAGGCTTGCAACGAATATTCGGTTACTGCTCGGTATTCGGCCGAACACCGAATATCTACATATTATTGCCGAATACTTAAGTAATATATTTCGTTATAGGGAGATAATTGGTAAAATGAAAAAAAAAAAACACAGATACATAATCATCTTCTGTATTAGAAATATTAAAGATTCTATGTTATTGAATTTTTGTTGTAATAAAAAATCTAAATACTTTTGCTTAATATTCGGCTATTCGGTCAGGGGGCTCACCGAATATTCGGTATTCTGTATACTGTCGAATATACTATTCGTTGCAAAACTAGTCACCATGTCACCTGCGCCCATCAGACTGATCATATCTCATATCTTGATATAAAGTGTCATATCCCGTTTCATCAGTAAATATACACTTCAAACCAGGTCGTAAGAACGTTGTTTAGAAGCAGAATTATATTAAGGTACTTCCCCGGACGAACTCTGTGACAAAGAGCTCTACTACCACTAACATAATGCCTTTTTAACCAAACCTTGTAGGTTATGTATACAAGTATAAGAAATGTATTTCAAAAAGTCTCAGATATTGAGTAACGTCGCCAAAAAACACATTTGACTTCCACTTTGTACCAATTTCCAAAAAGGTGACGATTCCCAATTCGGTGCACTCTTTTATTTGTTTTGATGTGGGTTGTACCGATTTCTCCAATGCTTCGCGGCCGAATTGCGTGATTTTATTGACGTAGGTAGCTATAAAATATAGATTTATTTAAGTAAAACCACAGAATACATTAATACGTAGTTAATAAAACCATCCACGTATTTTCCTCCTCAGTTTACGAAACAAATTTAAAAAAAAATGTCTAAAAAAAAATTTGTCTACAAGTCAGAAAGCTCTTCCGAACTAAACCCGCGTCGTCATCATCATCATTATCAGCCTATTAACCCACTACGGCTAAAAACGTCCGCAATATCAAATATCTATCTCTTATGTATATAAATATACTTTGTTTTTAAAAATGTTGAAAACTATTGAATATTTAAGTGATTTAAGAGCGATATTTTTAGGTATGGTATTATAACTAATATTTATGAAAAGCAATTAAAACCATACATTGCGACTGGGAATGATTATTAGAAATTTAAAATTTAAAAGGGTAGAAAGCGGAATAGGGGAAGATTTTTATATTAAATAAAAAAAAAAAGTTTGTCGCGGGCGACTGTTATCTATCACTGCATATTACAAGATACAGTCTCCGCCGCGTCTGTTCGTCTGTTTGCTAATTTAAAGATTTTCATGAAGTATTCACCAATCTAAAACCAAATTAATAAAGTATTATGATGAAACTTTGCAATTATACATCAGAATATTAAAAAGGCTATTTTTTCTGAATTTTTTTTGTAAACGAGAACTACGCGGCTGAAACCGCGTGCGTAATATAGTATGAGATAAAGTGATTCCTGAGAAAGACTTTAGTATATAATTATTTTGAGGTTTTATGTATATTGGTTTAAATAAGACGATAATTGTTGGAAATGTTGTGTTTGTGTGCGCTGCCTAAGCCCTTTGAGATTTAGCAAAATATTATATACCTCGCAGACGGAGGTGCGGGCGTCTTGTAGTAAATAAATCAACGTCAGTTAGATCAAGGGTCGGACACAGTAGGCATTAATGAGACGGCGTGTACAGTGAGGAGGTTCCTCCCTCTGGAGCCCTGACCATTGTTTTTTATAATTTTTTATAAGCATTGTTGAAAATTTAAAACAAAATGTAAATAAATAAATGATAAATAAAAAATTTATGTATGACATGCATTATCAAAAAGAATTCTTCAAATTATCAGCAGAAAGCACATGACCACACTATCAGATACCGCATCAGGTATGTAGTGATAGCGGATTTGATAACACGAGATAATCTACACCAAAGTCAATGTCGCGATGTGAATACTCGCTTCCTGTTTGTATTGTTATTTGTATTGTGACGACCGAGTGACACATTGGTTAGCTTTTTGGGTTGGGATCGCCAGGTGCTAGGTTCGAGTCTTGTGTCAAATATTGTATTTTTCTTTGTTTCGTGAAATTTACATTGGCAACTCACAGATGGGAATGTGATATTTGCTACAATGCATTTTGCAGCGATTGGATGCATGTAGACGCAGGAATTAATTTTTGTAAATGCTTTCCAAGACACGGCATAGAACAACTAGTTGTCCACCTATCCGAAAACCGCAATTAACTCGCTGCGATTTAATAGATCGTAAGTAAATATACAAACAGAGAAGCGATTAGATTAAGATTATAAATTCGACATACCAATCGAACCTTGGACCTTTCAGATATAATAACTACGTCAGTCATCCCTATAAGAATAACGAACACTTAAAAAAAGTACAAAACATTGTTCATATTTGTAACATAATTCCTCGAGCAGGTAATCTAAATCCCCTTTAAATGTATATAACCCCTTTGCAAGACCTATGACGTCAGAGTGTTGTCCCTACAAGTGTAACGAACACTTATTAGAAGTACAAAGTCATTGTTTAAAGATGTAACCTAATTCCTCGATCTATTTATACTCCTTCCCACTAGTGGTTATAAATAGCAGTTCATTAATTGGGTTTATTGCCTGATATTCTGCACCATTTCGTTGATTCACACTGACTTTAATAAATGGCCAAGCGTCATCACCAATTTATCGATGATGATTTTGTGGCGTAGTAGTGACTGCGCAAAACGATTGATATTTTTAACCGACGAAACAAACCGGAGGAGGTTCTCAATTCGACACGTATATATTTTTTTTTTAAGTATGACCACGCATAACTATTTACAGAGTTGTCCGATTTTGATAATTCCTTTTTTATTACAAAGAGCACACTTCCAAAGTAGTCCCATTGTCATCACGCTAGGATCTGATAATGATATCCTGGGGAAATTGAGGGAACTCTTCAAATTTTGGAGGCACGCTTACAGCGATTTCGGTTTTTGTCTCGGTATCGGTAGCTTTTTAGCTACTAGTGCCGTATAATATATTATGACAGTATAGTACGAGTACGTTACGTGGCGATAAATCACTAAAAAGTAAGAAATAAATTTTTTTAACAAAAATAGAACCGAATCAAAACACGCACGCACGAACGCACTAAAAAGTAATAAAAAATAACGGTGTCATTTAGTTGCTTTAATTTACTTAAGCATATCTATAAAGTCGGTGTCGGTGGTACAAAAGTGTTTTTAACCGACGAAAAAAAACGGAGGAGGTTCTCAATTCGTCACGTATATTTTTTTTTTTTTTATATGTATGACCACGCATAACTTTTTACAGTGTTGTCCGATTTTGATAATTCTTTTTTTATTAGAAAGGGCATACATCCAAGGTGGTCCCATTGTCTGCTTGTTAGGATCTGCTGATGATATCCTGGGGAAATTGAAGGAACTCTTAAAATTTTGGAGGCACGCTTACAGCGATTTCGGTTTTTGATTCGGTATCGGTAGCTTTTTGGCTACTAGTGCCATATAATATACTATGACAGTATAGTACGAGTACGCTACGTGGCGATAAATCACTAAAAAGTAAGAAATAAAAATTTTTAACAAAAAATAGAACCGACTCCAAACGCACTAAAAAGTAAAAAATAACTGTGTAATTTAGTTGCTTTAATTTACTTAAGCATATCTAGGAGTCGGTGCCAGCCAAGGTTTCTACTTTCAAGGACGTTACCTAGAACCCACAAACTGCTTTACTACGTAAAATAAATGTTCCTTAAACTTGGCTGGCACCGACTTCATAGATATGCTTCAGTAAATTCAAGCAACTAAATTACACAGTTATTTTTTACTTTTTAGTGCGTTTGGAGTCGGTTCTATTTTTTGTTAAAAAATTTTTAAATCTAAACTGGGCCTACTTTGAATTTGAATTTTATAGACTTTTCAAAATATCATGTAAACTTTTAAGACTTAATTTATAGCAAAAATAGCAAACAACGTATTCAACGTTTTTCAAAATCTGAAGTTAGAATCGTCATTATCAAAAAAATATATTAAATTCACCAAAGAGAAATCATGGTTAATTAACTTAAGTAACCAAGCAAACAATTGGAAACGTTAAAGCATGGAAGTACGCAAGAAATGAGAAAATATTAAACGTCAAATATTGCTATCGTTTCTTATCAGCTGGTTAAATTACACTGGCTGGCCTACGGCTTATGTGGAACGTTCTGTTGATAGAGCAACGTACGCGTGAAATATGTGCAGCTTTTCCTAGCAATAACTAGCGAACGTCCGCGGTTTCACCTACGTAGCTCTCGTTCCGTTGGAGTATCACAATACAAAATAGCCTATGACACTCCTCATGAGTCTGGCGATATCATATACAAAAAGATTTTTTACAATCCGATGTTTAAAAAACTCAAGACGTGAAAATTTTAGTATTGATTTTTTAATGTAAGTACTGTAGGTATATTCTTTCATTTGCATTTATTGAAAACCTGGTCATTTTAAATTACAAACAGACTTCAATTTTATTTATTTGTATCTACGGCTACCTGATGGTAAGTGGATTACCATCGCTTGTAAATAGAGCTGCATTTCGCTGCATGCTAGGAGAACGTCCCACGAAGTGCCGCCCTGTGTGCGTCAACTCGAGACGACAACTCAATGAGTCTGCCATGAGAGAGCCTCTTAATTATAGGTTCCTTAACAGTAGCGATGCTGACGCTTAGTCTAGTTCATATAAATATATACTTTAATAAAATAAATATTTATATTAATAAGTAAATAAAATTAACAATTTATTTTACCTGACAACATTTGCATACTGTCTACTAGCGGACGCCCGTGACTCCATCTACGAGAAATTCAGTTTTTTGTGGTAATTCGAAAAGAAAGTCCTATGTCCTTTTCAGACTCTAGACTATCGCTGTAGAAAATTTCGTTCAAATCGGTTTAGTAGTTTAGGCGTCATTGTGTAATAGACATAGAAAGTCCTTTTTTAACCGACGAAAAAAAAACGGAGGAGGTTCTCAATTCGACACGTATATATATTAGAATTTTATTGGAAAGGGCATACTTCCAAGGTGAACCCATTGTCTTCATGTTAGGATCTGATGATGATATCCTGGGGAAATTGAAGGAAAGGTTTTTGCTTCGGTATCGGTAGCTTTTTGGCTACTAGTGCCTTATAATATACTATGACAGTATAGTACGAGTACATTACGTGGTGATAAATCACTAAAAAGTAAGAAATAAAATTTTTTTAACAAAAAATAGAACCGACTCAAAACGCAATAAAAAGTAAAAAATAACTGTTGCTTTAATTTACTTATAATATTAGCATAAATGAAGTGCATGACTTATAGCAATGAAAAGACGATTTATACGGCATATTAGGTACTGAATATAGAAGTATTTTAAAGTAAAAGTATTTTTAAATAGATAAAATATTACGCAATCAAGTTTATCGCATGGATACACATAGTATGTATAGATATACATAATATGTAGTAGGTATATTTGACGTCATTATAAAACAGTGACGTCACGCCGCCGGCCGCCAGCACAGATTAACTTGAATTGCTGCGGATTTGCGGTGCCTTCGAGAGATTATTATCTGCACATGCTACGTGTCACACCAGACTCTCGGTCGCTGTTTAAAATTACCAGTTATTATATTATATAATACAGCGACTTTGTCTGCGTGGAAATATCTGGAAAAATTGCGAACTTTTCATTCAAACTTTCAACCCCTATTTTAACACCTTCTTCTTTAATTTTCGCGACAAAAAGTATCTTATGTAATACTTTAAAATGTGAACTAAAATCGTGTCATGTTTCATTTGAATCTATGCAGTAGTTTCGGCGTGGATCGCAAATCCGGACAGACAGACGAAAATTTTACTAATTACATTTTTTGGTTTGGACCCGTTACAGTATTATTATAAGCATAGATAGTCAATATATCCCGAGAAATTAGCCTGGCTTTGGATGTCGTTATAAAATGAACGGCTCGCCACCCCGCATTAACTCTTATGTTGGGAGCTCTGGCCCTTTGGTGATGATATTAGAACCATGACATCAAAGGGTACTCACGTTTATAACGTGTGGTAGGCATAAGTTTGACGTAATTATAAAACAGTGACATCACGCTGCTGGTAAGCAGTGGTTTAGCGTGCTCTTTGAGGCGAGGGGTTGCACCACCAACTTTTCTTCAAAAATAAATCTTTTAAATCCAGATTGAGAATTTCTTGAAACAGCACAATATTTCATAGTTTGAACCAATGACCTATTTCCCTCTTTTTCTAGAAAGCTATCTCTACCAGGCAATCTAACAGAACTATGTACATATAAACAATCCTTTAAAAGAAACGCCTTTTTGTTTCTTAAACTTTATTGCACACTATAAAAAAATGCTCACAGGCGAAACTTAAGGCATTGTTTTACCAGTTTTACTTTTTGTCATAGAAAAAGGTGCGTAGATACAATTAAAGAGAAGAAGGATCTTCCCAATTGTACTGTGTGTTGCTTTAAAAATAGACCGATATAACAATGAAATGAGATTGAAACGAACGAACGAACGTAAATCAAAATCAACTAATATTAAATCAGATTCAAACAACAACCACTCGAAGCTTGCGCAAATTGGTAACAACAGAGAACAGTGTCACGTCTATCGTTGATTAGTTTAGGTGTCAAGGTGAATTATTATCGGAGTTTCAGGCGCCTAGTTACATGTCCAAGGTTGGAACTTTTGTTTGTTCGTACAGCTAACCATAGAAATCTTATATATAACTTTTAAAAAATGTAAATCTTCAATCGTGAAAATCTTGCCAACCCGCATTGAAATAGCGTCACATGGCAGCGTGGTGAGTCTTAACATTCATATGTCCTCTTCTATGAAAAGAGAGTTCTGTAGAGCTAAAATACGACCGAAGAGATATTTGGTCTAGAGATAGCGAAAAAGGCCGCCTAACAGTGACGAAATTGGAAATATGTGTCTCTTTCGTCTCAACGCAACGGAGCGATATTTTAAGTCTCTCTTGATCTCTTTGGTTGCATCTAGCACTACACTGACCAGCCCGTCATCATTTACAGATTATGTAACATTAACGACTCTGTTAAATATTTAATTTAATTTGCCTTCGGGCATAGGCCTTCTTCGGAGACTTCCGTGTCTCTCTTTCTCTTCCCATTCTCCTCTACCTGCTGATATCATCCACCCATCTTTGGCAAGGGCGACCTCTATTCTGTTTTCCTAACCTAGGATACTCAGTAACTTCCTACAATTCGTAAATTATTTAAATAAATGAAATCCTGATTTCTGTATTTGACAGCAACACTAGTCAGCTCGATGCACAGCGAACATTGTATATTCTGAATACCTACCGTTATTATATTTAGTGCATAACTTCCTGTCTCACAAATGATACTCGCACATAAAGAGTGTATATTATAATAATAAAGTGAAGCCACTTGCGAGATGTTTTAACGAAAATTATACAAAAAATAAAGCTAATATTACCTACTCAAACTGTAGCTGTCCACTAGTGAAAGCATATAATATCGAGTCGTTTTTAGGTTAAATAATAGAACAGTAACAAACTAACAGTAATTCAAAGGATAATTAATTTAATTAAATATATAAAAAGACCATTACGCACACTTCCAAGCCTTTGGTATATGTTACAAAGAGTTTGAGAGCTATGGAAAAAGTTTACTTTATTTTTTACTTTTTAGTACGTTTTGAGTTGGTTGTATTTTTTGTTAAAAATGTTTATTTCTTACTTTTTAGTGATTTATCGCCACGTAACGTACTTGTACTATACTATCATGGTATATTATACGGCACTAGTAGCCAAAAAGCTACCGATACCGAGACAAAGACCGAAATCGCTGTAAGCATGTCTCCAAAATTTGAAGAGTTCCTTCAATTTCCCCAGGAGATCATCATCAGATCCTAACATGATGACAATGTGACCACCTTGAAAGTATGCCCTTTATAATAAAAAAAGAATTATCAAAATCGGACAACTCTGTAAAAAGTTATGCGTGCTCAAACATAAAAAAATATATATACGTGTCGAATTGAGAACCTCCTCCGTTTTTTTTCGTCGGTTAAAAATCTAGAGATTAGACCTACATATTAGTGATACTATGCGATAAGGACACGATTAATATTCGCTGTCAATTGTTTATATGTACCTCTATCTTCAACTTTCTCCCTGGGAAATGAATCCAGGACCTACCGTTGGTAGGTGATTATAGTCTACACAATCCATCGGAGAGGATGTTCAAAATATATGTGCAAATATAATGAATAATTTTAATTTATGTTTTACGGTCCGTGCACTCTATTCAATACACATAAATTTTCTGAAATATTCAAAAGATTTAGTGTTTTATTTAAATTTTTATTAATTTTACCGTCCAGTGCTCACGTGTTTTTATTTTTTCAAATTGTATATAATTGCGAATTTTATTCACGCTATAAATTATAATAGTTCAAATAGTTGCTTAGTTAATCTTCTTACATTCTTGTTTAATTAAATAAGGGGGGAATATAAGGCGATTTATAATAAATCAATAGAGCAGTTGTTGGGAGGTCGCAAATTCGGTTTTCAGGTCAGGTTAAAGTTTAGGTAAAGTTTGAAGACAAAGTTACGTTTCAACATAGTTTGACTCTGTAACGGTCACTCAGTTTTTACGGTCTTCGTGGCGCACCGTTATGCGCACTGGATTTATATGTCGGAGGCCCTAGGTTCGATTACCGGGAGGATCGATATTAAATGATCCAGGTCTGTGTGGTTGGAGGTATCGGCCGTAACTAGTTACCACCTTATCGACTAAGATGTACCGCTAAGCGAATAACCGTTCCATTACGATGTCGTGCGCAAATCGAAAGTGGCGTGGATCTCATTGATATTTCAAAAAGTCATCAAAAGTTCTGGTATCTGACGACCTCCGTGGCGCAGTGGTATGCGCGGTGGATTTATAAGACGGAGGTCCTGGGTTCGATTCCCATCGGGGCAGATTGAGATTTTTCTTAATTTGTCTTGGTCTGGCTGGTGGGAGGCTTTCGCCCTGGCTAGGCCGACAAAGACGTATCGCCAAGCGATTTAGCCTTCCGGTACGATGTCGTGTAGAAACCGTAAGGAGTGTGGATTTTCGTCCCACTCCTAACAAGTTAGCCCGCTTCCATCTTAGACTGCATCATTTAACATCAGGTGTGATAGTAGTCAAGGGCCAACTTGTAGTCGATAAAAAAAATTATCGATAGATGGAAAAACTAAAAAGTATCACCGCTGTGCCGGTCGGAGTGGGGGTCGTTAGGTTTTTTCATTACGGAATTTCTGGATTCGGTCTCCACGCTCAAGGCTCGCGATAGAAGCTATGCAATAGCTTAAAAAGATATTTTTGACTAGGAACGACGACTTAATTTGCACGGGTGTGTGTGTTACACCACCTTCTTAATAACGGGTTAGTTGTAATCTCTTCGTAGAAAAAGAAATTTCAAACCCTGACTCGATTTGAAAACAAAGCATTTCTCGATACTCCCACACGAATGGGATTTTACGAACAACTAGTATTAATATTTAAAAATTTGTTATTTATATGTATAGCGTCTACCTCTTAGAAATAAATGTCTGTCGCGTCTCGGAGCGTGGATAATAATCCACAAATCAGCGGCTCCCCCTCGCCAGACACTCGTCTATTATTCGTACTCTTTGACTTGATGTAATCGTTCCAGCGTGCTCTAGTACAGACATCGTGCGCTGTGGCTTGCGTTCTGTTTTGTTTCTTATCATGCACAAGGTTTTTAGTTAGGGCAGGCACTCCAACGTGCCACGAAAGGTACTCAGAGCAGCTGTGGATCGAGACCTGACTCTGTCGGCCGTAGTTAGAGCTATGTCAAATAGCGAGAGGGCCTGGGAAAACTAATGACCCAGATAGAGGTATCGGAGCGAATGAGGGAATCCAACGTAGACTGTCATCCGATCCGCCGCATGCCTCTCTGATGAGAAACTCCAGGCGATAGATGCGGGGAATCTAGCGCCGTAGGAGATACATCCTCGAGCTGGAAGACTAGCTAGTATATATATCCCAATTCTGTCTGTCAAATATAATAAAAAATAACATTTTGACAAACTCTGTGATACGGTGGTCGATCCCTGCTGGGCCGAATAAGATTTTTATTAATTCGTCCAGGTTAACTACGGATAAAGACGTACCGCCAAGTGGTTTAGGGTTCCGGTATGATGGCGTATGGAAAACCATCGAGGTGTGGGTTTCATTCTCTCTCTAACAAGTTAGTCTGCTTCCAACGTAAATTGCGTCATCACTTACCATTGGATGTGATTGCATTCGAGGGCTACCTTGTAGTGGAATATATAGCAAATAAACGGGTCAAGTGCGAGTTGAACTGGGTTCCGTACGGTGAGTGGTTTACAATATTATTTAGAGATTTTTGTTATCCCGTTAAAAATTATTTCTGTAGTTTCGGAAATAAGGGGGAAATAGTTTAGTCTCCTTATTGACTGGAAAGCTATTTACTTTATAATTTAAAAAATACATGTGGTTATAAATTATAAATTAATATTATACGACAATTACACACATCGCTATATATAGCCCCAAAGTAAGCGTAGGTAGTTTGTTGTACTATGATAACTGATAAATATTTTATATATATTATACATAATACTTATAATATATAGATAAACACCCAGACACTGGAAAATATCCATGCTCATCGCACAAACATTTTCAGATGTGAGAATCGAACCCACAGCCTAGGAAGCGGAAGCAGGGTCACTACCCACTGTGCCACTCGGCCGGTGTTATTATTCGTTCCTGATTACGTAAAGCAGTGTTCAAGATTCTCAGTGTTTATCACTATTATTTTATAACCGCAAGTTAGTAGATCAAGTGGTTGATAATACCCACTTATAACAATTATGTGCACACCACGCACCGGCCATATATCACTGCGGAATTATGGGTTATCTTCTCTGATACCTCTATTATATTTTTATTATGTAAACCAACGATATTTTACTCGTAGGTAACTTATACGTACTCGTGCGTACGTATATGTATTTTACGGTATTTTTTTTGTACCGTAGAGAGTCTACGGCTAAGGCATGTTTAACAACAAGCTTTAATTTTAAGTTTAAGGACGATTCAAAAGAAGCATTTGACTTTGATTTGGGATGCGTTAACTACGTTATACTGACTCGTTGGTGGTCAGCCTATGTGATTTCAATAACGATGTCCTGGGTTCCAATCCTGGGTCGGGTTGTGGAATAATTCTAAGTTTTTCAATATTCTAAGTAATTTTCAGTAAATTCTAAGCCTGAATTCTCGGAAACCGCAAAGTTAGTTATGTAACACCTCCATGCCTCAGAAAAAGAGAGCACGTTAAACCGTCGGTTCAACAACTGACAGTGATAGGTAATGAATTAAACATTACCAGCCTGCCAGTTCATTGCAGAATCGTGGTCAGTCTACGTTCCGTATGGGCGTCTCCTGCAATAGGCAGGCTTTGACCCCGTATTGGACGTCATTAGGTTGATAATGAAGAATGAGCATAACAGCAAATTGTTGAAGCAGGACATCACATACTTAAAATAGAAGAAAAGTTATTATGCTTATTTTGTATTCAACGTTATCGCACCATCACCATTATCAGCCTGTTTAACGGTTCGCTAGAGAACCAGGCGTCCTTGTAGAAGACCCACTACGCTGCCCCATGGGGTGATGGTTAAAAAACATAAAAATACTATGGGAAAGTAATGTATATGACTCCAATTATGCGTCACTATTGGTATACTGTTTTCTATCAACAAATGCTCTGCAATTAATTCCAAGGTTTATTGTATAGCGCGCACTATCCCCTAGAGTTCTAGATTTCTTGTGTTACCTAAACTCTTTATTTGTATAGAAATAAAGTTCATATTGCTGTGACAAAAGATTATTATCTTGAAATTAAATAAGACCTAAGTCTCACTGACGTAGGTAGTTCCCACGGTATTATATGATGACTTTTCCGAAAATTATATCTTTTAGAGTTCTTAGGAAGGTAATATGATCTCGTATAAATTCCGGCAAGAAACTGACTGAGAGAATTTCTTTTATTAAAAGCTGCATACTAGTGGTAGAAGCACTACAAACCGACAAACTTTGAAAAAGTGAAAGTGTTTGAGACTCATCATCTTTGTCCGCCTGTAAAAGCCCACTACAGAGCCAAGCTATCCTGCTTAATGTAGAGGGGTATATGGAGCGTAGATCCACCATGCTGCTCCAATGCGGGTTGGCGGGATTATTTAACGATCATTATCAGATGCTGATAGTAGTGACCGAAACCGACGAGTTAACGTGCTTTCCGAGGCTTTGATCTGGACCTTACTTACTATAAATTTCTTAGAAGAAATAAAAATCGGTATTTCTCTTATTCGAACCCAGGATCTCGTGATCGAAGCTACAGAGGCTAACTCTAAGAGAGTCAGAGAGAGAGAGACGAATATCTTAGCATTCCATGGATTCACCGTGCGGGTGCCGGGTCCATCGCGTGGCTAAGAGAAAAACTCCGAACAGAGCCCGAGACTTGTGAGACGGAAATAGATCAACTAAAAGTGCCGTAAAAAGCCCAATACGCCCGTTGCGAGTTTTATAACTGGGCCCCTAAAATAATGTTCTATGTTCCTACGGTCTTATACGGCAGCGCCCCACAAAGGTCTCCCGGGGTTCATACGTTGTTTAGGCAGCGCTGGCACTGTCCTATTCACGGCAAAGGTAACGACATAGTTGCATGTGTACACTTAGCCCTATTTTAGGTGACAATGGAACGACTGCGTTCGCGGCCGAGTGTACTTCCGCACGAACTGAGATATGACGTACAATGTGCTTTATCTATCTCTTATATAGTTTGCCTCTTTGATCTAGTGCAGGGGTCGGCAACCTTTTGAATTGGGAGAGCTAAGAATTACAATGTCCAAATTTCACAATAATAGCAATAAAGGTTTATTTCAAAAATATAATAGTATTTAAAAGACGTTTCTGAATGCGACAAATAATTAAGCTAATTGGTGATGGGAGTATTTCATAGGAAAACTCAAAACGCTCTAAAAAGATACCGACTCCTAGATATGCTTAAGTAAATTAAAGCAACTAAATGACACAGTTTTTAGTACGTTTTGAGTCGGTTCTATTTTTTGTTAAAAATTTTTATTTCTTATTTTTTAGTGATTTATCGCCACGTAACGTACTCGTACTGTACTATCATAGTATATTATACAGCACTTGTAGCCAAAAAGCTACCGATACTTACACAAAAATCGAAATCGCTGCAAGTGTGCCTATACAATTTGAAAAGTTTCTTCAATTTTTCCAGGATATCATCATCAGATCCTAACATGATGACAATGGGACCACCTTGGAAGTGTGCCCTTTCTAACAAAAAAAGAATTATCAAAATCAACTCTGTAAAAAGTTATGCGTGGTCATACATAAAAAAAAATATTATACGTGTCGAATTGAGAACCTCCTCCGTTTTTTTTCGTCGCTTAAAAATCTAATACTGATCGTTAAAAATTAAAAACATTATCACACTGAGCCCGCCAAACCGCATTTGTGCCGCTTGGTCTCTACAAGCGTGTCCCCTCTTCTATAAGCAGGGAGGCCTCGCCCTGTAGTGGGCCGTCAATACATTGATAGTGATGGCTAAAGAAATACAGAAGGATCGACAGACATGAAGGTGGCGTCATTAAGAAAGCATTTCGTTAAAAGAATCACGTGCCAATATTCGGGGTTGAACAATTATCGACGAGTTAGTGTTGTGAATAGATGTCGATTAACATTATAGTTATCGATGTTGGAGGACGCGCTAATGTGAAACACAAACTATTATAAAGTATATAATATGAGGCAATGACGAATAACTTAGACCGTGGACACAATGCCTTGATTTACTTTGATTTAAAAATATATATCTACAGGTGTAAATATTGAGAAAATCTATTTTATTCAAATACGTTTTTTGTTTTATTTTACACAGTACCTGGTTGACCGAGCTTTGTTAGTATTTACTTCCAGGAAGCAAACGTAACTAGATCGCCTCTGAAACATGTACGTTACCTGGTACCTAAATGGTTGTGTAATAGGGGTTCTTAAAATCTTAAGTGTATAAAAGAACGAAGTTACATTTTGTAATAGAAAACAAGCCAACATAGTCTAGATCTAGCAGTATAAAATGAAAATAATTATAGCATAGGTATAAATGGATGCCACTAGAGCCGCTGGTATAGGTAAAGTTAGGGAGGAAATGCTGATCACACGAATATGATACGAGCTCGTCAGATTTTCAGATCCTATTTCATTTGATAATAACCGTGCAGTTGGCTGTGGAACAAGTAACAGCGGACTAACAGTGACATCCTCATTTGAATAAACCTACTTAGAGCAGGAAAATGAGTTAGTTAAATTAGTATATTGTGTCCGCGGCTTAAGTTTCAGAGTTTTCAGCGCGAGTTCGCTCTTAACATCAGGTCAGTCTACCTGAGCCGATAACGCGATCGAGGTGTGAAGGAAATAATGGGGAAACCAAAAACGTGATAAAAAAATACTCGTTTTTCGTTCCAAAGTGTGATCAACAAAATCGGTATTTAAAATAACAAAGGAATTTTAATAATCCCGCTTTTTGTTTTGGATATAATTATTTGAAGTTTTTATTAAAGTTTAAAGTGATTTGACTTTCGTAATGTCCTTTGTTAATGAAATAAATTTTGACTATTTTTCAAATTTTTGGTAAAATTAATAATGAGGTTTAATCAATACTAATCAAACAATGTACAATAATAATATTTTTATTTGTTCAAAATTCAAATTCAAAATCGTTTATTTCAAGTAGGCTTATTACAAGCTTTTACTTTTGAAACGTCAAATTGGACTATTTGTAGTGACTCTACCACCGGCTCAGAAGGCAGGTCCTGTTGGGAAATGCCGGCAAGAAACTCAAAAATAATCTTAAATAAATAATTAACATTTTTATAATACCTTTAACTTAGTTTTAATGAGTGAGTTTTTATTTTGATTTAGCTATTATAACTTTGATACTTAATAAAATGAATGGCTTTAATATTACAATTTTTGATTAGCTTTAATTTTTGATTACAACGAACATTTAAATTTTAATAATTTTTAATCGGCTTAGGTATAAATCCTTTTGTAAAATTTATTTATTTTTCATCATACTAAAGTAATGGTGATAATAATTATTCATATTTGAATATTTTAAAATATAGCAGATTACAAAAGCAAGCAACGCATTTAGTGTGCTGAGTCGGTATTTATTTAATAGTATTTTTTATGTCAACTTTACGCAATTTTGACGAGATATTTTTTATTATGTTTATCAACCTTCAAATAACGTGAATGTATGAAACGTTTAAAATGTAAAATAATTTATTATAATAATAAATTTTAATTTGAATAGAAATTTCATCGATTTAAGGATAATTTGAACCACGCACTGTCCTAAATACAAACGAAATGATTTCGGAATATTAATGGAATAAGTGACTATAGTTTATATTTAATTTAAAAAAGTGCCAAAAATAAATAGAAATGAAGTTGAAGAAACAGACTTTAGTGTCTGGAGACACTTCGGAGGAGGACATCGGTCATAGCTATTTGGGGACCTTGGTAAGTAAACCCACGACAATCTACTGGTCATTTTTATCAGCCTATTTTATAAGGCCACTGTAGGGCTAGACCGCCCTTTGCTGCGCCCTACGATTTTACCCGCGTAGATACCGTGATAATAACAGGAAATCCTTATATATAGGAATAATTTTGTGAGCGTCCGCATCACTGAATTTCAAGTAAAATGAGTGTACAGTTTTAGAGATCTCGTGATGAGTATGTCTAGAAATGTAGCTTTGCAATGTAGATTGAGTGGCTTAGAGTGACAATATTTGTCTTTATAAGTAGTCACATATTAATTATAATGACTTAATATAATAAACGAAGGCTTAACGTGCTCTCCGAGACACGGAGTTGCAACATTACCCACTTTTCAACGATCGCCCTAAAGTTTCAATGAGAATTTCTTGGAATAAAAAAGCTTTATATTTCATAACTTGAACCTAGGACCTCAAGATCCACAAAAGTACGTCTCTTAAACACTGCGATCTCATTTGCTGTGTCTCCTCCATTAGCTTGATCCATCTCATGCAATAGATACAACAATAAAACTGTTTGGCAAAAGGCGCTATAGTTCTAAATTTTAAAATTGTGAACGTATGAGCGTTTGTGAATCAAAGGTATTGTAGTTATACGTTGCCTAGTTGTACTTCATCGACTTTAATATTCTTACGCACAATATTTTTGAAAGCTCAATCGAACGACACCCCACACATTGTAGGACAAAAGGGAAAACTTTTAATAAAAAATTAAATTTCAAAACGCACTAAAAAGTAAGTAAGTAGTGGCACCGATTTTATGGATAAGAAAAGTAAAATAACTAAATAACACAATTATTTTTACTTCTTTAGTTTTTAGCTTTCTAGCGGCATCTGGCTGCCGTTTCACGCTTGGAGTTAATAGGATAACAAAAAGCTTGCCACGATATATATCTATCTTTTAAGGATAGCTTGCTATACAAGGGTTACTAATAAATTTTTGTTTGTTTGGTGTTCTTGGATAGGTTGCAATAAATAACTCGCGCGGTTATTTAGTTATTTATATGAGTCAACTACCCTATTATAATATTAGCGGGATCTTGTGTGTACTATTACACAAACTGATAATAGTCATGTGACATTAGCGTATAAGAGGGTGTAATTAAGTTGGCTGTTTGTTTATTTGCACTAGATACGGTGTGTTTGCGTTCGGCCAGTACAGCGCGCATGTACTATTACGCTCGACTGTTTTATCCCACTTCTGATTGCTTGCGTTCATTTGATTTGTTATATATTAACCCTTGTATATGTATATATGAATACGATATTATCTATATATGTTAGGAAGATGCATTAGAAATTAAAAACCTTTAAAGCCTTGACTATATAGTTGAAGTATCAAAACGAGAGAAAACAAATGAATCAAATCAAATCAAAAGCTTTTGCATACGAGTTTGTTCATCTCTGATATTTTAGTATAATTAACATTAACCTTTAAAAATGGAATATTTATTGTACCTACAAATATACCGGCGGCCTTAGGGTGATAATGTTTAATTAATTCTTTAACGATCATAATTAAATGTTGACAATAGTGACACAGGACTCGAACTCAGGACCAAGTTACCAAGTTATCATCAATACCAAGTTTTCAATAATGACGAATAGCGTGCCAGCTGTTTCTTTACCCATACGTGTACATGTAAGATAATAAAACAGGAAAACACGAGGAGGAAACTTGATCGCGCTCTTAGCAATGATATTATGTAGCATTTTCATTCATTAGTTTCCCGAGAATTTTGTCCATACGTCAGCAAATTGCGCTTGCGAAATAGTTTATCGCCACTTTATCACATTACTAGCGGATGCCTGCGAGTTTGTCCGCGTAGAAATTAGTTTATTAGATTAAGGTTCATTTTTACTGAAAATTTCTTCAATAAAAGTCGAATCTCGACATTACATAGCTAGATCAAATATCGAATCCAAAACCTCGTGGTACGAAACAAACTTAAAAGTAAGCTTAATATAACATAGCTCGACCTAAGATTCGAATCGAGGACCTTTTGTTTTGAAGTCACAAAGGCTAACCTCTGAACCAACGAGACAGTAACAGGTAAGAGGTAGTAGATGCCATGCTAGACGGCGGCTAACCTCCAGACATCGCGTGCTCCGCGCCATCACTGTCAAGATCGATGTAATCATACTTTGTGATATTTACTCGTATCACTATAAAAGTCTCCTCACACTAGTGCCGTTTTTGAACATGTGCGCCATTAGATTATTGATAGATCTTTTCTCTTTTAATAGAAAAACGATCTGCGTCTTTGTCTTTATATCTGTCTATCCATAGTATAGTTTACACAGAGAGAGATAGAAACGTCATTAAAACACGCACTGACGGGTTTCGTTACAGAATCGACATGCTGATCTGAGGCCATATTATTATGTATCAACTTTAATGACACTCGATGGTGTGCGATTCTAATTCGTATAGGTGTCTCTATATCTAAAAATGTATAGATAGAGAGGTTCTGAGACAGATTTGAAACGTACACTGTAATGTCATTACATAATTACCCTACTAAGCTAACAGTTAAGCTGACAGTTTGTCAGCCCATTTTACTACCTGAGATAAACATAGGTACTGTACTTTTATCTGTAGTACGGAGTTTGTAGTTTGTACCATGCTAGCTTTCGGAGGTTGCAGATTTCAGGGGTTTGCAGACCCTCAATTGACTAAATAAAGTGTAAATACTTATATATTTTCGTCGGGATAATAAGATAAATCTTCAAACATAGCATGCGGCATCTCTATCAAGATCAATCATAGTTACAGATACTTACTGATATCATTATAAACGCCCCTGCACATTAGCTGTATTTCTGCTCGCCTAGGATGCGCCAAAGACCTTGCCTTGTTCGTACCTTATGCGGAATTCTGGATTCGAATCGTGGGTCGTTTTTTTGTCGCAAGGAAATGCATTTACGCATGTAGGATTCGCTAACCAGTAAGTGACCCAAATACCCACTAAAACTCAACGCAACCCTCCGCGTCTAGAAACAAAGCGTCAACAGATCGCTGTGGGGCATTCTACATTGAACTTCGACGTATATAACAATAAGGAGTATCAAGTCATCGACAAAAGATTGCTCCTACGCAAGCAGGTGATCGAACACGCGTGGTGCCGCGTCCGTCTTCACATCGGCGGTATCTGCTGACAACTCTCTGACTTTCTCCGCTACTTCTTTAAATGTCATCACCTCTTGGCAAAGGATCATTGCACACCACGTAAACTCACTGCTGATCATTAAATCAACTATGTGCGCCTGCATCCTCGGTCTCGCTGTGTTATAATCTGTGATAACAATTCGAGTTCCTCGTCCGGCGCAGACGCATCGCATGTTGCATCCGCAGAGATAACATCGCGGCTTTGGACGGTTCGCAACCTTAGCATTGAATTTATACCAGATTGGTCTGGAATACCTTAGGATCTCAGAGACGTACGTGCGTTAAGCTGAATACCGGCCATTAGTACTATCCTCTGACAGTTGTGTCAGAGTCAAACATTGTCCGCCTAAGTCCGCCCTTGGAGTAGCGTGAAGCTCTACGTCTCTTCCTTTACCCCATATTATTTCAAGGAAGGACTGGCCCTGTAGTATATAGTACCTACCTAATTTTTGTTTGTTTGTCTATAAGTATTTATAATTATTTTAATTATTTACCAGTTTATTATAATTATTCTTTTTTTTTATATAATTTTCGTACCTCAGTAGGTTTACTTTATTTACCCGTGTATAATAATCAATATTTTACATGTGACTTTACTTGCTAGATTATATATCTTAGTTTCACATAAATTATACAAATAACTTTTGTATTACAAACACAATAAATAAATTACAAACACAATTTATTAGTCATTAATTATTATTATTGAAGAGTTTGTTTTCATATGTTTAAACAATCTCTAATGTGCGAGAGGAAAATTGAACCACAAAAACATACTACTTGACAATATTTTGGTGATTTAATCTGGTTTTATTCATGTGGTTACAGCGGTTTCATCTGTTTTGGTAGATATGAATAATATTAATTTTTACTCTATTAGGTTATTTTAATGAATGAATTACTCAAGGCTTGTATTACTACAATATATTATAAATTAAAGTGTCTCGCCGCGTCTGTCCGTGTCCGAAATTGGCTCAAAAATAACGATATTAGTTGGAAAAGTCGCACGTAGTAGCTTACATTGAAAACACTGCCTAATCTATTAGAGATACAACAAAACAATATATAGAGGGATTGTTCGTCTTTTTTAGACACAAAAATGTCCGCCACGGCATGTATCTATCTTTTAAGGATAGCTCGTTTCCATTCTTTCCTTAAAAAAATTACCAAGTATTTTGTTTTTGTGTTCTTAAAAGTTTTCGAATTAGTGTACATCTGCTAGTAGGTAAATAATATGAATAAATTGATTGTCCCTATTAGGCGTCTGGTATAAATGAAACAATTAAAAACTGCTAGCTCATCGTAAGTTTTCAGAAAATATGATCTGTAAAGTTAGTCATCGGATGGAGTGGGTAGTGGGGGGGGGTTAGGTTATGACATAACGCTGCGACTTCGCCCGTGATTACAAAAGATTACCAAAAAGAAGTGTACGCCACACTTGTTCAAAAGATAAAATGGGTGTACATACTATGGTTCAAAGGTATATAAATGCTATCGCCAATTTTTTGGTACTTCTCCTAAACAGGAACAGGAATCCTATTATTATTTTATTATATCTTAAACAGTTCAAATAGAGTTTTAATGAAAGCGGCAGCGGCGTGCGACTCAAATTATCGTCATATTAAAGCAAACCAAAACTTAGTTTAATAAATGCACATGAATAAGGTGTTTATATATAAAAAACAAAACAATTTTTATAATTTTTGTTCGTTTGTTTTGGCTTATCTCTAAAACTACCAGTCGGAGTGTCAAAGTTCTGTGTGTGTTATGATGGCCAGACTCATAAGGAATGACATAGGGTAATTTATATCCTGATATTTCTACAGCAACGAGAACTGAGTGGATGCAACGAGAACAGGCCTCCACTGGTACATATATGCATAAGCGAATTTGCGCTCACTGACTGACCTATTGACTGATCACGATATCTTTAAAAATATGCACTCCATTCTCTTGAAATTAAGTGTTTTTGTGATTAGACTCTCACTAAAACGGATTTCTCGATACACTCACGAAAACGGGTTCTAGGTTACGTGGCCCTGTTGGTATGGAATACATCAGAAACCTCGAGTTTCGCTAGCCGCAGTTCACACATGAGTAAGTGACAGCAATTGAGAGTGCAATTATTAAATTTACCTCATCGTAGTATATCCTTCCCTCCCACGACACGCCGGGCGCGGCAATTGTCTAATGAGGGAGCGAGACGGCTCAGGTGTTGTCCTTTCCGGCCCTGCCAAGGGATAGTTTCACTTTGTCCATTACGCAAATTGCGCGTAAAAGATACGAGTATCTTGTTACAATGGTAGTAGGTTCAGTGGTTAGCCTGTACGGCTTTGGATATGTAGGGGTGTAGGTTCGAAACCGACAATTATTAAATTTACTTCATCGTAGTATATCCTTTCCTCCTACGAAACGTCGTGCGCGGCACCTAGTCTAATATTAGTAAGATGACTCTGTTTGCCTTTCCCGCCCTGCGAAGGGATAGATTCACTCTGTCCATTAGTATTCTAACATAAATGATACTTAGTTTGGCTGGTGGGAGGCTTTCGTCATGGGTAGTTACCACCCTACCGACAAAGACGTATCGCTAAGCGATTCAGCGTTCCGGTACGATGTCGTGTAGAAACCGAAACGGGTGTGGATTTTCGTCCCACTCCTAACAAGTTAGCCCGCTTCTATCTTAGACCGCATCATCACTTAACATCAGGTGTGATAGCAGTCAAGGGCCAATTTGTAGTCAATAAAAAAAAATACTTAGTTTAGCGTTTAGTCATTGTGCCTCCGTATCATAAGGTCCTGGGTTCTTGCCTCATTGTAATCGTCCTCTTTCGTTGTTATGTAGCGTTAGAGAAAGCGACGTTTTCGATTTCGCTGCTATTGAAAAACGATCTCATGTCCCTCTATCATATACACGTATTTGTGCGTGTCCTAGACTCTTCGCATTCTTCATTTCTGAAGGTCGTATGGGCATTGCAGGTCCATTTGCTGCGTTGAACACTCCCTCCACATCGTCCGATCCTCCTCCTTTTCTTATGGGTGTTATTACACTATCCGAGACTACTGGGTGATATTTGTCGCTTGGATGCTTCGGGTTTTCGTGGAAAATAGCAAAATAAATAAATTATCCTGTACAAATTGTTTGTTATTTATTTACGTGATAATCAATGTTTAGTAGGACAGCTACGTGCCGCGTGAGAGTGTCTTTATCTGCGCTAGTAATTATGCCTACTTGTTCTTACATAATTAAGACGTTTATGTACCGTTTTGCGTAATGTCGCCTCTTTGGTCCAGGGGCGTGAGTCACGAGAGCCTAAGTTCTAGTCCTTGTTCGGGCTTTCTTTTTTCGAGGTATTGATAGTAGATAAATAAATACTCCTGGAGTTTCGCAATTAGTGGTGTTATAACCCTAATCCAGGTGTCTCGAAAAAGATGCCGGTCATTATCATTAATATTTGATGATGGTGATTACAATATTATTACCCTAAGCCCGCCTACCCGCTATAGTGCAACATGCTGAGCCTAAGCGCCGTAACCCGGGAAATAAGAAGGGAGACCTGGCCCTCCAGTGGGCCAATCAAATAGTTGCTTTAACTTAACGACAGTTTAATTTTAATAACTCTAATAAACTCCACCGGCTTTGTATATTGACATATCACATTCAAAGCGTGAACGTAATTAAATTATTGTTATTAAAACAAAAAACCCAACTGTTTAGAAGTTATGAACTGAAAATAGAAAAATAAGGCTCACTATATCTATATAAAATTCTAAATGCTTTATGGTGCTGCAAACAGGAACAAATATTTTAACCCGCTGGGAAAGAAAGATTAATCGAAACTACGTTTGTCCCCGCCTTGTTTTTATAATAATAATTTTATTTGAGACTTTTTAGTTTTAGTTTATGGTATAGAAATGAGACGGTACACTTAGTACACTTTTTGCCATTTTTTGTTAAAAAAAGTAATATCAACATGATATGATATTTATATTTTTGAAATGGTCTTTTCCCGACCTTTCAATCGGACCCATATTGCTAAGATAAGAGAAAAAAATACACACATCCCCCCTTTTTTCCCTATTTACAGCCGCCATTTAAAAATTTATAAAGCCTATGTCACACGACAATTCTGACAAAATCAACGACACCTCACATGTCAAAATCCGTCTCAGCTGTTTAGGCTGTAGCGCATGCCGAGATGGATAGATACATATATATATATAAATATATGCTCGAAAAACATAACCCTCCTTCTGACGCAGTCGGGTAAAAATACTAGTAATCTATCCTATGTCGTGTTTTTTCTATATAGCTTGTTTATTGTCTGTAAGATGATAGCCAGTCATGACCGTACCCATCCGGGTAACCTAAGTATAAAAAGTATAAAATTTTAAGGGACCCAAGTTGATAATCGAATCCAAGACTTCGCAGTTGTAGATCAGGGCGACTTTGTCTAATAGGTCATAGATGTGTATGTCAACATTGTCTGTGTTATAATTGCATGTTCACGATTTGTTTGTTATTGTGTAATATGTTCCTCTATGACGTCACACCTATACAGAATTGATGCGATTTGTATGTGTTCGTAATACATTAGATAATATTAGCGTCATTTAGTGGATTTATAATTCAATTAGATATCATTAATATTATTTTGTATACTTTTTATATTTTTGTTTATTTATGGCATGCCTAAAATTTTGTTTTGGGTAAATTGGCAAATTCGGTCACTTTCCATAAAGGAAAGGCATTTTATGGTTTTCTAAATAAGTAGCTACGAACGAAGAGGCAGTTAAGAAATTGTTAATAGACCTGACCGAAAAAGGAACATATCAAAAATCGTAACACAATTAGTCACCATATCATGCATACTAAAGTTTCATAGGTCAACTACAGGTCTCTCTCCTGAATTGCCCTAAGAAGAATATATTCTTTGGAACTTGTCCCACCACGCTGCTCCAATAGATCGTTATTAGATGTTAAAGTAATAATCGGATCATACCTTAACCTGCTCTTCAAAGGACGAGAGGGTAAAACATAACATAACATATATGATCTAAGCATAAACCCATCATTTTCCAACTCCATGCTGCTACCTAAATTGGTAAAAGAAACCAAATCATAGCTGGACCCCAGATCTCACACGAGTAGGTATTTCGATCTAATAATGTTAACCACTCGACCAGCGAGGCAATTTGGCATAGAACTAATTATTCAGAGCTATTAAAATTCGTAGCCAAACAA